>JAMPIV010021450.1:0-194463 GCA_024509875.1 Oreohelix idahoensis
TTGGCCATTCATTTTTTTAATTTAAATTTTTAAATTTATTTTTTTTAATTACTTTTATTTTTATTTATTTTTATTTTTATTTTTTTATTTTATTTATTTATTTTTTTTTTTTTTTAAATTTATTTATTTATTTTATTTATTATTTTTTTTTTACATACTTAAATTTGATTATGACTGGATGTTACAAATGTATGTTATTATTTTACCTTGATAATGTTGTATGCTTAAATAATGTTCAAAATAGATGTGCGATTGAATGGATAAGGTATGCAAGATGACAGAGAGAAGAAGGGCAGAATGTAAGACGGGCCTGCGTGCCCAATTCTTAACCCTTTGAAATTAAAGTTCGTACGTTCGTTCGTTCTATCTGTCTGTCTGTCTGTCTATCTATCTATCTATCTTTATTTATTTTAAAAACATACTTTAATTATGATTATTATTGCAAATGTTTGATGTTATATTACTTTTATAATGATAAATGCCTTAATAATGCTTAAAGTAAATGTGAGGATGAAAGGATACAGTATACATGATGAGAGAGAGAGGAAGGGCAGAATGTCAGACGGGCCTGCGAGCCCAATTCTTAACCCTTTGAAAATAAAGTTTGTTCGTTCGTTCGTTCGTTCACCCATCTGGCATATCCATTTAGCCATTCAACTATCTAGCCATCCAGCTATTCACTCATCTAACCATCCATCCCTTTCTTACGATCTAAAACTACGGCCTAAAAATACGCCGTGACAATATATATATAGATAGATAGATATATCAATTACACAGGTGCTACACATGAAAAAAAAAACAAATATGATAAATGTCAAAAAATAACAAAATAATGTATGAAGTGAGACCGACAGAAGAAAAAAACAAGTTATGTTTGGCTCGTAGGTATAATCTGTGTTCCATAACCTCATACAGCGTCCCATCATGCTAAACTCCAAAGAAAAAAACACGTAGTTTTGAACGTGAAATATGTTTGTGACATCTGCTGTATATCTATCTCTTGTGTGTTACTTTTACTGAGACGAAAGTCTGTCTCTTCAAATTTAAATAAACAGGAAGAGAGTTACTGGTCTTACACACTGTTCCTAATGTTTACATTATTATATACCTATGATATTTGTCGATACAATATGAAACGAAGATAGACATATACAACTAAATATAATCATAAATAAGAAAGTCATGTGGATGTTTTCCTTCGGTATTTCAACATTTTTATTTATTTATTCCTGGATTTCTAGCGGAACCCCTGAGGATGAACAGCGGAACCCCAGGGTTTCGTAGAACTCTGGTTGAGGAACAGTGTTTCAGCAACCAGGAAAACTACTGCATAAGTAATGTTATTGTTACGTTGATTAAATCCCAACATGCATCATTTATTATTATTTTCCGTTGTCCTTGTACGCCACGAGTCGCTCTCGTCTGCAATTTGATCATTTTCTATTGTCATACATTTTATTGCAAATTCAGTCCGGATATACTCTCAACTTTGAAGGTTTATTTTTTCTAGTTTGTTTTACTAATCAGATTTATGGTTGCTGGTTTGTTATGGTTTCAAATGAAACTTTCGTGCATGGTGCAGGCCTACCTCACACACAAATTTATCTGCAGGTGAAAAGGCGTATGAATCCTGGAATATGTTGTGGTGTGCAACCCCCTTCCCCCCCCCCCCCCCCCCCCCAATCCCCAAACACCCCATCAAAATAACCAAATCCACGCCTCTGAATTAATTCTTTTACAACAGACTTCCAATGAAGTTGTCATATCGCGCTGCATGTGAAAGTTGCCAAGTCTTCCTAATCCGTTTTCTCACCGCCACTGTCCATCTTCGTTTGTCCATCATCACCTTCGGCTTTAGTTCATAGACTAAAGTCCCGGACAATACTCCAACATCCACGACTTTGTATCAACATCTTTGAAAATACACCAACATCTATGATATTTCACCACCATCATTGACAACTTATAACATCTTTAACCACACAACAACATCATTGACAACATCCACGATATTGCATCGAAATGTAACTACACACCAACATCCTGGACATTGCATCAACATCTTTCAAAGTACACCAACATCTTCTATATTTCACCAACATCTTTGACGATTTATAACATCCTTAACCACACACCAACATGCACGACATTCCATCTACATCCTCGACCATAAATCAACAACGTCGATCATATACCAGCATCGTCCACCATACACCAACAACGTCGACCATACACCAACATTCTCAACCATACGGCACCATCGTCGATTACACACCAACATCCTCTAGCATACATCAAATTCGTCGACCATACACCAACATCCTCGGATATATACCAACATCATCGATCATACACCAACATCGGAGACCATACAACAGCATCCTCGACTACACACCAACATCTTCGACCATATACCAACAACCACGATCATACATCTACACCGTGGACCATACACCAATATCCTCGACCATACACCAACACCCTCGAAAATACATCAATGTCCTCAACCATACACTAACATTCTCGATTACACATCAAGATCTTCTACTATACACCAAAATCATCGACTATACGCAAACATTCTCGAACACACACCGACATCTTCGACCATACACCAACTTCATCGACCACAAACTACCTTCCTCGACTACACATCAACTTCCTCGACTACACACCAACTTCCTCGACTACACACCAACTTCCTCGACTACACACTAACTTCCTCGACTACACACCAACTTCCTCGACTACACGCCTATTTCTTGTATTTCCTGATAGATGGTTGTCAAACTAAAGTCATTGAATTGTGTTCATACGTGACATAACCTACTTCTTATCTCATCATTTTGTTGGTGTTCGAAAGCTTAACAGAGACGTGTTTGAGACATTTTTTTTGGTGTGTGGTCCGTATGGTGAATCTTGAGAAGACATATTCTTGTCGGTAATTTTGGACATACCTGGTGTAGTTACCTGGGATCTCTGAAACGACAAATAAAGAACTGGTATGGCGTACAGGATGACTAATATAAGGTTATACCTGGGGCTGAGAACCTCATCATACACAAGAAACTGAGACAGGAATCACTGCTGCGGGAACATTTGACCCCTTTATGTAGGCTTCCTACTAGACCTGTTGTTCTTTAGGGTGTCCCATGTAGGCTTCCTACCAGACCTGTTGTTCTATAGGGTGTCCCATGTAGGCTTCCTACCAGACCTGTTGTTCTATAGGGTGTCCCATGTAGGCTTCCTACCAGACCTGTTGTTCTATAGGGTGTCCCATGTAGGCTTCCTACCAGACCTGTTGTTCTATAGGGTGTCCCGTGTAGGCTTCTTACCAGACCTGTTGTTCTATAGGGTGTCCCATGTAGGCTTCCTACCAGACATGTTGTTCTATAGGGTGTCCCATGTAGGCTTCCTACCAGACCTGTTGTTCTATAGGGTGTCCCGTGTAGGCTTCCTACCAGACCTGTTGTTCTATAGGGTGTCCCATGTAGGCTTCCTACCAGACCTGTTGTTCTATAGGGTGTCCCATGTAGGCTTCCTACCAGACCTGTTGTTCTATAGGGTGTCCCATGTAGGCTTCCTACCAGACCTGTTGTTCTATAGGGTGTCCCATGTAGGCTTCCTACCAGACCAGTTGTATTGGTGTCCCATGTAGGCTTCCTACCAGACTAGTTGTTCTATAGGTGTCCCACGTAAGCTTCCTACCAGACCAGTTGTTCCATAGGTGTCCCATAGAGGCTTCCTACCAGACCAGTTGTATTGGTCTCCCATGCTCCGTAGGGAAGGCAAAGGAAAATGATAATGACGATGATCATGATGGAATCTTGAACATGGGGTGGGTGGTGCGTGAGAGAGGCGATGATCATGATGGAATCTTGAACATGGGGTGGGTTGGTGTATGAGAGACGATAATGATGTAATCCTGAACAAGGAGTGGGTTGGTATGTGAGAGAGGCGATGATCATGATGGAATATTGAACATGAAGAGGGTTGGTGCGTGAGAAAGGCGATGATCATGATGGAATCTTGAACATGGGGTGGGTTGGTGTATGAGAGACGATAATGATGTAATCCTGAACAAGGAGTGGGTTGGTATGTGAGAGAGGCGATGATCATGATGGAATATTGAACATGAAGGGGGTTGGTGCGTGAGAGAGGCGATGATCATGATGGAATCTTGAACATGGGGTGGGTTGGTGTGTGAGAGAGGCGATGATCATGATGGAATCTTGAACATGGGGTGGGTTGGTGTATGAGAGACGATAATGATGTAATCCTGAACACGGAGTGGGTTGGTATGTGAGAGAGGCGATGATCATGATGGAATCTTGAACATGAAGGGGGTTGGTGCGTGAGAGAGGCGATGATCATGATGGAATCTTGAACATGGGGTGGGTTGGTGTATGAGAGACGATAATGATGTAATCCTGAACAAGGAGTGGGTTGGTATGTGAGAGAGGCGATGATCATGATGGAACCTTGAACATGAAGGGGGTTGGTGCGTGAGAGAGACGATGATCATGATGTAATCTTGAACATGGAGTGAGTTTGTGCGTGAGAGATAAAGATAGAGAGAGAGACAGAGAGACAGTGAGAGAGACATAGAGAGACATAGAGAGACATGGAGAGAAAGATAGAGAGACAGAGAGATAGTGAGAGAGACATAGAGAGAGACAGATAGAGAGAGACAGAGAGAGAGAGAGAATGCATAACTAGCGTACGAGGTATATCGACCACACCTGGAATGTCGTTTTACCTGTGACAGTTACTGTCATTCTAGCAGTCATTCCCTACACACATGTAGATATGTCACCTGACCTCTCGTTCTACCAGTTCTGCCAGGTTGTTCATGACTTAATGCAGCCAGCGAGAACGTGGTAACAACGATTGAAAGCAGTCTGTACGTCTGACTTAATCTCAAGATAAGCCAACCAATCTCAGTACATTTTATTTCACCTGAAATGTTTTTACCTGCTTTGAAAGACTTTGATAAGTACGCTATATTTTTTTAACTAAGTTTTTTGGTTATCTGTACTAGCGGAAAGCTGGAAGACTATTTCTATTAGTTTGTCTTGTATGGAAAATTTAGACACGAACAGACAGACAAATAAATTGACAGATAGAACCATTATCAGACAGTGTAGTAGTATAATAGATAGGCAGACATATATTCCTTTTATTTAGAGCTCCCAGCAGATCACGAGGCTACAACTGCGTTTGGTTCCCTGAGATACAAACAGACATACTCGTATATTATGGAACATAATTCTTCTTCTTCTTCCTCGTTCGCCCTGAAAAGGACGGTGGTTGCGTTGTGTCTGTTTACGCCTAAGCTGTGATATCTGCACCTTTCGGTCGACACATCCGACTTCAGCACGGCATTTTTTAGGACCGGGTTTGCCTTCCCTTTGCGATCCGCACTCGCTCAGCCAGACTGCACTGCTGCAGACTGTTTCCAGGACCACCACGTGGAGGTGGAGTGCGGTCTTGACCAGCTCTGGTTCGCTGATCCTGATGCAACGGAACATAATCATCATTATCATCATTTCAATATTGTCACGGGTTGCCTATCCTTAGCTCTGCAGTAGTGGTCCAACAGTGTGGGTCTTCAAAGGTGTCTACCTTCGCACAAGATTGCTTTTGGCAGAGTTGTAGGTAGAAAGATAATGATGCTTCTACCTCAAGGGAGGTTCATAAGATATTCAGAAAAGCGAGAACAATGTTGAAAAACCGAACCTTCACGATTCTACGAGACGCATAAGTTGACACGCGTCTCAAAGCCGTGAAAATGTCTCTTTTCTGCTGCATATCATTCACCATGCACAACATTAATAAGGGTCACTGGATCTTTCCATTCACGCTGAGCGGTGAAATAACCCATCCGCCATTGCTAACGAAAACATTGTTTCTTTCCGGTGGCTTCATAAACGAAAATATATTCTTTGTAAATGAAAAGGTCAATTTTAAAGACTTTTTCATTTTTATCTTTCACAAATGTCCTTAGTTTTTGTAATAATCTCTTCGGGTGTTGTTATAGTAGATGTTAAGAATATCAACTTACTATTGTGAGAGCTTCAACGCTAATCGTCAGATCGAGTTGGCTTGACATATTTCTATTGTCATAGATCGAAGAACTTGAAGCTCAACTAATACGTGGCTACCTAATTGGGCATGTATGATTACAATAAAGCATTGCTTCGACTTGCGATATTAATATGGCTTCTCGAAGTTTGATATCCGCAGTAACAATAGCCTCCATTAAATATGTGATGTTTTGAAACGCAGTCCGGTTGACACGTCTCAAGACCGCCATCTTGGCTACTTGGAACCAACACGAACAGCGAACTCACATGACAATCAAACTTGATGTTACAACCTTTAAAATATTCCGCAACATAATCCTGAACATGAGCCCAATACACAACAAACTCATACAGCGTTAATGAGGGCTTTTACCACACTTACAGGTATCCATACATACATACATACATAATACAAACATATACACTTAGATATCAGAATCTGTATTCTCAGTCAAATACACTGACTTATAATAAAGACGACACACACACACACACACTCACACACACACACACAAGTGGTTTCCGCCGGTCTGTGCCAGGGGGCAGGACAGAGTCTAACTGTGTTGGTCTGATCGAGCTCGTACAAGTGTGAGAATTTTTTTTTTTTTTTTTAAAGTTTGTAGCCTCATCATGCACAACAGATTGCTACAGGTAAACACCAGTCGGCATGTGACGGATATACAGACAGACGGATAGATAGATAGATAGATAGATAGATAGATAGATAGATAGATAGATAGATAGATAGATAGATAGATAGATAGATAGATAGATAGATAGATAGATAGACGGACGGACGGACGGACAGAAAGATAGATAGATAGATAGATAGATAGATAGATAGATAGATAGATAGATAGATAGATAGATAGATAGATAGATAGATAGATAGATAGATAGATAGATAGATAGATAGATAGATAGATAGACGCCGCAAACAGTGAGAGACAATCTTATTTTCGAGCTAAGTACACACCAGAGATTCCGATCATGGGTACTTACAGTCCTCCCCCATCCCCCGGACTTTGAATCGTCCCACCTGAACGCTCTCATTTTCCTGTTTAGTTGTGCCCGCCAGCCTGGTCTATTCACCGTCACGTCTCACATTCCAGGCCGCTGAAGTTCTGATCGTGTTAAGACACAGATCTTATGTAGTCAAACAGTCCGGATCACTGGTTGGATGTAGTTTGTATTTGCTTTTTTCTGTTTTGCATTCACGTTTTGGGATTGCAAGGCCAGCTAGTGGTGTGGACATATTTTACCGGTAAGTTGACCTCAACTGACCTTTTATATTTGAAAGTGTTGTCTAATGTCTTATAACCCGAGCCCTTAGAAACTGACGAAGGTTGTGTGTGGGGGGTGAACACCAATGACATAACATTAAAAGATGATAAGACGTTTTATAATTTGACGTCTGCACGCTACATAAGCTGAATGGACTTTCTTATCTTGTTTGGTTTTTTTTTAAAATCGGACAGGCTTGTCTATTTGATTCTGCTCGTGGCTTATTGGTTGTTATCCTTAAGGGATCATTTGTAGAGACACCAGCACAATTCTCATTCAAGTATAACTGACCACTTTATTCTGGTCAGATAACGCCAGCCGTGGCATAGGAATGAACCACCATTTTATCTGAACATTTTAGCTTACAGGAACTGTTACCTGGAAATGATTGACCACTTTACCTAGACCAGTTAACACGAATCGTTACTTTGAAATCACTGCCGAATTGACCAAGATAAGCTAACATGATCATTTACCTGGTAATGACTGACCACTTTACTTTGACCACCTAACACGACACATTCATTGGGACTAAGTGACCACTTTACGTTAAACAACTAAAACGACATATTACCTGGGAATGAGTAACCACTTTACCGTGACCAGCTAAAACGACACATTACCTGGGAATGAGTAACCACTTTACCGTGACCAGCTAAAACGAAACATTACCTACATTTGTACCATGACAGTAAGTACATTGGCGCGGAGATGGTGGACCCGTTACCTTGACGTTGGAACAGGCACAGGAAAGTCATATTGACAGAAACTGACGTGCATCACATTAGATAAAACTGTGACCCGCATCATATTTAATAAAACTGTATCGTTGTTCACTTTCCGCAGAGGAAAAAAAACTTACTGTGTTTGTCATTTTATGTTTCTCCACTCTTGATCTTTCATTCGTGTCCCCAGGTCTCGACCTCTGTTATATTGCTGTTGTTTGGTGTGACCCAGTTGTGTATGTACCAGGTTAGGTCAGACATAAGGAGCAAGTGAAGGCTCAAACCTCACATCACAAAGTGATAGTTAGTACTCTCATTCAGTCAGTTGAAATCTGTCATCTTTTTTACTCAGTCAGCTGACGTTGTCGCACTTTTATTCAGTCAAATGAATTATGTCGTAATGTCATTCAGTCAGCTCAAACCTGTCGCACTTCATTCCATCAACTGTAATCTCGTTATGTCATTCACTTAACTGGAGAATATGCTCTCATTCAGTCAGCTGAAACCTCTCGTCCTCTCATTCAGTCTGCTGAATCTCACCCTCTCATTCAGTCAGATGAAATTTCTCGTCGTCTCATTCAGTCTGCTGAAATCTCTCACCCTCTCATTCAGTCAGATGAAATTTCTCACCCTCTCATTCAGTCAGCTGAAACCTCTCGTCCTCTCATTCACTCTGAATCAGCTGTAATACCTTTTCCTCGCATTACGTCAGCCATAGTCTGTCGCCTTCCCATGCATTCAGCCAAAGTCTGTCCTCTAGAATCTCTCGTCCTCTCATTCAGTCATCTGGAATCTATCATAATTGTATCCACTCTTTGATATCTGTCAACGTATCATGATGTAATACACGTATTAGACGTAGACAAGTTCAACTTAACTGTGTTAGACAAGTTCACCTTAACTGTATTAGATTTATACAAGTTTAACTTAACTGTGTTAGATTTATACAAGTTCAACTTAACTGTATTAGATTTATAGAAGTTTAACTTAACTGTGTTAGATTCAGACAAGTTCAACTTAACTGTGTTAGACTTAGACATGTTCAACTTAACTGTGTTAGATTTATAGAAGTTCAACTTAACTGTGTTAGATTTATAGAAGTTCAACTTAACTGTGTAAGATTTAGACAAGATCAACTTAACTGTGTTAGATTCAGACAAGTTCAACTGAACTGATCTAGCTTCAGCCAGCGGACAGGAGACCCGTGACTTAAACAGCTAATATTAAACGTACAACTGACGGCCAAGTCACAATGACTGTACATTTTTAACATTTAGTTTGGACATTAAGTTAGTTATTGTTTTAACCTTGCAGAGAAGGGACTGAAACAGGATTAAACAAATGTCAATCTGTCAATTTTTACTCAGTCAAGTGTCAACTTTCGCTGTCTACTAATTTTATTGTATTTTAAAAAATACTTTCCACTAAATTCAAATGTCAGCCTGCAGTATCTTCTAAATACATTCATTATATACTTAGTAAAATATCATACTCTACACTGTCTACAACGTAGCAAACCTCTACTGTCTACTATGTTAAACACCAACCCTCTACTATCTGCTAACCTCAACAACAACCCTCTACTATCCACTAAGTTAAACACCAAACCTCTACTATCCACTAAGTTAAACACCAAACCTCTACTATCTACTAACCTAAACACCAACCCTCTACTATCCACAAAGTTAAACACCAACCCTCTACTATCCACTAAGTTAAACACCAAACCTCTACTATCTACTAACCTAAACACCATCCCTCTACTATCCACTAAGTTAAACACCAACCCTCTACTATCTACTAAGTTAGCCACCAACACTCTACTATCTTCTAAGTTAAACACCAACCCTCTAATATCTACTATTAAGCACCAAACTTCTACTATCTACTAAGTTAAACACCAACCCTTTACTACCCACTAAGTTAAACATCAACCCTCTACAATCCAATAAGGTAAATACCAACCCTCTACTATCCAGTAAGTTAAACACCAAACCTCTACTATCTACTAAGTTAAACACCAAACCTGTACTATCTTCTAAGTTAAACACCAACCCTCTACTATCTACTAAGTTAAACACCAACGCTCTACTACTAAATTAAACACCAACCCTTTACTGTCTGCTAAGTTAAACACCAACTCTCCACTATCCACTAAGTTAAACACTAAACCTCTACTATCTACTAAGTTAAACACCAACGCTCTACTATCTACTAAGTTAAACACCAACGCTCTACTATCTACTAAGTTAAACACCAAACCTCTACTATCTACTATGTCAAACACCAACCCAGTTTTCATTTATTACGCAGCTATCAACCATTCACTATCTACTACGTCAACTGTCAACCCTCTGCTATCCACTGTGTCAAAATTCAGCCCTCCACCAACATGTGTATCAAATATCAACCGTCCCACGTGTACTATGCCAAATATCAACTCACCACCATTTACTACATAAAATATCAATACTTCATTATCTACTACAACAAATATAAACCCTCCGTTATTTACTATGTCAAACCCCCCTTCCCCCCCCCCCCCCCCCAGTCACAGAGTGGCTTGATTAGAGTGTCTGAGTACAGAGACAAGACACCAGTTTGAGGAAAGTCTGAGAAGATAGATTTAGATGAGACTTACAGTGAATGTGGAAGGATGAGACTTATAACTTCAAGGGTGAGAACCTAGATTGACTCTCCCTCGCCACTTGTGACTTATTTACTAGCTACTGTCTCACCACCTCTGACTACCAGAAAGGAGATAAGGTTACAATAAGTTACCCACAGACACCACTATACAGTCAATGCATACAAGTACAGTATAGTTAAAGATAAACTGATCCAGTGTACATTTTATAGTTTGTTAAACAACAAATTAATACCACAGCAAACAACAATAACGTGCGAGTTCGCACAACCTGGAAAAAAGAACAAATCAAGTGAAAGACACAATATAAATTACCACGCTCTCTTTCACACCTGCACGAAAACAACTAAGGATAAAGAAATATACTTGGCGGGGGTCTCTAAGTAAGAGCCACCACTCCTGACTACACTATTGTTACTAACTAAACACACTGTCCCACTGAAGATATATAAACTAAATGACTACACTGTCTCAAAGGCGCTCTAGGCGGTCCTGCACACCTAGCGAATACACCACAAAGAAAAGCTACGCTAATGGATGCTACAGCACTACCTCAGAGGCTGTCCTCTAAGTATTTTTATCTAACCCTGCTGTCCTGAGGAAACCGCTAAACTCCTCTCTCTCTCTTTTCTCTGTTTCTGTTCAGCGCCTTTCTGACGCTATCGTCTTCGTCTGAGGCTCCGATGAGTTGCTTTTCGTCACGTCCCGTTAGCATTTAGAAAGACATGATCTCCCTCTATCCTTTCCCGAATACTGATGAAGGGGCCTTTAGTGAATATATATATATATATATATATATATATATATATATATATATATATATATATATATATATATATATATATATATATATATATATATATATTTGCCTAAGGCTGTCGATTTTTATCACTGCTGATGACACTCAATTCTTCAAACCGACGAGTTAACCCGCTTCGGGTTTAGGCCTACTGCATTATTGTGGCAATATGTAAACAACAACAGGCAGGCAACGTAGCCTGTTTTGGTATTGGGCCTCTACGAGCTAAGAGCTCCAATTTAGAGGCAAGTCCCCGTGGAGGTATATGTTTCCTCACGCCAAGAGAACTTCTAATTCCTCTCAATGTTGCAGACGTAACTGGGCGCCAGGTACAAAGCGCGTACCCAGTTTTCTTCAATTACACTGATGTCTCGTGCCACCCTCTCCCGAGAAGGCAAAGTCCGTTGTAGGCTTATGTTTATCTACAACCTCCCCGCCGTGAATCGCTGTAAAACAAAATAACAACATCTATACAACAATTCAAATTTATCTAATACATAACACATTTACACCCAAGATTCATCTACACCCTGATGTCCCCTAAATTAATAAATCTCCCCTACACACAAGCTCTCCTGTCTGTTTTATTTCTGCCCGAGGGTCAGACTAAATTACAGCTCCCTCCTATCTCTCCTGCACTAACTACTCGCTGTCTGTTACGTTAAACCCAGACGCGGGCTGACCTGATTCTTTTGTGTGCGTGATCTCGCCGGTAGGCGTCACAACATTGCTTCCCTGAAGCCAATATTCTATTGTACTGAATAATTTTCCAGCCCTATTCTTATTAAAGACTGCCCCGGGAAGGTTGTCAAATTAGCAAAATTATTTAACACACTTATACATACACCATCTATGTTAATATTAAACCCCCTTCACCCCTTGTCTTCTGACTACATTACCAAATAGCACAACTTAATAACACACAAACCACACCCGCGTATAGTCACTACAAATTATCATAATCAAAAACGGTTACTCGGACCTCGTTATTACGCAGAGCTCCCGTCTAACTTAGTACCTAACCTCATACAGTTACAAAAACCGCGACTAATCATAGATACTGCTAGCTTATACATAGTATAATTATAGACAAAACTTACACTACACTGGCTCTAGTTTTGTATAAGTCAGCAATTGATGGCAACTCCTGACTAACAAAAATTAAATTTAATCCCAGAAGAAAGCTTACTCTAACGTGCTAAAATCCTATAGAAAAAAACTTCATACACAACTATTAATTTATGAACATACCCAACTTTACAGAATCTCTACGAATCGGACACACTGAAATGGTGCTTATTCACGGCACAAAATTCTTGGACTTGTGAGTGCTAACTAACTTTCTTCTTCTTCCGTCCTTAGCCACCAACCGTCAAAGCAGTCAGTGGCCATTACGCCTAGTGGCGTCTTAGGGCAACAGCAGACAGGTTTTCTCTGCCGTTGTTTCCCATCACGCCTAGTGGCGTCTTTAGGGCAACGACAAATCAGCCCATTTGCTGTTGTTTCCGTAATCAAAGTGACTTGCAAACGGGTGATCAGCCCGTTGCATTAACTAACTTGGGCGCTCAATATATATATATTGCTACTAGACTGATGCAAGACAGACGCGGTGAGTCATCGCGTCTGGCATCATCTCCCAGGAACCGCTTTTGCCCAACTTTTGACCTAATATCATACCTGCACATAAATTAAATCGAACCCAACCAATCATAGCATAATCTTAACTTCTGACTCATCTTCAACCGAGCAATCACAAAATTATTTCTGTTCGCTCGTCGAAATTATACGTAATATTTGGTAACGCTACTGACCTCCTATCTACCAGAATGAATCACTGGTCCACGTTACAACCTGGGTAGGGGATTTCTCCCATCCCCACAAATAATAGGGTTGGTGAAGGTTGTCTGAGTAATCCTAACGCCATAAAGAATAACCCAGCATTAATAAATAACGAACTGGAACGCCTAAGAATAACTAACGAACCAAAATAAACAAATGGAACAAAAAAATGGGGCGAGTTGAAAATAAAATAACAGTAACTCATCACACCCCCATATTTAAAATATCAACTCTCTACTATCTACCCCGTCAAGTATAAACTCGACAGTATCTAGTACGTCAGTTGTTAACCCACACTATCAACTATGTCAAATATCAACCTTATACTATCAACTAAGGCAAATATCAACTCTACAATCTACTATGTCAAATATCAACTCTACACTACCTACTATGTCAAATATCAACTCTACACTACCTCCTATGTCAAATATCAACTCTACACTACCTACTATGTCAAATATCAACCCTCACTATTCACTATGTCAAATATCAACCCTCACTATTCACTATGTCAAATATAAACCCTACACTACCTACTATGTCAAATATCAACACTCACTATTCACTGTCAAATGTCAATCCTCACTATTCACTATGTCAAATATCAACCCTCACTTTTCACTATGTCAAATATCAACTCTAAACTGCCTACTATGTCAAATATCAACCCTCACTATTCACTATGTCAAATATCAACTCTAATCTACCTACTATGTCAAATATCAACACTCACTGTTCACTATGTCAAAAATCAACCCTCACTATTCACT
This sequence comes from Oreohelix idahoensis, assembly GCA_024509875.1. NCBI lineage: Eukaryota > Metazoa > Mollusca > Gastropoda > Stylommatophora > Oreohelicidae > Oreohelix > Oreohelix idahoensis. Next base: position 14,157 of record JAMPIV010021450.1, read on the forward strand.
ATGTCAAATATCAACCCTCACTATTCACTATGTCAAATATCAACCCTCACTATTCACTATGTCAAATATCAACCCTTACTATTCACTATGTCAAATATCAACTCTACACTACCTACTACGTCAAATATCAACTCTACACTACCTACTATGTCAGATGTCGACCATACACTATCTACTATGTCAAATGTCATCCTCATATTATCTACTATGTCAAATGTCAGCCTCACACTATTTACAATGTCAAATGCTAACCTCCTTCTACCTACTATGCAAAATGTCAACACTCCTCTATCTACAATTTCAAATGCCAACTACCGTTTAGCTGGCCAGGCAAATATCGACCTCTCCCTAGGGAACCACCTTCAACTCTCGACACCAGAAGGGTCTGGAGCATCTCATACGTTCACACCAGGGCAGTTTTCATGGCTGAGCGATTGCGGCATTTCTGGAACTAATATTTACATTTCACATTATTTCCAGAAGGTTCGGTTTATGAAAAACAAGCAGGAATTTTCATAAGTAATCCCAACTAACATAATTACCGATGTATGTTACGTCGGTCGGTCTCACTCAAAATAGTAACTCGCGCCAGAAAAAAAAGTGCGCAACGCACGGTGTGCAACTTGCGCGGCGTGGGTGTTATATAAAACAAATACTTTGGTTTTAAAATTTTTTTTTTAATTCTTTCACGAAATTAGTAGCGCTCGACAAAGAAAACCACTTATTATCAGGGAACACTCTTTGAAAACAATCCACGCACTTTCACACGAAATGTTGTCACCAAAGAACTTTTAAATTGAATCTAAAATAACATAATTCTCGCCGTGTGTACGTTGGTCACAGCTGAGGAATGCAACCGTGTTGAAAAATTGCATTGTTTCCATTATATATACTCTCCCGAAAATAGTTACAATGAACAAAGAAAAGCGTTTAAATGATGGTGTTCATGAACAGTTTGATTACACTGTATGATGGAAAGAAACCAAAAACACTCTAAGAATGTACTTCTATCTGCTCATCTGGGAAAATAAACAGCACACTATAATGAAAAACACGTCCAGTTTGACTGGTTATTGCTAGTAATATAATAAAAACCATTGCAAACTTACCGGGAACTGCACACGCGGTAAAATTAAATTGTGTCACTTGTCATTTATGGCATCCAATGTCAAACAATGCCATTTTCTGGGTCTCGCGCCACCGGTTACATTAATACTTTGTCGACTCATGTAATACTTATCTGCTCTATTTATTAGTCTTTATTTGCAGCCACACTTCAGAACCGTGCTCACATGCACAAGATATCAAATACACAAGATTTAATACTTAAGATGTTACACACACAAAAGTCATATATCTCCCATGTGTGTGTGTGTGTGTGTGTGTGTGTGTGTGTGTGTGTGTGTGTGTGTGTTGTCACATCACCTCGTGTTGTCATATCACTTAGTGTTGTCATATCACACCTTGTTGTCACATCAGCCGTTGTTGTCACATCACTTCTTGTTGTCACATCATCCTTTGTTGTAACATCACCCCTTGTTGTCACTTCACCTCCTGTTGTCACATCTCCACGTGTTGTCACATCTCCTCGTTATTTCCCATCTGCCTGTATAACCACATCTCTTCGTGTTCTCACAGTTGTGACATCTCATCGTGTTGTTACATCTCCTCGTGTTGTCACATCTCCCGTGCTGTAATATTTTCTAGCGCTGTCACATTTCCCCGTGTTGTCACATTTTCTAGTATTGTAACATCTATTGTTGTCACATCTCCCCACGTTGTCACATTTCCTAGTTTGTCACGTCCTGCAATGTTGTCACAACACGTTGTTTTTTCACATTTCATCTTGTTGTCACATCTCCTCGTGTTGTCACAACTCCCCGTGTTGTCACATCTCCCCGCGTTGTCATATCACCCCATGTCGTCACATCACTTCGCGATATCACATCTCCACGTATTGTCACATCTCTACGTGATGTCACAATTCTTCATGTTGTCACATCACCCCGTATCGCAACATATTTTCGTGTTGTAACATCACCCTGTGTTGTCAAAACACCTCTTGTTGTCACGTCTCCTTCTGTTATCACGTCTCATCCTGATGACACATCTCCTGGTTTTGTCACATCTCCTCTTGTTGTTACATCTCCCCGGATTGTCACATCTCCTAGTGTTGTCACATCTCCCCATGTTGTCACATGATCTCCTGTTGTCACATCTCCCGGTGTTGTCACATCACATCGAGTTGTCACATTTCCCCGTGTTGTCACATCTTGTGTTGTTACGAGTACATCTTTCCATGTTGTCACATCTCCTATTGTTGTCACACCTCGTGTTGTTACATCTCCCAGTGTTATCACATCTCTTCATGTTGTCACATCTCCCCATACGTCACATGACCTCATGTTGTCACATATCTCTGTGTTGTCACACCACATCGAGTTGTCACATCTCCCCGTGTTGTCACATCTTGTGTTGTTACATCTCTTAGTGTTGTCACACCTCGTGTTGTTACATCTCCCCGTGTTATCACATCCCTTCATGTTGTCACATCTCCCCATATTGTCACATGACCTCCTGTTGTCACATCTCCCTGTGTTGTCACATCACATCGAGTTATAACATCTCCCCGTGTTGTCACACCTTGTGTTGTTACATCTCTCCGTGTTGTCAAATCTCCAAGTTTTGCCACATCGCCTCGTATTGTCGCATCGCCGAATGTTGTCACATCACATCGCCTCGTGTGAACCCATCACCTCATGTATTCACCTCATGTATTCACATCTCTTCGTGTTGTGACATTACCTACTGTTGTCACATCTCCCCGTGTTGTCACACCTCGTGTTGTTACATCTCCCCGTGTTATCAAACTACTTATAACATATAAGGAAGGGAAACCCGAGGCCTGTAAACGGTAAATTAATATGAAACAAACATAAAGGTATGTTTTCAAGCACCCGTAAGAAATAAAGAAGTAGAACACTAGACAACAGAAAAACAACAGACATGAGTGGCTTACCCAGGATTTGAACACTGGACCTTCCGTGCGACAACCCCGCCTAGCTATGCAAGCGAATCACACTATCCTCCCTGCCATCCACGCATCACCAAAAAATGATGCTAAGATGACAGGTCAATAGTGCGAACCGATATTAATTTATCAAAACACTTCGTGTCGGCACACCTCCGCGCGTTGTCATATCACATCACATCGTGTTGTCTCATCTCCCCGTACCATTACATCACTTCCTTTGTCACATCAGTTCGTGTGAACGCGTCTCTCCGCGTTGCTACATCCCCTCGTGCTTTCACATCACCTCGTGTGAACCCATCACCTCGTGTATTCACATCTCCTCGTGTTGTCACATCTCCTCGTGTTGTCACATCTCCTCATGTTATGAGATCTTATCGTCTTGTCACGTCACCCCGTGTTGTCACATCTTGTATTGTCACGTTTCCTAATGTTGTCACATCTCCTTGTGTTGTCCTATCACTGCGTGCCCCCTGACCTCCGCAATTGTAACTTCTGCACGCGCTGTTACTCTACCGAGCGGTAGGGTATCTGTCACGACTATGTGCTCACTGTCAAGTGTAAACATGCCACTTCTCATGAGTAACGATGTCAAGTCATCGTGCCACATCACTCATCAATGGCCTCTATTTCCGCCCACCTGGGCTTCCGTTCACTTTGTTGTTGTTAAATGTTCAACCGTTCGGTAAATTAAAAACCAACAATATAGGCTACAATTTAGTCCCAGACACGTTCAGATGTCCTCATTCCGTACATCATCATTCCAGACATTATCTTTAGCTCGTCTTAAGTCTACCATCTATCACTCCCTTCTCTCCCCCCTCCCCCATACCAGCACCATTCTGCTGCTGTTTGTTTCTTTATTTTATTTTACACGCGGCATCTTTCAATCCTACACCTCTACTAAGTCTGTCCATCCATTCTCCACGTACAGAGAGTCAAGGACTCTATGAGAACAGACTAATGTGTCCGTGTTGCTGGTATTTAAGAGGGCTGGCTTAGAAAGTGACCTAGTTCAGGTGCCTGAAGTAACGCGACAAGATAGTCGTTCACAGAAAACAGTTACCGGTTCCTGGATTCTATTGATTCTGTCTCTAGTGGACGGCTTTTGTGTGGCTTTACAGGTAAGCGGGAGCTGGCTTTGAATTAAGCAGACAGCTGTAGACTCTGTATAAGAAATATGCGTCTTGTAGCACACACACACACTTACTTACTTACTTAGTCGTTCCTCTTCTACCGTGAGGTGTAGAGGTTTGGAAGAGAGAGCGCCAGACTATCCTATCGGCTGTCTTCCTCCTGACCTGGTTCCATTCTAGTCCTCAGTCCTTCAAAGATTGTCTAATGTTGTCCTCCCAGCGGACTCTGGGTCGTCCTGGGGGTCTGGATCCCTGGCTCTTTGTTTCCCATGCTTGTCGTGGTAGCCGATCTTCTCCCATTCTGCAGACATGGCCAAACCATCTGAGTTGGGACTGTTCTACTTGGGTCTGCAGGGGGTGAGATTTAAGGCCTTGACGTATCGTCTGGTTGCAGACCATGTCTCCTCTTGTTACTTCAACCACCTTCATCAGATACCTCATTTCTGAGGTTTGGATCTGGCTTTTGTGGGTTGTAGTCATTGCCCATGACTCGCATCTATATGTCAAGACTGGGACATAGATCGAGCAGTATACAGTCATCTTCGTTTTCTTACCAACCTCTCTCTTGCTGAGGAATCCTCGATTTATGGCAGGAAAAAGTCTCCCAGCTGCTGCTTTTCGAGTGGCCATCAGAGCAACATCATCAGCAAATGCCAGCTCTGAAATACAGACCTGTCTCATCTTCCAGTACCCCTCTGAATACTTTCTTGTTCTCTCCTGTGACGTACGTCTAAGTATGACAAATGAATTTCCCTGACTCGATGGATGATAACAGAATATTGGCCTCTCATAACTTTAGAACCCCTGATCATCTGTTGTAACTTTTACCGGCATGCAGCTTTTCCACGAGAACCTTACACGCTGGATCATTAATATGTAGCCTGCTATCTTATGCGAACGTTTGAGATCGCATGGCCTTTGATGGGAGATTAAATCACGCCCACAACCATTTCTGAGAACGATTTATAGCAATCTTTTCCTTAACGCCGGCCCAAAAGAGGACGGGCCACAGACTCACTCCTGTTTCTAGAGCAATAAACAGCAGATCATTTTCTTACCTGGCTGTCACCCCGCCTGGTGGGAGTTGCCAAAGCTCTCAGAACAGTGGCACCATCAAAGACAGACAGATCTCAGAATTCAATCGCGGCGGTACACGATCTAAAGAAACAGGGAACTCGCAGCTCACAGAGTAGCTTCTCGGAAACTTTTCACACCCTCATGCAAGCAAGCCTGAGACGGAAGGAAATCGGTAGACCGGGGAAAACGAAGGAATCGCAGCGATTAACACAACGGCGAGGTATCTCGAATTTTGCTCAATTTCAAGAAAGGTGCGAAAATCTAACACGCCCCATTCAAGTTACATTCGAGAAGTATAAATAGAGAACTCCGATAAACTGCATTTTATCGTTCGCTCTGACAGAATCCTAGTTGCACTAGCATAGTCGGATTCCTGCTGGATTTCATCTACCTTCGTGACTATTGGAGTGTATTCTTTCTGTGCAGACGGTATTTTATACATTAGCTTCGAGTGATCAGTGGTCGAGTTATTTCAATTGATTTCAATGGATTGTGGTGTAAATTTAACCTTATTAAATAAACCCATTTTCAAAGTTCTAGTGCAAACTAATGTTACAGCTAAAAGTATTTCCTAATACAATTGACGCGTAAATTTATTTTGCAGACGTTAAAGAGAATTATAACTTTAATACAGTTTAGTTCTGTATAGATAGATGTGCTTTTAATTATTTTTTAACTCACGGGAAGTTTTCCTGATTTGTTAATTGACGACGCTAATAAGTAAATAGGCTAACTGTAATTTATCGCGTCAGATTATAATATGATTTGTAATGCATTTCTTGTTTTGATTATCTTTCATTCAGAACGATCATTCAACCTGCATCCCAGCAATTATTAATTATATACAGAGTTCTGCCAAACTCAATTCGATAACTCCAGTAACATATGAACTTTTTAAAGCTAAACTTGTGGCGACCTGTAATGGGCCCCGCTCCTCTGAACGTAACTGAGAATAAAGCCATTCAAGAAACACTTTAAAAATACTAGTTCATATAGAGTCCTTAAAGAAAACTGGAAGCAGAACATATTTTATTCACTGCCCCTATTTGTGAAGAAAAAGCATCGATCTACCTGAACACTGTCTGTCACGTATATTCAGTGGATTTTACCCCCCTTTACCCCCCCCCCCGAAGAAGAACTTACCTCAGTGTTTTCTTAACTTGTGACATTACGGAAAAAGGAAGTTATCTCCACCAGCTGTGCCAATTTTAGGAACCACACCATACCTCACGCCTAGCCAAGTGCCTGTGCCTTTCTTTAGGAACTTTATCTAATAAACAAACAGTACCGTTAAACTTCAACGTCCAGCGATTTCGGGACACTTTGTTAACTTCAACAACCCGCAAAATCTGGGGCTGTACACGGAAGAAAAATACTTTTACCTAAGCCAAGGTTTAGTGCTTTTTTTTTGATGTATTTCCTATGAAGTGCCAGAATTCACCTTTCGGTAAGTCTGCGTGTGTGTTTGTGGGGATGGCCAGCCCTAGTGTGTTTTTTTGAATGAAAGGAGATTTATCTTTTCTTTACCCTTTTAATTAGTTCGACCTTGTACTAAGGTGCATTATATTCCTTGTACGGGATCTCTCCTAGCGGGATTGGGTAATTGTGTTCATTCCCCCCTCCCGTAAAATTTGTTGATTTAAAGGGAGACAATTGAGAACCCTAGCTTTTCCTCTACACCCCCCCCCCCCCCTTCTTTCTGTAACCCCTTGCCTCAGAGTAATAAATTTACCAGTGGGTTAAATTGCCTATCTCTGATTCCCCCCCCCTTTCTTGTCTTTGGGACCGGGTTTTGTCTGTTAGTAAATATAAACGGGAAACGGTGGATGGGATATTTCTCCTCAAAACCCCCTCTTCCCTTATCATATTTGTATTCTGTAACCTTTGATTTTTGACTGTAAATGTACAATTATGTGTGAGTCCTTTATGATAATAAAGGTATTAATCATTATTTGTGTTGGTTGTCGGTTGGCCTAAAACTCCAAACATTTCCATCTGTGTAGGTTGTATTCATGTACGTTGAGCGACAGAATCACCAAATCGGTGAGCGCGTTGAGCGACTGGAACTGACAAACAATTGTTTGTGCAGAAGAGAGATAGGAGTAGTCTGTGAGAAAACAGATATTGTCGTAATAAGAGACTGTCCTTGCTCCTTCCCAGCGCTTGTGAATCTACTACCTCATTCTCCTAAATCCTTATTCTCACAGAGCCTTCAATATCACTTTACACTCTAAAGGGACCAATATTCATCAGCACCCTCTCAGATAAAAAATTACGACAATATATGGTTAGCTCGTTCGAGATTCTGAACTTAGTTAAAATAGAGTGTGGTTGATTGTCTTTGTGAAGTAGGGTATAATCTTTAAAAGTATTACTTCCCCTAGACCAAGCCGTTCAGTATTTTGGGCCAACCACACAATAATTAAGACAGGTTTGTTTTTCCACAGGAACAGGCAGTTAGTGATAATAAAAGATTGTCACATTTGTATTCTCTGGCAGAGGGAATTGAAAATTTTTGGTTATATAATTGCTGGGACTGCGTGATTGTTTTACAATCACTAAAGGTTATGAAGCGTTTGAGTTGAGCTAAGCTAAAGACGGATTGTTCTGATTTTTTAAAATTAAGTTAACTACGTCTCATCTCAAAAATTGTCTTCAGGGACGGAGTTTGTTGTTAGAGAATTAACATTTTCTGGGAAATTTTTTTTTTTCCTTTTAAATTGTTTAATATAAATTTTTCTCTACTGTTAGTAAGAGTAGATTCTTTTCTAGTGTAACTTACCATTTAATTGGCATAGTTGCTTGCGTTACGAGTCTTAAGTGACAATAATAGCGGCGATAAGTTAACACACGAGGTCATTCAGTAAATTTTTTACTTTGTTTTTCTCGTAGCGGCTTTGAGTTTTTCCCCTTCTTGTTCCATCTTACTATTCTCTAGTCTTAGAAGCATCCAGTTCTTTGACAATGGCTGAGAGAATTAGGATAAGATCCATTTTGAGACAGGAAGCGAAAGACTCAGGATTAGACACAGAAGCCGCGAATCTGTTTATCACCCAGGAACTGCAAAGGTATGACGCGGAGGAAGAGAGGGCAGAAGCTAGGAAGAAAGAAGCGGACGATCGTCAATTGGAGCAGAAGAAAATTGAGGCAGAGATGGACGCCCGCAGGGAAAGAGAGAGAGACAAGGAAAGACAGCATGAATTAGCGCTCAAGGCTTTAGAGAGTCGGAGTGCCTCTACTTCAAATAATGGAGAGCCGTCTTCGCCCCAGTCTCAAACAATGGATCTCTCCAGCACTCAGTCTGCCCAATTAACTGCGATGTCTTTTGCTTTAGAGTCTTTTCCTAGCCCTAACGAAAAAATTGACAGCTACCTAGAAAAATTCGAAAGGCTCGCAAATCTGTATGGGTTAGAGAGTTCCCGCTGGGCACTTAAACTCTCGACGTCACTAAAAGCGAATGCTTATGACGTATACACAAAGCTGGGACCGAACCAACATGATTACGACATGCTTAAGAAGGCCTTGCTAGAGCGGTTCGAAATGACCGCCCGAAAATTTCTGCAAATGTTCAGAAACAGCCGAAAAGAGAGCACGGAAACATTCCCCCAATTCTCTTCACGTCTCACGGGCTATTTGACAAAGTGCATTGAATTATCTGACCTACCTCTTACATATGAGGGACTACTTGAACTTGTTCTTGTGGAACAGATAAAGGCAACCTTGTCAAACGAAACCCGTAGATTTTTGGCTGAACAGGGCGCAGTCAGGCTTGAGGACATACTCAATAAGGCCGAACGCTATACCAATGCAATGGCCGAACTTCCCAGCACTAAACGTAAACCCACAGATGAGCCATCTCGTAAACAAAATCTAGAGCAGTCATCCTATTCCTCTAATTCCTCTCAGAATTATAACCAACGAGAAAATAATACCCAGAGACCTCCCCAGGAAAAATCGAAATTCTACAAAACCCGATACCCCCCCAACAACAATTCTGATCAACCCACCAAGCCTACGTGGCAGCGCGGCCACCAAGGTCAAGGAAAAGGGAAGACCCCTACACCAGGAACGTCTGATCAGGGCAAACAAACCGGTTCAAACCGCGTTGGATGTTTGCATACAGCCTCGAAAGGTAGAATCAATGTCAGTGATTCTCAACCTGAGGGGGACCGACCCTCAACTCGAGGAACTGTAATTTTGAATGGTACCTCAACCACTTGTCTCTTTGACACTGGATTAAGTTTTAGTTGTATTGTTGCTAGACACCTAGTCAAACCAGGTCAGGAGACAGAGGAAACCGTCAAAACTTAGTGGAGTTTTAAGAGTGATGCACCCAGGACGCTGCCTATCGCACTGGTAGAAATACACTCTGACTTTGTCAGAGGAGTTATAAAAGCGGCCATTATGGATGATCCTATCTACCCAGTTATCCTGGGATGTAGATATGTGTTTATTGGGAGACCAAAGGAGCCGATTGTGGCAGCGGTAACCACAAGAGGGCAAGCCAAGAAGGAGAGGGAGCCTGCGCCAAATTTGTTGCCGAACGAACTGAAGGAGGCGCAACAAAAGGACCCTACTCTGGAGCTCTGCTTTAAAAAACTGCCCATGGCTAAGGACCCCAGACACAACGGAGACATCTTTTCTAAGGATGGCGTATTGTATCGTAGAACGGGCAACCCGGACACGGGGAATAACCAGCTCCTAGTTCCGACGCAGTACCGAAGCCAGATCTTAGAGATGGGGCACTCTCTTCCCTTTAGCGGACATATGGGACAAAACGCCACTATTCAGCGAATAAAAACCCACTATTGGTGGCCAGGAATGAACTCTGACATTGTCAGGTATGTGAAATCCTGCGCCCAGTGCCAACGGGTAGCACCCAAGCACTTGACACCCCCAGTACCTATGGGGCAAATGCCAATAGTAGGGACTCCATTTGAACGGGTTGCTGTCGACATTATTGGTCCTCTGGAAAAGACCAAAAGAAGGAACAGGTTCATCCTGACCTTAGTTGACACTTGCACTATGTGGGCCGAAGCCGTACCGCTACCATGCACTAATTCCAAGCATGTCGCAGAAGCCCTTGTGCAAATTTTTACACGGTTGGGATTCCCTCAACAAGTTTTGACGGACAATGGATCCCAATTCCGTAGCCTGTTAATGGAGGAGATCTTTAAGATCTTGAGGGCCAAACATATCCACACAAGTCCCTACCATCCGGCCGGAAATGGGCTCGTGGAACGTTTTAATGGCAGCCTCACCACCATGTTACGTAAGCTGGGTCAGGAGAAACCGGAAGACTGGGACCTATATATATCGGCTGCCTTATTCGCCTACCGAGAGGTTCCCCAAGCGTCTACGGGATTCCCGCCTGCTACACTTTTATTTGGCAGACCTATAAAGGGGCCATTAGAAGCCTTACTTCGGTCCCTGACAGACCAAAAGGCTGACGAGACAGTCGTCTCTGCAAGCAAGTATGTATCTGAGCTCAAGGAAAGGCTAAAGCTAGGATGGGATCTAGCTACAACCAACCTTACGAAAGCCCGCGCTAAACACGCTAAAAGATACAACAAAGCTGCAAAAGAGAGAGAGCTCCAACCAGGGGAGAAAGTTTTGTTGCTACTCCCAACCGGAAGCAATAAACTTCGCATCGGATGGCAAGGGCCGTTTACCGTCCTTAAAAAGATCTCACGTACCAATTACAAGATCTCCATCAAAGGAAAGGAGAAGGTCTTCCACATAAATCTGCTAAAGAAATATTTGGAAAGACCGGTGCCATCCTCCGAGCATCTCCTGGCTGTCGCCATAGCAACGGAAGACGAGGAAGATGATGATGGTTGCATGGAGTATCCACTGCAACCCACAGAATCCTTTAAAGATGTCAAGTTCGGCGACAATCTCTCACCTGAACAACAAACAGAAACCAGGGCTCTACTAAAACAGTACAGTGCAGTCTTAACGGATGTACCTGGTCGAACAAATCTCATTGAATTTGATATGAAATTAACAAACGAGACCCCTGTTCAAACCAGAGTTTACCCCATCCCGTACGCTAAAGCGGATGCACTTCGCGGAGAAATAGACAAGCTGCGTCAGGCAGGAATTATCAGTGAGTCTACATCTCCTTACAGCTCGAGTGTAGTGCTGTTGCAGAAGCCCAATAAGGAAGTTCGGCTGTGTATTGATTACCGGTTGCTAAACGCTGTAACGGAATTCCAGCCTGAACCGCTCCAAACTGCTTCTGAGTTGTTCACCAAGCTCAGCAAAGCAAAGATCTTCTCCAAGATTGACCTCAGTAAAGGTTATTATCAAATACCAGTCAAGGAGGAAATTAAACCTTTGTTAGCTTTCAGCACTAGCGAAGGACATTACACATTTAATGTGATGCCGTTCGGTTTGCATAACGCACCAGGAGTGTTCACCAGGATGATGAGGAAGCTTCTAGAGCCTTTGCAAAGTCCCCATATCCATAATTTCATGGATGACATATTAATTGCATCGGAAACCTATGAAGAACATATTGCTACGGTTGCTATGCTCCTCAGGAGACTACAGGAAACGGGTCTCACAGCCAGACCTAGCAAATGTCTCATCGGGTTTGAACAGTTAGACTTCCTGGGGCATACTATTTCTCACGGATGCAGTTGGCCTATTAAGAAGAACGTGGAGAAAATTGTGGCAGCAAAAAGACCCCGAACGAAGAAAGACGTACGTTCCTTCATATCGCTATGTGCATACTATCAGAAATACATCCAGAACTTCAACGGACTGACAGCACCTCTGACTGACCTCACCAAGAAAGGTTGTCCTGATAAGGTCATGTGGAATCAAAAGTGCGAACATGCATACAGCACTTTGAAAGGACAGTTGTCGGCATACCCCATCCTAAGGTTACCTGACCTTAAGAAACCTTTCATACTGAGAGTTGATGCGTCAGGTCAGGGCATCGGGTCAACATTGCTGCAAGCCGATGACAGTGACCTGAACATGCTATTTCCAGTTGCCTATGGCAGTCGGAAACTGAATAAAGCGGAACGCAACTACAGTGTCGTTGAAAGAGAATGTCTCGCTCTGATTCATGGCATCAGACGCCATCATGAGTTTCTGTATGGTACTTCTTTCACGGTGCAAACAGACCATGCTCCACTAGCTTTCCTGGGTGCCAAGAAGGAATTCAACGCAAGGATAATGCGTTGGGCCTTGCTATTGAGTGTTTATTCCTTCAAAGTGGAATATATTCCAGGAAAACAGAATGTCGGAGCTGACTTCTTGAGTAGAAACTGGACCACGGAGGAAGAGGAGAAAATCGACGATGCCAATCATCCTAAAAGCTACCGATCAGGGCAGCTTCATTGTCATAAATGAAACATGAAAACGAGTTTCCATGTCTCAAAAGTGGGGACGATTGTGACGTACGTCTAAGTATGACAAATGAATTTCCCTGACTCGATGGATGATAACAGAATATTGGCCTCTCATAACTTTAGAACCCCTGATCATCTGTTGTAACTTTTACCGGCATGCAGCATTTCCACGAGAACCTTACACGCTGGATCATTAATATGTAGCCTGCTATCTTATGCGAACGTTTGAGATCGCATGGCCTTTGATGGGAGATTAAATCCCGCCCACAACCATTTCTGAGAACGATTTATAGCAATCTTTTCCTTAACGCCGGCCCAAAAGAGGACGGGCCACAGACTCACTCCTGTTTCTAGAGCAATAAACAGCAGATCATTTTCTTACCTGGCTGTCACCCCGCCTGGTGGGAGTTGCCAAAGCTCTCAGAACAGTGGCACCATCAAAGACAGACAGATCTCAGAATTCAATCGCGGCGGTACACGATCTAAAGAAACAGGGAACTCGCAGCTCACAGAGTAGCTTCTCGGAAACTTTTCACACCCTCATGCAAGCAAGCCTGAGACGGAAGGAAATCGGTAGACCGGGGAAAACGTAGGAATCGCAGCGATTAACACAACGGCGAGGTATCTCGAATTTTGCTCAATTTCAAGAAAGGTGCGAAAATCTAACACGCCCCATTCAAGTTACATTCGAGAAGTATAAATAGAGAACTCCGATAAACTGCATTTTATCGTTCGCTCTGACAGAATCCTAGTTGCACTAGCATAGTCGGATTCCTGCTGGATTTCATCTACCTTCGTGACTATTGGAGTGTATTCTTTCTGTGCAGACGGTAATTTATACATTAGCTTCGAGTGATCAGTGGTCGAGTTATTTCAATTGATTTCAATGGATTGTGGTGTAAATTTAACCTTATTAAATAAACCCATTTTCAAAGTTCTAGTGCAAACTAATGTTACAGCTAAAAGTATTTCCTAATACAATTGACGCGTAAATTTATTTTGCAGACGTTAAAGAGAATTATAACTTTAATACAGTTTAGTTCTGTATAGATAGATGTGCTTTTAATTATTTTTAACTCACGGGAAGTTTTCCTGATTTGTTAATTGACGACGCTAATAAGTAAATAGGCTAACTGTAATTTATCGCGTCAGATTATAATATGATTTGTAATGCATTTCTTGTTTTTGATTATCTTTCATTCAGAACGATCATTCAACCTGCATCCCAGCAATTATTAATTATATACAGAGTTCTGCCAAACTCAATTCGATAACTCCAGTAACATATGAACTTTTTAAAGCTAAACTTGTGGCGACCTGTAATGGGCCCCGCTCCTCTGAACGTAACTGAGAATAAAGCCATTCAAGAAACACTTTAAAAATACTAGTTCATATAGAGTCCTTAAAGAAAACTGGAAGCAGAACATATTTTATTCACTCCCCCCATTTTGAAAAAAAAAACCCCGACCTCCCTGAACCCTGTCTGTCACGTATATTCAGGGGATTTACCCCCCCTTTCCCCCCCCCCCCCCCCCCCCCCCCCCGAAGAAGAACTTACCTCAGTGTTTTTCTTAACTTGTGACATTACGGAAAAAGGAAGTTATCTCCACCAGCTGTGCCAATTTTAGGAACCACACCATACCTCACGCCTAGCCAAGTGCCTGTGCCTTTCTTTAGGAACTTTATCTAATAAACAAACAGTACCGTTAAACTTCAACGTCCAGCGATTTCGGGACACTTTGTTAACTTCAACAACCCGCAAAATCTGGGGCTGTACACGGAAGAAAATACTTTTACCTAAGCCAAGGTTTAGTGCTTTTTTTTTATGTATTTCCTATGAAGTGCCAGAATTCACCTTTCGGTAAGTCTGCGTGTGTGTTTGTGGGGATGGCCAGCCCTAGTGTGTTTTTTTGAATGAAAGGAGATTTATCTTTTCTTTACCCTTTTAATTAGTTCGACCTTGTACTAAGGTGCATTATATTCCTTGTACGGGATCTCTCCTAGCGGGATTGGGTAATTGTGTTCATTCCCCCTCCCGTAAAATTTGTTGATTTAAAGGGAGACAATTGAGAACCCTAGCCTTTTCTCCCCCCCCCCCCCCCCCCCCCTTCTTTCTGTAACCCCTTGCCCCAGAGTAATAAATTTACCAGTGGGTTAAATTGCCTATCTCTGATCCCCCCCCCCCCCCCCCTTTCTTGTCTTTGGGACCGGGTTTTGTCTGTTAGTAAATATAGTATATACAAAACAAATGTCTATGTTAGAGAGAAGATAAACACCTATGCAGGCCACCAAGAACCACTTTTGTCAATAGTGAAACGTTGAAAGCTTGCCTGGTTTGGGCATGTAACTCGTCATGACTCCCTTTCGAAAACGATCCTCCAGGGAACAGTCGAAGGTAAACGGAGAAGAGGAAGGCAGAGAAAATCCTGGGCTGATAACATCAAAGAATGGGCAGGACACGGTTTTTCCACACTTGTACGCATTGCTGAGGATAGAGAGCAGTGGAGGACACTGTCTGCTGATGCTTCCACCATGGCACCCCTACGACCCATGACGGGTTACGGGCTGAGATGAGATGATGAAATATAAACGGGAAACGGTGGATGGGATATTTCTCCTCAAAACCCCCTCTTCCCTTAGCATATTTGTATTCTGTAACCTTTGATTTTTGACTGTAAATGTACAATTATGTGTGAGTCCTTTATGATAATAAAGGTATTAATCATTAATTGTGTTGGTTGTCGGTTGGCCTAAAACTCCAAACATTTCCATCTGTGTAGGTTGTGTTCATGTACGTTGAGCGACAGAATCACCAAATCGGTGAGCGCGTTGAGCGACTGGAACTGACAAACAATTGTTTGTGCAGAAGAGAGATAGGAGTAGTCTGTGAGAAAACAGATATTGTCGTAATAAGAGACTGTCCTTGCTCCTTCCCAGCGCTTGTGAATCTACTACCTCATTCTCCTAAATCCTTATTCTCACAGAGCCTTCAATATCACTTTACACTCTAAAGGGACCAATATTCATCAGCACCCTCTCAGATAAAAATTACGACATCTCCTTACATGCCTTGATGACATCATCCATGAGGGGTATGAAAAGATAAGGTGACAGGATATCGCCTTGTCTTACACCAGTGGTGGTCCTGAACTCTTCTGACTTATGGTTTGCTGTCCTCACATAATTTCTGCAAGACTTGTAGAAGCTCTGTATAGCATGAATCAAAGGTGCTGGAATGTTCTTCCTTGCCAAACAGTCCCAAAGTTTGCTCCAGGGGACCCTGTCAAACGCCTTTTCCAGATCTATGAAACAAAGATGGATCTCACTCTTATACTCAAGGGCCTTTTCACTCAGCTGTCTGAGTGTGAAGATTAGGTCTTGAGTACTTCGGTTTGCTCGGAATCGGCACTGGACCTCATCCAATTGTGGCTCAGCTAGGCGTCGGAGTCTCTGCTCTAGGATTCTAGAGTAGATTTTACCAAGGACACTGAGAAGGGATATGCCTCTATGGCTTCCACACTGTCGATTGTCACACTTTTTGAAAATTGGTGTTATGATGGCAATCTCACAATCCTTTGGTATGGTCTTGTTGCACCACGCAGCCTATAAGACCCTTAAGAGTAATAGGTCGCCTGATGCTCATTTCTGGTGTTATACCATCATGCCCTGCTGCTTTGCCCATCTTGATTTTCTCCAGTGTTGCCTTCAGTTCTTCCATCTTTATGTCATCTTCACCATCATTGGTTTTCTCTTCTGTGCTAGTGGTTATCATTTCTGATGCTTCACCATGCTCACCATCCAGGAGTTCTGAGAAATATTCTTTCCATCTTTCCATTACTTCCTTCGGGGCAGTAAGCAATTTGCCTTGCTTGTCCTTTATAAATTTGGGAGGGCATTGTTTTTCCTTCCTCATGTTCTTTAGGGTCTTATAGAACAATTTCTGGTTTTCTTGCGCATCTTTTTCTAGCTTTTCTCCAAATTCTTCCCAGGACTTCTGTTTTGCTGCTAGCACCTTGTTCTTTGCTTCTGTTCTGAGTGTCACATATTCTCTATATTTCTCCATTTGTCCCGTTGCGTTTTTAGCTCCTAAGTATTGTTTCCATGCCATTTTCTTCTCTCTTATTTTCTCTTTGACTTCCTCTGTCCACCAAGGTGTCCTCTTTCTCTTGTTCCCAAGTCGGACTTCACCACATGCTTCTGCAGCAGCTGTCTTTATGATGTCCTTGAATTTAATCCATAGGGTTTCCAAGTCATCAGGTTATTCTTCTGTGTTGCTCACCGCTGCAGCAATAAGCCCTTGATATCTGGTCTTAATTTCTGGCTCTCTCAGCTTGTAGGTCTTAATGCTTATTTCTCCCGTTCGTTTACTTAGTTTCTTGCGTGATGTTGGGCAGTTCCTAGGCTGAGCAACTCTTTCAGTTGTTCTTTTGATGCACACACACATACAAATACTCACACAACACACTGGACAAATATGATTTTCTGACAGTCACCAAGTTTCTGCTCCCCAAACAATATCTTCTTAGATGTGTAGCAACGCTTCTCACATACAAGTAACAACGAAACATCCTACATGTAAGAACGAATAAATCCAATAATGTAATCTACAAGGTGATTGATAAGTCACCTCCTGTTGTTAAATTGTTATATTTTCACACCTGTCTAACTAATCTACAAGGTGATTGATAAGTCACCTCCTGTTGTTAAACTGTTATATTTTCACACCTGTCTAACTAATTTACAAGGTGATTGATAAGTCACCTCCTGTTGTTAAATTGTTATATCTTCACACCTGTCTAATTTACAAGAAACAACCGCCAGAATAAAGACAAGTAACTGCTATTCTGTTACATAAGATGGCAGGTCACGTTAAATTTGTATTTCAAGGTTAGACTTCAAAGCGGGCAGCAACTTTTCTTGTCTCTTGTAATGACAGGTTATTGCCCATTTTATGCTTTATTTTATTTTGTTTCTTGGAATAAAAAAAAAATAAAAAAAACATTTCCTTCACATATATACAACCATTCGATACAAGAGTGGTTACAAAATATAAAAATAGCGAGTAACTTTTCAATCACGTTGTATATGTCTACAGAGACTAATAAATTGTAACGGAAATAAAAAAAAATAAAAGCTAATAAATTTACATACCCGGTCGACTCAATGTACAGAGGAATCGATCTCAGCATCAGACACAATCGAACCAATGGACACTGAGACAATAGTTGTTTACAAGTGTGGAACCATTGTTTATACACACCGACACGGGCTGATGGACTGGCATAATAATAAAGTCGATATACATTGTCCTAATGAACATTCCATTATGCAGCAGGCGTCAATATCTTGTCAAAGACGGGCACTGACTTGTCTCTGACCTGACCGGCATACAAGGCCTTATTATAGGGGAAACAACTGATTTATTTATAAGGGCGGCTATTACAAAAACCAGATTTTCTAGTAATTACTTTCAATCAGAGCCAGCCTTTGTACATGCCAGTTGGAAGCGCAGATGTAGGTAATCTTTTTTAAGCTGTTTGGTTCCTTGATTAGCAAATGTTGAGAAGATAGCACAAACTGGCAACTATCTGTGCTTGTTTTGGGTAATGTTAATAGTTATTTATATATTTCAAATACTTGTAAAATTGGTCTGCACATTTATAACATAACCAGCCAGTAGGGTTTCATTTCTTTAAAATATTTGTAGCAATGTGATTTCGTAGACTGTTACCGAAAGATATGATATTAATTAGTGCATGCTTGCTTTTGTGAAAGTGTAATTTTTTAAAATTTACTGTAGGATGGTGTCAGTTCATAGACAATGTCACGAAAGTTATCATGTCTTAGATACGTACCCGTCCAGAATGGTATCAGTTCATAGACAATGCCACGAAAGTTTTCATGTCTTAGACACTTGCCCGTGGATTTGTAGACACTCTTGCAATGTCGGCTCCTAGACAATTTCTCTTGTTTCTTTTTATAAGCGCTTCATTTTGTAAACACAGCAGTGACAATGTCTTACAAATAGGAGCCATAGATGCTTTATTTCATAGACACCATAGTAACATATTTGTTTAGTTAAATATCCATATAACATTTTATTTGCAAGTCCTAGCATAGTAAAGTTTTCATTGCTTCAACAACACTGGAAGCAGCGTTATTTCACATAAATGTCATTTATGTGGCACCCATCAATCCCCTGTAGACCATGGTTGGTTGTTCGTCCATCACGGGTGATGAAGACCACTCTGTTCATCCAATTATTTAAGAATATGTTAGGTTAGTCTATGGGTACGAAGGTGACTGAAGAGCCCGATGCGGGCCTAGAAAGATCTTGGACAGTGTGGGCAGGGAATGTTTGCTTCATGTGAAGGTTTTATTTCACGGTCCTTTCTAGCTTGTCTCCGCTGTTCCGCTGCTGCTCTTCTGGATGATTCGCATGCTGCTGCACCTTTACGAAGAGATGTGCGCCAAGCAGTTCGGTCTTGCGTAGCAGCTTCCCATGTGTCTGGGTTTATGTCAAAGGTTTTCAATGACGTCTTTAACGTGTCTTTGAAGCGCTTCTTTTGGCCACCATGGGAGCGTTTACCCTTCTGCATCTCACCATAAAAGAGTATCTTTGGCAGTCGATGGTCTGGCATGCGGACTACATGACCTGCCCAGCGAATTTGTGACTGCATCAGAATAGTATCAATACTAGGGATACCAGCTCTGTCAAGAACGGCGGTATCCGGGATCTTGTCTTGCCATTTGATGTTCATTATCTTCCTGAGACAGACTGTATGGAAGTGGTTTAGCTTCTTTACGTGGCGCCTGTATACAGTCCATGTTTCACATGCATATAGCAGCACTGGAAGCACCGCAGCTCTGTACACCTTCAGCTTTGTCTGTAGACTAATGCCACTTCGATGCCAAACGTTGGTGTATAGTCTGCCAAATGTGCTGCTGGCTTTGGAGATCCTGGTGTTCACCTCATCATCAATGACAATGTTCTGGGATAGTGTGCTACCAAGGTATGTGAATCTGTTCACAACATTCAGTTTTCTCACCATTAACCTTGATGACTGGCTCAGTATAAACTGTGCCAGGAGCTGGTTGGTACATGATTTCTGTTTTCTTCGTGTTGATGGTAAGCCCAAAGTTGGCGCAGGCTTCGGAGAATCTATCCACACTATGCTGCAGATCAGCCTCTGAGCCAGCATTGAGGGCACAATCATCAGCAAACAGAAGATCTCTGATGGTGTGTGATTTGACCTTGGTTTTTGCTTGAAGCCTCCTAAGGTTAAACAATTTTTCATCAATACGATAACTAATGTCGATTCCTGTGTCCCCGTCTCTAAAAGCATCAGTCAGCATAGCAGAAAAACATGATACTGAACAGAGTCGGTGCAAGTACGCACCCTTGTTTAACTCCATTTGAGACGGGGAAAGGCTCTGATAGCTCACCGTTTTCCTGAACTCTAGCCTGCATTCCATCATGCAGTTGCTGCACTGTTGTGATAAATTTCTTTGGGCAGCCGTATTTTGCCATGATCATCCATAGACCCTCTCTACTGACCGTGTCGAACGCCTTTGTCAAGTCGATGAAAGCTGTGTACAGGTCACAGTGCTGTTCTTGGCATTTTTCTTGTAGCTGTCTTGCAGCGAACACCATATCTGTGGTTCCACGTTCTTTCCGGAATCCACACTGACTTTCAGGTAAAAGACCTTTGTCAAGATGAGCCGTAAGGCGATTCAAAAGGATTCTGGCGAATATCTTCCCAGCGATTGATAAAAGAGAGATGCCTCGATGATTGTTGCAGTCTTGGCGATTACCTTTACGTTTATATAGATGTATAATTGACGCTGATGAAGTTTCTCTATCAGAACTGCACCGCCAACTTTATAAACCTCAACAGGAATTGAATCGGAGCCAGGGGCCTTTCCACTAGACAGTTGACGAATCGCTTTTTTAGTTTCCTCCAGAGTTGGTACATCATCTAATGCTTCATTTATAGAAATTTGGGGCAGGCGGATGATGGCTTCGTCGTTAATAGATGATGGCTGGTTCAAGATATTATTAAAATGTTCAGCCCAGCGTTGGAGCATTTTTTCCTTGTCTGTAATTAGTGTTTTTCCATCTGCATTAAGGAGGGGAAATGATCCTGATGATGTTGGACCATAGACCGCTTTGAGTGCAAGGTAAAAGTTTTTTCAAGTCATGGCTGTCAGCAAAGCCTTGGAGCTCATCTGCTTTATTACTCAGCCATGAATCCCGCATCTGGCGTAGTTTATGTTGGACGATTCTACGCATGTTGTTGAAAGCGTCTTTCTTGGATGTAGATTTTTGGATCATTTAAATATGCTTTATGGAGATGGTGTTTCTCAGCCAACATCTGCTTTATATCATCTGAGTTCTCATCAAACCAGTCATTTTGTTTCTTGATGGAAGGACCCAGGACCTCTGTAGCAGTGTTGTAGATCTGCTCACTTAGGGCTGCCCAATTTGTTTCCACACTTTGGCCGTCTAGCGAGATAGATTTGAGACGGTCTTCTAAGGTGTCAGTAAATGACTGTTTGATTTTTGTCTTCTTTAGTTTGGTGACATCCAGCCTCTTTTGAGTTTTCTTCCCCTGAGGGCGCCTGGCTGGTTGGATACGAATTTTAAGTTTAGATACAATGAGGCGATGATCAGTCCAGCATTCGGCACCACACATGGACTTGGTCACCCGGACATCTTGCCTGTCCTTCTTCCTAACAATTACATAGTCAATTAGGTGCCAATGCTTGAGCGAGGGTGCATCCAGGAGGTCCTGTTGCGGGTAGGAAGTCGAAAAAAATGGTGTTGGTGACAAGGAGGTCATGTTCTGCGCAAGTCTGGAGGAGACGAAGTCCATTACTGTTACAGCGACCCACGCCGTACCTACCAATAGTGCCATTCCAGGAGATGTTATCTGAGCCTACTCTTGCATTAAAGTCACCAAGAATGATGAGCTTATCTGCTTTAGGAACTGATGCAATGACTGCATGTAGTTCTTCGTAAAACTTATCCTTGACATCATCCTGGTTTGTCATAGTTGGTGCATACGCGCTAATGATGGTGGCATGTTTTCTTCCATAAAACAGAGGGATCTTGACCGTCATGAGTCGGTCATTTATTCCCTTTGGGGGCCCCGCTAACTTGCTGACAATTGCTGTTTTGATTGCAAATCCAACCCTGCTTCTCGTCTTTCTTCAGTTCCTCTTCCGCTCCAAAAGAATGTATAACCTGCACCCTTTTCGCAAAGTTGGCCCTCGCCTGCAAGTCGAGTTTAACTCAGTGCTGCTATGTCAATGTTGTACCTGGCCAGTTCTCTCCCAATCAGGGCAGTTCGTCTCTCAGGTCTGTTTGCGTTAAAGTCTTTGTCAAGTAGAGTGCGCACATTCCATGCGCCTAGAATGAGGGGGAAAAATCTGTCCTTTCTTTTTCTTATATGTCGACCGCCGAAGTAGGGTACCCACCAACCGCGGTAAGCTGGTTAGGTAATGGTGAAGCAGGCAATGTTTAGGGCACCTTTTCTAGCCCCTTCCTCATGCCATGGAGGTGAGCAGTGCTTTCCTAAAGAGGGCTGCTCAGACACTCAGGGGGCTGCCGAATCCCACTGCTGCTCCGATCAGTGGAAGACGACCATATGGCCCGAGCCGCCTGTGTGTAGGTCTGCGACTACGACTGCCAGCGTACCCACGCCTGCCGCTTCGCCGCTCGCCCATCGCCACAGGACTTGTTGTGAGTGGATGGATGAATGGATGAATGGATGAAAGAGTGACTTGCGCGGTGATTTGGATTAAAGTGAGGAAGAGTTGCGCAATTCGTCGACCTCACTCTCTCGCCTGGGTCCATCTCAATCCAGTGGCAAGACAAGTCAAGACGACTGGAGATGAAGTCAGGTGCAGTGGATGACCAGGGCTTTCTACGTGCCTCGCCGTGCTCCTTACGCTCCACAGCGCGTTGCTGGTAATCGCCGTCATGCCCGTTGAACCAACAGGTGGTTTCTTCCGCGCAGTCTATCGAATCCAGTCTTCACATGCATGGGTAGGCAGACCCTAACTCACCGAAGGTTTATAACCATTCGGCTACCCTCACCTAGTTTAGCCGGCCTGTCAAAGCCGTTGTCCGGGGGTGGCCGCTGTCGCATGCTGACAGCTACGAGGAGCCACAGGTGAGAGCTGGATGCCAGGTTTGGACCAAAGGTGGCTGAGCTGCCCTGAAAAGGGCATGACAGCTCCTTCACCAGAGGTACTACCAATACCTGACTTCCCAACACCCCATAGACCCTCAACAAATCTACGCCAGGCCTTTCTATCCTGTGCAAACCGTTCTTCCGTGTTAGCCACGTTTCAACGCGACTCATCCCTTTCAAGCACATATATGTGTCATTTGGTTATATCAGGACTCATATTCATATAGAGTAAATTACTCCTAGAAATATTTATTTATTCCCAGATAGACGTGATAATGACAATATATTTATTGTTTTTCCTCTTGGGACTTTTCTATTTCAGATATTGCTATTACTGAAATTATTGTCTATTTTTGTAGCTCAGAAAGTGCTTTGTTGAATGCCAGTAGCAGGCAAGATTGCATATCCTGGGAATAAGTGAGACCAGATGGGCCAGGACAGGGAGAATAAAAACAGCAACACGAGAAACAGTACGTTACTCTGGAAGAGATGATGGACAGCACAATGAAGGCGTAGCCATTATCCTAAAGAAAAGAATAGAAAGGTCATTACTGGAATGGAAACCCATCAACAACAGACTGATAAGAACAAGACTGAGAGGGAGATTCACCAACACCACAATACTACAGTGCTGTGCACCAACAAATTACAGGGATGAAGAGGTCAAGGACGAATTCTACCGACAACAACAAAAGGAAATATAAACTGCACCTAGATATGATCGTATTATAGTAATGGGGGACCTCAATGTTGGAACACACAATACATATAATGAAAGGGTAATGGGGAAATTTGGCAGCGGAACAGTAAATAATAATGGGGATAAACTAGTAAGCTTCTGCAGCATTAACAGCCTGGTCATTGGAGGAATGCTTTTTCCACACAAAGAAATTCACAAATTAAATGGGAATCACCAAACGGCCGGGACAGAAACCAAATAGACCACATTATGATCAATGGCAGATGGAAGTATTCATTACAAGACGTGAAAGTAAGAAGAGGTGTAGATGTGGCAAGCGATCACCACTTAATGTAGCAAAGACTGAAGGTGAAACTCAGAACTGCTGGACCAATTGCAACTGAACAGAAGAGGTATAACATCATCAAACTCAAGGACCCCCTCACCAGAAAAGCTTTTGTGGTTGATGTAAAGAGACGATATCAAATTGCCAATAGCCAGGAAAAGACAGCGACTGATGATGTTGATCAGAAAATCAACACCGTTTCAACAATATACAAGGAAAGCAGCGAATCATGCTTGGGATTCCAGGAAAGAAAGAGACAAGATTGGATAACACTTGAAATGATAAACACCATAGCGATGAGACTGTCATAAAACACAATCTGTATGTACAACACGCTCACATATGTTCTCGCCAAATTTTCCCCAATTTTAAGACGAGTAACCACTTTTATAAATTCAAATAATATATATATAGATAACATAAGGAAGTTGTGTGGAGTCATTGTTGTTCGCGCCGCCAGAAATATTAGATTTTATAACTCGGTCTTACAAGGGTTAACATACCAAAAACGATAGTAAGAATTAATGCCAATGTGACGTCACAGATTTGCACGCCCTACCCAAAACGTACGATAAGGGGCTAGAAATATTTGCATATTGGGTCAAAAATTTGAACGTGTGTTACCGTCTTGTTGTGGTTTTCGTAGAAAAAGTGAGAAAGGGGGGAAATGGTAAGGAGTCCTTTTTAAACTATCGTCTGCATTTCGAAACTGAAACTAACTGTCCAAATCGAACGATAGATAAAATTAAAGAATAAGGGACGATTAAAATGATAATAATTGTTGTTAGACATATCATATTCTTTAGTCTAATATCTTATCTTACGGTAGAAAGAAAGATATATTATTTGCATAAATATAGAGGAAAAACGAAAATGGTAAAAATAATAGACAGAAGTGTGAAATCTTATGTATCAGAGGACAGACGGTAGATGAAGTAAATATTATCTTTCTGTATTAAAATGACTTAGAGAATAAGAGCAATATTGTAAAATGAAACCATATATAGACGTGTATAGGGCATCTTTACTGAGGCTGGCCATATTGAGGGGAAAGCAAGGGGTGTCTCCTGATTTGAAAAATATTAGGTTAACTTTTCGAAAAAGACGCGTAGGAGCAGCTGAAACCGGATTGGTTGCTTAGAATAACTAAGAAGTAGGAATAAATACACAGAGACACAAGCGTTCCTCGCCATTTTAAACTTATAATTCCACGTGTAAAGTTATAGAAAATTCAGAAGATTTGTGCTCATATGCCTTCGCAGTTCTGATTTCATCAGGCGATCTGTGTGACCATTAATGGCCTGTGTTTAACTTACATAGTGAGATATTTCAATATTACGGGTTTCTGTAAGTACCTGAAGTGTGCCAGTCACGTGTATGTTCGAGAAAAGTACCAGGGTGAGGCCATATATCTGAGTGCCTTACAGAATCAAACATCCGTAAGCTGTACCTTGCTGTGAGAGTGCAGATTCACGTCCAGGACATCGCAGAATTTTCGACTACTATCTGAGATAGACCCTGTGTTATAGGGGGCTTGTTAGTTCGCTGACTGATCCTCCACGAATATTATATTAAACAGATTCCTAAATATAATGACGACATTGTTGATCCCTCAAATATGTGCTTATTCTTAGAGGAAAGTACTACACTAAGAACAATTCCAGTCATATAAGCTTCAAGATCAAGATATAATACACTCTATTAGTTAAACTTGTAATTGTGTAAATATATTTAATTAATCACTTATTGAATCAAATTTGAATCAAATCACTTATACTTAATACATTGTAAAAAAAGTTATCAGACCAAAATTCAATAGTGAGTTGTTTAATTACTTGTTAATTAACTTTAAAGTGTGGTTGTTGTTAGTTTATTCACATACATTGCATATACCCTAGACATCTAGCTACATAACATCCATACATCAGTACATATAATTGGGAAAATATACATAGCAGGTTGGGGTCATTGGTGGAAGCAAGACAGGTTCCCTGACATTATATTCAGAATTATACGTCCTCAGGGGCTTGCGTAGCTGACTTCACTCCTGCTACACATAATATATAATTTATTAATATCCACCCACCACAGAGACAAGAAATGAAAAGAAAGAAAATAGAAGCAAAGTCCCCCAGGTTAAAGGAAATATATAGCGAACAGACCAGTCAGCTGGACAAGGAAGTAAAACGTCAAACCCGTGCTAACAAAAGGACATTTCTGGATGACCTTGCAAGACAGGCAGAAGAGGCAGCACTGAGAAATGAACAAAGCACAGTTTATAAAATAACTAAAACTATCAGCGGAAAACGAGGTGCAAACAAAATAACGTTAGTAAGAGACAAGCAAGGAAATCTCATCACCACAGCACAGGGGCAGGAAACAAGATGGGCAGAGCACTTCAGAGAAACACTGAATAAGGAACCGCCAGAGACGCAGCTGAATGTTCCTGAGGCTGAAAATGATTTAGCCGTAAATACAGACGATCTACTAAGAGAAGAAATCATCACAGCTATCAAAGTTTTAAAGAATGGAAAAGCTTCAGGCCACGACAATTTAAATGCTGAGTTATTTAAGACAGACTCTAACCTAGCAGCAGAAGTTTTAGAACCACTATTTGCACAAGTCTGGAAAACTGAGACAAGACAATGGAGTGGAATAAAGGAATAATTGTCAAATTTTCCCAATAAGGGCGACTTTGCAGACTGCAACAACTGGAGAGGAATTACTCTCCTCTCAGTTCCTAGTAAAATACTAGCCAGGATAATCATCCAGAGAATTTCAAAAGCAGTTGACCATAAACTGAAGAAAGAACAAGCGGGATTCAAAAAAGAACAGAAGATGTGCAGATCATATATTCTCCATCAGGCACATTATAAAGCAAAGTTCAGCATAGCAGAGACAGCTATACGTTAACTTTGTTGACTTTGAAAAAGGCTTTTGACAGTATACACAGGAACAGCCTATGGAAAATACTGAGGGCTTATGAGATTCCTAGCTTCATTGTTTCCATCATAATAATTCTCTATGCTAACTTTATATGTAGTGTTGGGCAGAGCAACCTAACTTTTGAGGTTAGCGCAGGAGTACGGCAGGGATATCCCGTATCAATCACTTTATTTTTGATAGTCATAGACTGGGTGATGCGCCAAACAACAGTGCAAGAGAAATAAGATGGACAATGTTTTCTACATTGTGAGATCTGGAATATGCAGATGACATTGCACTACTCGCATATTCACATCAATACATCCAAGAAAAAACAGATAGACTGAATAAGTAAAGCCAGCAGGAGGGTATGAACATCAATCTAAAGAAGACAGAGGTCATGACACTCAATGTGAGCAGGCCTGAGCCTATGACAATAAGGAACCAAAAGCTAGAACAGACAGACACATTTACATACTTAGGATGCATAGTAACACCAGACGGCGGAACAAGCAAGGACATCAACAACATAATGAATAAAGCGAGAACAGCCTTTGCTACTCTCAACAACATCTGGAAGTCTTCCCAGTACAGCACATACACCAAATTAAGATTATATCAGAGCTGTGTACTTTCTGTGCTTCTCTATGGTGCGGAATGTTGGAGAGTAACAGAGAAGGAAATGTTGAAATCGTCCTCTTTCCACACAATATGCCTAAGGAAAATTCACAGAATATTTTGTCCGAATACCATCATCAACTAAGAACTACTTACTTGGAGTAACCAAGAGGACATGCACACCATCATAGCTGTCAGGCTCTGCAGTTGGGTCCCCAGAAGAGACCCCGATGTCATCACAAGAACAGCAATGCTTTGGACCCCTGAAGGAAAGCGAAAGAGAGGTCGACCGAAAACTACTTGGCGAAGAACTGTGGAGGCCGAGATGCAAAGAATGAACCAGAGTTGGGACACTACACGAATAATGGTCGCCGACCGAGCAAAGTGGAAGCAGTTTGTTGCTGCCACCAGGCGTGATGGTCACTGACTGCTTTGACAGTCGGCGGCTAAGGATCAAGGAAGAAAAAAGAAGTAGCAGGCAACCCAGGGGTTACTTTAGAAACACTGAGCTGTCTTAAGATCTATCTTGATCAAATCACGTCTGTAACCAGGTTTCAGAATATTTGGAGTTGTAGATAATGGTAGCCTAGATGTCAGTTTTGCCGGGAGATAATTATAACTAAATAATTTTTTACCGAATGCTAACTTCCCTTCAAAGACAAAATGGCGTTCCTGTCTCAGGCAATTGGCGACTAAAGTGAACCTGTGTAACCTAGCTCGCGTGTTGTCACTGAGAACGAGAGAAAAAAAGTACTTTATACTGCACAAACATCGCTTCTAAATGTCGGCCGGAAATGGTTGGTCTCATTTTTGTCTAGGTTCCAAATCTTTGTTTCTCGTGTCCAGTTCAAGTCACCCAGAGATCTATCACATCATGCTGTCTGATCTATCGGTAGATTCTGGATCTACCTGATGTCAGCTATTTTCACGTTGTATAATTTCCGTTGAACATGGATAGTATCCCTTGAACATAGATAATTTCCTTTAAACATATACATGTGTTTCTTGAACATAGATAATGCCCCTATGAACAAGGATAGCGTCCCTTGAACATAGATAGTGTTCTGTAAACATTGATAGTGTCTGTTGAACATAGATAGTGTCCATGGAACATAGATAGTGTCCATGGAACATAGATAGTTTCCCTTGAATATAGATAGTTTCTCTTGAACCTTTATAGTGTCCCTTGACTTCTCCACGCACTCACGTGTATCTCCTTGTACAACCTATTATCACGTAAAGTTCTACTTTGCTTCATGTAGACCTTCCACCGTCTCTTTATCTCTTTTAAATCTGTCTCTAATTAACTTCCCTTTATTTTGTTTCAGTTTCCTTATATTTCTCTTACCCGACAACTGCAGCTCAGTACAGCTGACATTAATGCCTACTTGCGTCTAGTTGATAAATGTGACCATGAGTCAGGGAACACATTGCTGAGACTAGATAATCGGTGCTGTCGTGTAATTCTGCGGACAAGTACGGATCGTCCAGTCACTCTGAGCTACCACGCACTGAATCGCATAACAGCAAAATTTTCTCGCACATAAAGAGCAGCCGGTAGAATTTGGTCTCTCGTACGTTAGCGAAGTCGCATATACGGAGCTCGCATATATCGATGGACGCATGTATATTGTACTGCAATGAGTCACTGCGCGTATTTTGTTGCTGTGATGGTATATTGTCCATACTGACACATCACCCGGCACAGCCTTGTTCTCTCCGCTTGTTCCACTGGTATTTGGTTTCACTAGTATTAGGTTCCATTAATACTTGGTTCCACTGGTATTTGTCTGCGTCTTTCCGTTTCCGATGATCTTGTCGTACCATATTAAACGTTCTATCCTGCACAAGCGAGGGGCTGGTAACCTCAACATACAAAACAAATGACTTTAGAAACCAGCAATGTAACAGCACATAAATTATTTGCTCCAGGCTTCCTGCAAGACGTCCAGTCATTTGTTATGGCTGACTGAATTATCAAGTATTCGACATTTGGCACATAAACGTTCCACTGCATTTGAAAACATTTGTTCACAATAGTTTTTTGTGATGTGCTCATCTCACTTGTGATTTTATTGCAAATAATGAGACGTAAATTGTTACATCATGTTACTATATCTGGACACTGAACCTAAAGTGTTGTAGCTCAGGATCTGCTAAAGGTATCAAAATATATTTTGAGACACGTTTTAAATTGTAATACCGATTTTTTTTTCTCCAGTAAATTTTGGTACTCATAACTCAAACGATTTAGAAATTAAAAGCTTATTAATTGAAATATCGCATTACAAACCACTATGGCTGCCGTTTCCATGCCAACCAATAGAGTTACGCATATCTTTTGTTGTTTTAGTTTAAGTTTGTGCGATTAAAAAAAATAACTCCTGAGTTATTTATGGAATTATTTTTTCTACATAATCTCTTCCCCATGTCCAGCAGTGCGTGTTGGTGTCTGCATCTCTGCCATTTGTCTGAATGTGTCATTTGGTCACGTGGTAGTCGAATGTTTTCTGTTAGTGAATGTATGACGTGTGACCTTGGATTTCTGGATGACATGCCAGATTGTATTTTATCAAAAGTATAAAGCAGAAAAAACATTCCAGATTTTCCAACTACGACGGAAGGTCAAAAAGTAATGCCTCCTATTTTTTATATATGTAAATACTGCATCGGTGTGCAATTTGTAAATTTAGCAGGATTTCTCAAACACTCTTCTGCACTGTATAGCATTACCAACCTGTTTCAGTAACAGGTGGCACCACTGTAACAGTTTAAAAATGGCTGCCAAAAACGTTCGGTTAAAACAACGTTATGTCATAGAATTCCTCAATGCTGAAGGCGAGACCCCAATTCGCATCCACGAACGTTTGAAGAATGTTTATGGAGATTCAACAGTGGATGTTAGCACTGTCCGACGTTGGGTACATCGTTGTGACGAAGCTGAAGTAGGTCAATCCTCAATGGCTGACGCAAAGCGGACTGGCCGTCCGTCTACCGCAGTGACTCCACACAACATTCATCGAGTTGATGGCATCATTCGTGGTGACCGTCGGATAACATTGGATGAACTATCTTCCATGTTGTCCATTAGTAAAGGCAGTTTCTAGAACATCATTAAAGACCTGGGTTATTCAAAAGTTTTGTGCACGGTGGGTACCCAGAATGTTGACAGACAGACAACATCGCCGACAAGAAAGAAGTTCAAAAGTTCACCATCTGTAGGGAAAGTTATGGCCTCCGTGTTTTGGGATGAGAAGGGTGTGATTCTTCTCGACTTCTTGGAACAGGGAAACACGGTGAATGCAGACCGTTACATTGAAACTTTGAAGAAGCTTAGAGGTCGTCTTCGGCGACTTTACCCATTAAAAGATCAGAGAACTGCACTACTGTTGCACGATAATGCCACGCCACACACCGCTAAACGCACCATTGATGCGATTGCAGAATTTGGACATTATTACCACATCCCCCTTACAGTCCCGATCTTGCACCTTCTGACTTCCATCTGTTTGGACCACTGAAAGAAGATCTTCGCGGACATCACTTTGAGGACACAGAGACCCTTAAACGCGCCGTACGCCAGTGGTTTAGGAAAAAGGACACACATTTTTACCGTGCTGGGATACATGCCCTTGAGAGAAGATGGACAAAAACTGTAACAAATAACGGAGACTATATTGAGAAATAAATTTTTGAAGTTCAGACTTGGGGCTACATTTCAATGTGAATTTTATCTGTTTTCTTGCCCATTGAATGAAATTAAAAATTACGAGGCATTACTTTTTGACCGTCCCTAAGGTAGACCAAATTGAAGATTGTTTTGAACATTTGACATTTATTTTGCTGGGAAGAACTTCCACAGCTCCTGGTTGGAGGGAACTGCATGTAAAAAAAAAAAAAAAATCATCAGTTCATGGAAAGACAAATTGAACTTCCTGTTGGAATTATAGCAGAGAAAACTAGTTCACTTTTATTAGTTTTATTTGGTTGTCTGCATGTGAAACGGAAGTGTGAAGGGAAGTCCCAGAACTCTTGTTGACTGAGAGATGCGCACATAAAAGACGGCTATTTTGGGGGAAGTTGTCGGTCTTTGTTGTTCCCCATTTTAAAATGTATCGGGCCTGGGAGGCGAGGTGGTGGTTGGAGTTGGTTCCTGACCCACGTAGATCACAGCTCCTAAGTGTCAAGTTGATGTTTTTCATTTTCTTCATCGTCCACTCTCATATAACCTCATCTTTTGTTCTCATAATTTTGGCTATCTGGTTCAGGCTTCTCTAATCTCTTTCATATAACCACATCTATGTCTGTTATAAAGTTGGCGACCTGTCTCAGGCTTCTCTCTTCATTCTCATAAAACCACATCTATCTCTCTCATAAAGTTGGCATGGTCTGCCGCGACCTTCTGTCATCGCCATTCAGTTTGTCTCTCACAAGAGTTATTGGGGGTAATTTTGTCAATTTTCTCCGATATTCTTGACGATACGTTCTACTGTTTACCTGCCTTCACCAACTATTTCTGTCCGAGTTTTAATTTATTAAACAGATGATATTTGAGTATGCAGTGGGCGGTTCTCGGTTGACAAGTTATCACCTTGTCTTCGTGAGGACTAGTAGAATGCTTCCTGTTTGATGTTAAAACTGAATTTGTAAGTACCCGCCTTTATCTGAGGGGGACATTACCCTCATGTTTTATGTGAGAGTTATCCCAGCAATAGATGAGCCCGCCTTAACAATTGATATCATATCAGGGGACATTATCCTAGTGTCTTATGTGAGAGTTATCCCAGCAATAGATGAGCCCGCCTTAACAATTGATATCATATCAGGGGACACTATCCTAGTGTTTTATGTGAGAGTTATCCCATCAATAGATGAGCCCTCCTTAACAATTGATATCATATCAGGGGACATTATCCTAGTGTCTTATGTGAGAGTTATCCCAGCAATAGATGAGCCCTTCTTAACAATTGATATCATATCAGGGGACATTATCCTAGTGTTTTATGTGAGAGTTATCCCAGCAGTAGATGAGCCCTCCTTAACAATTGATATCATATCAGGGGACATTATCCTAGTGTTTTATGGAGATGAATATGAGGAGAACTGCTGTAAGACTTGGAAAAGGGTAGATGAATATGAATAAACATCGAAAATAGGTGATAGACTTCCGTAATAGACTTTCTTACCTCAGTCTTACAATGTGTTCTCCTAATCTCCCGCCAGGTAGCCCTCAACCCCCGCCACAATACAACTTCCGACAGAGTCACGTTAATCTTGACCTATCACATACACAGCACTGCACTTAAAAACATCCTCTTCCGTCACTTACTTATTCTCCAAGCGGATTCTGTGACAAGAGAAGTGTTCAGTGAGACACCTCTGGTGGCCTACAGACGCAACAAGAACCTGAATGATCTTTTTGTTCACAGCGCTCTCACAACTGAGAATACCTGCCACTTTGGTCACGACGTTGTGGCCGAGCACGATGCAAGACGTGCGACTACGTCATCCAAACCCGCAAGGTTTCATTTCCCAAGGTCACGTTCACCATCAAAAATGGCTGCACATGCGAGTCACGCAACATCATATATACCATAATATACATACGTTGCAGCAAAACATATATTGTCCAGACAGGTAAACGACTTGGGGACATATTCATCCAGCACTTCTATGACATCTCTAGGTTGGAAATCCACACCAGTAGCCATTCACGTCAATGGCCCTGACCACCATGGTGCTACGGACATCCAAGTTACTGCAATCAGATCCTGCTCCTCTGACACTGCTAGTCGAGTCCAGCCTGAACAACGCCTCAATCATCGTTATGGGGTGACTCAAACCAGATGTTAACACCCAACGTTCCTTTGTCTGAGGCTACCTTTTCCACTCTTATTCTATGACCCCCCGTTCGATCGTGCTTTGTCTTATTTCTTATTGTTAAACCCATTTTAAAAAATTATTTAATTTAATTTTTATTTATTTATATTTTCACTCGCCCTCTCGTCCATTTCCCTTTCCATCTTCTACATCCTCTCTAACTGTATCACATTATTATATTTGGGTTGTTTCTTATTTCCCTTCTTAACATCTCTTTTTCTTTTACATCTGGAAATGGCAGCCATTTCATGTTTATATTCTTGTGGCGCGCTTTCTTATCGCTGGAGACACTAGGTCGCAGTCGATTTTAAGGCAGTACTCAGTTTTATTTGTTTTTCTCATGTGTCCTTCTTAGCTCTCACTTTCTTTTGTCGCGAGAGGGTTGTGATGTTTATTAAAATATAAGATATCCTGGACAAAAAGTTGTATCAGGTGATACCAGGATAGAGCCAGATAAGAGTCTGGTCTTATAAGTAATACCCCCTTCTCTGAAAAGAGTAAGGGTGTATGGATATCAAAGGTAGGGTCAAGCTGTATAAGTTTCCAGGTATGATGTTATTGTATTATCCTGGATCCCTATGGGCTCCCTCTCAAGATCCTCCCTTGATTATTATATTATTATTATTATTGTTGACTCTGCTAGGGGATATTAACAAAATTATTTCCAACAAGAACATGAACTCACCTTTAATAAGTAAGTAAGTCTGCTGGTAAATATTTACAATTTATTTGGCCTATACCGTTTCTCTTTTCGGTTTGGAAAGTTTAAAATGAAATCAAATTTATTTACAATAAATCAATAAACATTGAAAATAATTAACAATCTTAAAAAGTCATTGGTGAAGGTTATCACCTGGGTTAATTATCTCCTTTTAAAGAACATTTATATGATACTAATGAGTTTTGTCACTATTTCTTGACTGTGAAGCTACGAGTAATGGGTAAATCTTTGTCCACACTTTTCATCATACACTGTATGCTGTCTTTATTAGTATCTTGTTTGTTAATGTCGGGGTATAATCTGGTTACGATGACTTGTGGCTTTGTTTTGCCACTTATATGGTGTTTAGAGATCGTTCACACTCCTGCCGTGGACGGACAAGTATACTGAAGCACATTAAAAACGCACCACTATTATATATACTGATGCCGAGAAGCTGGGAAAAAAAAAGTGTGGGAATGGATTTTCCCCGTGTTTGCCAAGAGGTAGAGAGCGAATGGCTGCTGGAATGGAAAGTGCATGATTCAACCCACGGGTTTGTGTACAGACTACATGAAAACGATGAAAGTTACACTTGCAGCACGATTCCCAACAGCTATGACCCTGAAAATGTGTACACGTTGTGGCAGTATACTCGGTATAAAAAGGCCGTTGAGACAAAACACCCAGTACATGTGCTTGAAATGCCACGACTATCTGAAAACGACCGCCAACGAGCCATTGGTATGTTGGAGACCGGAATGAGCTCGCGGGCCATTGCCAGAAGGACGAATTGCCACCACAGCACTATTGTACGTCTCAATGAGCGTTACGGAACCACTGGCAGTGCCCGGGATAGACTTCGGAGTGGCCAACCACGAGTTACTACCCCTGCGCAAGATCGTCATATTGTGCTGAGTTACCTAAGGAATCGTACTCTCCCGGCAAGTCAAACAGCAAGAGCAATAGTGGGTAGACATGGGCAAGTCTCTTGAATGACAGTCATACGACGACTCAGAGATACAGGCCTTACTGCAAGACGACCTTATGTTGGGCCAAACTTGACTCACAGACATCGTCAGCAGCGCCTGCAATGGGCAGAGCAACATGTCAGATGGACTAGACTGCAGTGGAATGCTGTCCTATTCACAGACGAGAGCAGATTCAACATATCCTTTGCTGATGGACGTATGCGGATTTGGCGACGGTGTGGAGAGCGCTTTGCAGATTGCTGTGTCAACCGATTTGGAGGTGGCAGTGTTCACATTTGGGGAGGATTCAGTTTTCACCATCGCTTGCCTCTTCGCGTCTTAAGTGGAAATGTTAATGCTGTGACATATCGAGATGAGGTTCTGGATGCACTGGTTGCTCCTGCGTTCACAATTTATCAAGACTTGCAGCTTCTCCAGCAGGATAACGCACGTGCATTTTTTTGTATTTTTGCTTTTCTCCCTTGCCTGCATGAATAAAGATTCCACATATGTAAACTTGTAAACACTTATATTTACATTTCACACTCTGTTCCTGGATTATACAGGTGGTGCGTTTTTAATGTGCTTCAGTATATTATGAATTCCTCCAGGCAGTGGAAGCTGGGTATCTGGCTCTGTTGACCACAAGAGCACTCGCACCACAGAGTCCAACAGAGGTGGATGACTCTTTAAAGTTGGTGTAGTTTTCAGGATAAAACCTGAAACAAAAATAAACGTAACCCCTATATGGTCCATCACTATTCCATTATTACACAAGATGGAAATGATAGATAGTGTCAGACAATGTGCTAGCAGATGCACAGGACAATTTATACCAGTATTACCACAGAGTTCACCGTGACTACACTTTCCTTCTAAATCCTTAGTTAGATCCATTTGTCCATGCTACGCCTCCATACAATGATTTGGTCTAGTATAAAATACTAAGTAATACCTTGATCAATACATTAAAACAATTTCTGTCATCCTTCCTTATGTTCCTGGTATGTGTGATTCATTCCATCAAGAGATAATTCTTAAAATGCTTTTCTAAAATCATGGACACCTTTTCTGCTTCCATTCTTAATCTATTTTGAATACACAGTCTGGTAAGTTCTTCAGAAATTACACAATGGTTGCAGAAACACGTCTACACACTCCCTATCGCACACTGTAGTGAATTAATAGAAATACATATAATTATATATATACTGCTCAAAAAAAGTTAAAGGCCACTTTCAATTTTTAGGTCATTTCAACTATGCTGTTTTTTTTTTAAAACCTGAACACTCAGTCAAAAAAGTTTTGCTGCATTTTGTTGCATGCTTAAACAATGTTTGTTAATCTGACAATAAATCAAATCTGCGTTACGTGTGTGTACCTCCAAGGTCAATCAAATGTACGTGGTGGAAAGGGAAATAATGCATGTTTGAAAATGCTTCCTATTGCAAAGCCTGTTGATAACATTGCTGAAATTTGCTTTTCACGTGCAAGTCGTGACTGTAGTGAACACATTTCACCCACTTTTCGAAAGGAAAGGACAATGGGTATGTTTGTAACATTTACCATTTTAGCCATGGCTCAGCTAAGACGCTTGACCAATGTTGACAGATGGAAAGCGATGGCATGGCTGCAGTAGGCTTTGCCATAGGAAGCATTTTCAAACATGCATTATTTCCCTTTCCACCACGTGCATTTGATTGACCTTGGAGGTACACATACGTAACACAGATTTGATTTATTGTCAGATTAACAAACATTGTTTAAGCATGCAACAAAATGCAGCAAAATTTTTTGACTAAGTGTTCAGGTTTAAAAAAAAACAGCTTAGTTGAAATGACCTAAAAATTGAAAGTCGCCTTTAACTTTTTTGAGCAGTATATATATATATATATATATATATATATATATATATATATATATATATATATATATATATATATATATATATATATATATATATATATATATATATATATATATATATATATATATATATATATATATATATATATATATATATATATATATATATAAATATATATTCTTACCCTCAGGT
This sequence comes from Oreohelix idahoensis, assembly GCA_024509875.1. NCBI lineage: Eukaryota > Metazoa > Mollusca > Gastropoda > Stylommatophora > Oreohelicidae > Oreohelix > Oreohelix idahoensis. The sequence continues at coordinate 51,142 of JAMPIV010021450.1, forward strand.
ACACACAGACGAGCTGTTAATGGGCATCTTTGGTCTGCTCTTCAGATGCAGTTGGCAAAGGCACACTTCATTAACAATTTTACCGCTTCTTCTGCTCGCTGTGCTTTTCAAATCTTATGACCTCAATTTAGCAATGGCAAGGTCTATTTATACTAGCACATCCGGCATATCGGAACGCAGGGGCTAAAACGGTATTGAGAATCTCAAAATGAGGCATAATTTGTCTCTCTGTTCAATTATGAAAAACTATTTTCCCAATTATCTTTCTTATTTCTGGAGCGATTTTATTCATCCAAAGCTTAAATTATACCCTGAATTATTCTTTATATATCTAATAATCTTTTAGTCTCCTAAGTGCATTTTATTTTATGCATACTTTAACCAGCTAAATTAGGGACTAATCTGATGTGTCGAGGCTTTTCCACCCGATATTTCTTTCTTAATAAACTACTTTTAGAGGAAATCTTTACACCTACCTCTAAAGTAACATGCCTGTTGTTGAATTAGAGACCTCTTCCCAGTGGTACTTCTTTATTACTTATGTAATTAAATGGCATCCTTCACTCGGTTGCACGGATTGAGACTCCATGTTAAGCCTAGTACGTTTCAGTAAACACACGAATAAGGAAGTCTTTCCATTGGCCAAAGTATCTTACAGTTCTTACAATGTATGGCGCGCAGTGTGGTCAAAGTTACTCAGAATTATACAGAAGGCCGTGTTGTGAAACAGACTAACTCACGACTGAGCTCCCCCATTTAAAAGCGTGAACGATCTGGTGGAGCTTTCCTGTCTGGATTCACAATCATGGCATTCTCCCAAGATTTGGTTCACTCTGCCTTCCTACTTTCCGGGTTTCCTTCAGGTGGGTCACCTCAAGTAGGCACTACTCAAGAAATTGGTCCCAACATTCTGAGATCCAGGGATATACCGCATGTTGTGTTAATAAACAGCGCAGGTGCTGCTGCCTGTCTAATTGCTGATTACACTGACTAACAAAAAAAAACTTTTTTTTTCTTTCTCTAACATTTCTATGTTTTTCTGGTCAATTTTAATGCGCTGTTTTTAAATCTGCAAACCGTTTTTCTCTATCAGGTCGGGATCTCTAGAAATACGCAATTGAAGTTTTTTAACAAGGCATAAAGTATTATAACATCATTCATACAAGAAGTGTAACAGTTATGTAGGCTTGAATTTCTTTGCAGTCGACTTTCGTCGGTGAATGGCATGTGGTACATCGCGATGAAGCATCCAACAATAATCGGCAAGCATGGTCACACTCCACCGTCCTTGATAGCGTGATTCCATTACGGCGATATCTTGATGGAATCGTTCTCCATGTTCATCGCTGACTTCGCCAAGTTTGTCAGGGAAAAAGTCAAGATGCGAATCAAGCAAATGGATTTTGAGGGACATGTTACAGCCCATAATTCTGTATGCATCTATGCACTGCTTAACAATATGCACATAGTCGACAGATTTGTGATTTCACAGAAAGTTATCGACGATCGATTTGAATGCCATCCATGCGCGAAGTTCACTACCATGTAACAAGTTCTCGAATTGTTTGTCTGCAATAACTTTCCTAATCTGAGGTCCTACAAAGATACCTTCCTTTATCTTTGCATCGCTAACTTGCGGAAACTTTTCTCGAAGATAAGTGAAAGCTTTTCTCGTTTTATCTAACGCTTTTACGAAATTCTTCATGAGCCCCAACTTTATATGTAACGGTGGTAAAATGTTACATTTTTATGCCAGAGCTGCATACGATCCCTGATAGGCCACACCTTTCTTGCATAATGTTCCTGTCTGTTGCGGCTGTCCCATTCACATAGGAAGCAACAAAATTTAGTATACCCAGTCTGCATGCCCGTGAGAATTGCAATGACCTTTAGGTCTCCACAAATCCGCCATTGGTAGTCATTGTACTTTATTTTTGCCAAAAGTATAGCCATATTGTCATAAGTTTCTTTCATATGAACAGAGTAGGCGACTGGAATTGATGAAAATAAATTTCCGTTATGCAATAACACGGCTTTTAGACTAGTCTTGGAAGAATCGATGAAAAGTCGCCATTCGTTGACTATGTGCTCACGACCGAGGTGCACCATTAGACCGTTTACATCTTTGCAATAGCAAATGCCATCATCCATCTCAAAGTATTGAACAAGTTCTCTGTGTCTATGACGAAATTTAGATATCGGAGTATTGGGCGCTAAAAGATTCCATTCTTTGAGTCGCGAACCGAGTAATTCCGCTTGTCCTTTGGTAAGAGCGAGATCACGTATTAGATCTGAAAGTTCTGAATGGTTAATTAAGTGAACACCATCATTCACCGGTATATAATCCGAGTCAGAATTAGTTTCTAAAGCAGGTAAACTATCACTTTCTGATGGTTCATTCACGTCCAACGGATATTGTTATGGTGGAACTGGGATCGGACACGTGATTGGATCATGAGGCACTGGTTTCGATACCGATTCTACAACTTCTAGAAGCCATATTTCGCTCAGAACTATTTCAAAATACAGTAACTATTTGAAAAATAGCGTAACATATGTCATGCATCTTTTAGCAGTATAAAAAGTAGAATTATTTTGCATTTTATTAATTTTTAATAAGTTATATAGTAAAAATGAAACGGAGCAAATAACGGTTTCCCAAAAATATATTTATTCACAAATATCTTAAGAACCCGACGGGATAGAGATAAACGGATTTCAGATTTGAAATCAGCGCAAGAAACTGACCTAAGAACACTTATTCTTATATAAGAAAGAAAAATGTTGTTTGTCAGTGTTATCAACTAATATTCACCTCTCTGAGTCTGTTCAATGACATGTCCAGAGATAATAGATGTTCATCAGAAGGTCCCATGTGATGAGGATGTCATCCACAAAATTTGGTGATGGCTGAGTTTCATAAGGGATCCAGTAATTTCCTCATCATCCTGGATAAAACACTCGGAGTATTCTTCAACCCAACAAGCAACATATGGAACTCATAGTGCCCCTCCGAGGTGCTCACAGCCAGCAATGGTCTGAGCTCAGGCTTGACGGGAATCTGGTAATGCCCCTATCTAGATTCACTAGTGACTCTGTTACTGTAATTATTTCCCAAATCCAGGCAGAGCCTATGTTCACCAGAGGGTTCCCTCAGCTAAACCTCACTGGCATGATAATATGATTCATATGGGGAAATGAGTTTTCCTGCACCAAGAAATCAATTCTCCCTTTAGCATTTGCTATATAATATATAATCTCAGTCCATGTCCGTGTTCATACTTCCAATGGACCGTGTATATGGACCGGCCAACTACCACTGTTGCCGGTGCCCGGATAATGCTAATTTAATAGCCATTAGGTTATGTGGGCTGAGCATTAGGCCAATTGCCCAATCTCCCACTTTCCTGGGGTTACCCCTCAGTTTCAGAGTTGGCTGACTAACCATACTTCTATTTTTAGCCAGTTCCAGGAATTCCGAGCAACATTGTGTCGGTGCGGGATGGGTTGTTTCCCCTATCGGTACGAGACGGAGAGTTGCCATGGTAACTGGTTTATTTGAAGACTGTGTGTGAGAAGGTGCTGTCCTATCCACTATGTCTACCTTATTTGTATTTTCAGGCCTACGTCCGCCCCAATTCGTTTCTAGGTCCTGTTGATTTTCCTTTGTGGGGTTCACCTTGCTACATTGCGCACTGGCATTAACATACTGAAATATGTCTTCAGCAATACCTGGCCAATAATAATTCACAGATGATCTTTGACAGGTGGTACCAATTTTCCCATGTCCACCGTATGATACAACATGCGCTAATTCCATAACGTTTTCCCTATAACATGATGGCAGTACTAACTGTCCATACCCATTCTATCCTGCTCCAGCTTTCCTGTAGAGCAACCATCATTTAAATAAAACTGTCCTGTCTTAGGGGTGTTATGGCTTTTTGGCAACTTGCCAAAGCAAGGTTTTAATGAGCTATCTTTAGCTTGGACCTTTTTCATCTTTCTCGGATGAATGTTTCGTGGTATTCCCTCCTCCTTCTTAGGGCTTGACCTGGTCTGGAGTGTTGCCATGATCACAGGTTTTATTGGGTTCCCTAGGAAAACATATCTCCTTCCTAACACCAGCGGGTAATTAGGATCATCACACACTGCTGCACTGATCACTCCTTCCACGTAGCGAGTCCTGACATTGATCCTTGCTATGGGAAGTGTCATGGTGGCTGTTCCTTTTAATGCCCCTTGTATCTCCACTTTTTCTGTGGTATATTGATCAGGGTTCACTAAGGATGCACTCACGACTGAGTCAAATTCCAATCCTGAATCATGAAAGCACATAATCTTAGTGCCGTTACATGTTACTTCTTCACAGGTGGGGGGATGATGGAGATCTACCTGACTGTCAGTTTCTTCCTACCCGTGTCCACTGTTCTCATGCATGCAGCGTAATATGGAGAGACTTTCCTACCACATTTCAGTGTATTGTGGTTGTTCATTTTGCAAATTTTGCACCACTTATCTCCCTGTTTGTAGGTTTTTTTATCTTGTACCTGAGGGTTCCTGTTTCTATGATCAAATCTGGGTTTGTCATAGTCTTGTTTGTATCTATGTTGTTGGTCCCTATTATCACTCATCCTGGTTTGGGGTTGGCCTACTATTTTCTGCTTGCTTCTTCTTAATTCCTGCTATCTCTTTCTGAGCTGCCTGATATCTCTCAGCAACGGTTAAAATCTCCCCCAATCTCTCTGCACCTAGTTCCATAAGAAATTTTCTCATGTCTGGAGGCATAGACTCTCTCACTTGTTCCATCATGATCATTTATTTTAGGTCTTGACATTTTCCCAGAGCAGTCCACTTCTCCAAGTAGGTTTCTAATCTGGCAGAGAATTGGTAGTAACTTTCTCCAGATTGTAGCTTAGCAGTTCTGAATTTCTTTCTATAAAATTCTGAGTTCTTTTCATAGCGAACCAGCAATGCCTGCTTCAAGATTTTATAATCTTCCTGGTCTTCTTTTCCCAGTTTTGCGAAAACTTCATAAGAGACTCCTCTCAGGCCCTGTGATAACTTAAGGCTCCATTTCTCCTTCTCTTGACCATAGTTAGTTGCTAACCTCTCATACCTACTTAGTTAAGACTCAATTTCATCCTGTTTCTCCACAAATGGGTCCAAGTGAAAATTCATTGCACCATTTGAGGGACGTAGTGTCAGAGGTAGTTGAACTACTGCCATTACCTGTACCATTTCCTTGAAGTTCAAGCTCTTTCAATCTTAACTCATGTTCCCTGTGCAACCTCTTTTCTTCTCTCTCAGCCTCCATTTCCTTAGCTTCAGTCTCTATTTTCTTAGCCTCTATATCAGCTTCTATTTGTTTAGCCTCCCTATCAGCTTCTAGTTGAAGTTTCTTAGCCTCAGCTTGTAATTGAAGTTTGTTAGCCTCAGCTTCTAGTTGAAGTTTTTTTAGCCTCAGCTTCTAGTTGAAGTTTCTTAGCCTCAGCTTCTATTTGTAACCTCCTTTCTGTTTCCAACTTCCTATCTTCACTTTCTATGTACTTGTCACACTCGGTAGTGACATATTGAATAAGGGCCTCCCCACATAACCCAAACTCCTTTGCCGACTGCACTGTAGCAGATCTAAACTTTGCCAAGTCTGCCATACTCATACAATAATAACTTGCAGACACTTAAACACTCTATTTGCCAATCAAACACTAATTAATTAATTAAAAGACGACTGTCAATGTATCCAGTCACCCCAATTTCAGTTTGTACTCAATGGTACTACAAATTGCTTTATTTAGTTTTAACTAACTTTTATTTTTATTTATATTATAATATTTTACTCCTACTGCTAATTCAAGTGATGTAATAAATAATACTATAAGACTGAATGTCTCAAAGAAAACACCCCAAGGTAGTAAATGAAATCCCGGACGAGCCCACAGTGTCGCGAGAGGGTTGTGATGTTTATTAAAATATAAGATATCCTGGACAAAAAGTTGTATCAGGTGATACCAGGATATAGCCAGATAAGAGTCTGGTCTTATAAGTAATACCCCCTTCTCTGAAAAGAGTAAGGGTGTATGGATACCAAAGGTAAGGTCAAGCTGTATAAGTTTCCAGGTATGATGTTATTGTATTATCTTGGATCCCTATGGGCTCCCTCTCAAGATCCTCCCATGTTTATTATATTATTATTATTATTGTTGACTCTGCTAGGGGATATTAACAAAATTATTTCCAACAAGAACATAAACTCAACTTTAATAAGTAAGTAAGTCTGCTGGTAAATATTTACAATTTATTTAGACTATACCGTTTCTCTTTTCGGTTTGGAAAGTTTGAAATGAAATCAAATTTATTTACAACAATAAATCAATAAACATCGAAAATAATTAACAATCTTAAAAAGTCATTCACTTGGTGAAGGTTATCACCTGGGTTAATTATCTCCTTTTAAAGAACATTTATATGATACTAATGAGTTTTGTCACTATTTCTTGACTGTGAAGCTAGTAATGGGTAAATCTATGTCCACACTTTTCATCATACACTGTATGCTGTCTTTATTAGTATCTTGTTTGTTAATGTCGGGGTATAATCTAGATACGATGACTAGTGGCTTTGTTTTGCCACTTATCTGGTGTTTTGAGATCGTTCACACTCCTGCCATGGACGGACAAGTATTATGAATTCCTCCAGGCAGTGGAAGCTGGGTATCTGGTTCTGTTGACCACAAGAGCACTCGCACCACAGAGTCCAACAGAGGTGGATGACTCTTTAAAGTTGGTGTAGTTTTCAGGATAAAACCTGAAACAAAAATAAACGTAACCCCTATATGGTCCATCACTATTCCATTATTACACAAGATGGAGATGATAGATAGTGTCAGACAATGTGCTAGCAGATGCACAGGACAATTTATACCAGTATTACCCACATCCAGTTCACCGTGACTACACTTTCCTTCTAAATCCTTAGTTAGATCCATTTGTCCATGCTACGCCTCCATACAATGATTTGGTCTAGTATAAAATACTAAGTAATACCTTGATCAATACATTAAAACAATTTCTGTCATCCTTCCTTATGTTCCTGGTATGTGTGATTCATTCCATCAAGAGATAATTCTTAAAATGCTTTTCTAAAATCATGGACACCTTTTCTGCTTCCATTCTTAATCTATTTTGAATATACACAGTCTGGTAAGTCCTTCAGAAATTACACAATGGTTGTAGAAACACGTCTACACACGTCCTATCGCACACTGTAGTGAATTAATAGAAATACATATAATTTCTTACCCTCAGGCACACACAGACGAGCTGTTAATGGGCATCTATGGTCTGCTCTTCAGATGCAGTTGGCAAAGGCACACTTCATTAACAATTTTACCGCTTCTTCTGCTCGCTGTGCTTTTCAAATCTTATGGCCTCAATTTAGCAACGGCAAGGTCTATTTATACTAGCACATCCGGCATATCGGAACGCATGGGCTAAAGCGGTATTGAGAATCTCAAAATGAGGCATAATTTGTCTCTCTGTTCAATTATGAAAAAATATTTTCCCAATTATCTTTCTTATTTCTGGAGCGATTTTATTCATCCAAAGCTTAAATTATACCCTGAATTATTCTTTATCTATCTAATAATCTTTTAGTCTCCTAAGTTCATTTTATTTTATGCATACTTTAACCAGCTAAATTAGGGACTAACCTGATGTGTCGAGGCCTTTCCACTCGATATTTCTTTCTTAATAAACTACTTTTCGAGGAAGTCTTTACACCTACCTCTAAAGTAACATTCCTGTTGTTGAATTAGAGACCCCTTCCCAGTGGTACTTCTTTATTACTTATGTAATTAAATGGCATCCGTCACTCGGTTGCACGGATTGAGACTCCATGTTAAGCCTAGTACGTTTCAGTAAACACACGAATAAGGAAATCTTTCCATTGGCCAATGTATCTTACAGTTCTTACAATGTATGGCGCGCGGTGTGGTCAGAGTTACTCAGAATTATACAGAAGGCCGTGTTGTGAAACAGACTAACTCACGACATCTTTCCTTTACCTGACGAAAACCTTGAGGCCGCACCGTTGGCTATTTTCCTTATCTTTTGTCCCTGTAAGACGAATCACCTATTTTCGATTTTTTTTTCAAGTCCATCTAGTTTTATGTGAGAGTTATCGCTGCAGTAGATAAGCTCAGCTTAACAATTGATACCATGTCAGGGGACATTATCCCCTGGTGTTTTATGTGAGAGTTATCCCAGCAGTAGAAGAACAGACTAGCATCATGTGAAATAGATGATGAAAGCGATGGAAGAAGCCTGAGAGACCACTGACTTAATGAGAAAAGTAGATGTGGTTGTATGAAAGCGATGGAAGAAGCATGAGAGACCACTGACGTAATGAGAAAAGTGGATGTGGTTATATGAAAGCGATGGAAGAAGCATGAGAGACCACTGATTTATTGAGAAAAGTAGATGTGGTTGTATGACAGCGATGAAAGAAGCATGAGAGACCACTGACTTAATGAGAAAAGTAGATGTGGTTGTAAGGAAACGATGAAAGAAGCATGAGAGACCACTGACTTAATGAGAAAAGTAGATGTGGTTGTATGAAAGCGAACGACGAAGAAGGAATACGTCTTTCCCTGTTGTTTTTGTCAGATTTTTCTGGAAAGTTCTATGTAGGAGGAAGCGCCTGGGGAGCAGCAGGGTATACACAAATGTTTATAAAATCGGCACGTAGCTGATATCAGGGTATCTAAATTGTAACAGTCTTCTGTTATCTCACCCTTACAGCGTACGATCATGTGTGGGGGGCAGTGACGTGGTCCTCTAAGAAGCTGTCGTACTAATGGTCCATGATTAACTACCTCCGAAATGTCATCATTATCAATCTCGTGATGCCTGCTCACTGGGGCCTCACCTTCGATGACAACTTGAATGTTGGGCGTTACTCTTGTCAGGTTTTGTTTGTTTGCTCTCGTGACTAGCAGATTGTTTGTTCGCTCTCGTGACTAGCAGATTGTTTGTTCGCTCTCGTGACTAGCAGATTGTTTGTTCGCTCTCGTGACTAGCAGATTGTTTGTTCGCTCTCGTGACTAACAGATTGTTTGTTCGCACTCGTGACTAGCAGATTGTTTGTTCGCTCTCGTGACTAGCAGATTGTTTGTTCGCTCTCGTGACTAGCAGATTGTTTGTTCGCTCTCGTGACTAGCAGATTGTTTGTTCGCTCTCGTGACTAGCAGATTGTTTGTTCGCTCTCGTGACTAGCAGATTGTTTGTTCGCTCTCGTGACTAGCAGATTGTTTGTTCGCTCTCGTGACTAGCAGATTGTTTGTTCGCTGTCGTGACTAGCAGATTGTTTGTTCGCTGTCGTGACTAGCAGATTGTTTGTTCGCTCTCGTGACTAACAGATTGTTTGTTCGCACTCGTGACTAGCAGATTGTTTGTTCGCTCTCGTGACTAGCAGATTGTTTGTTCGCTCTCGTGACTAGCAGATTGTTTGTTCGCTCTCGTGACTAGCAGATTGTTTGTTCGCTCTCGTGACTAGCAGATTGTTTGTTCGCTCTCGTGACTAGCAGATTGTTTGTTCGCTCTCGTGACTAGCAGATTGTTTGTTCGCTCTCGTGACTAGCAGATTGTTCATTCTTGTATTCTGGTTTTAAAGGGCGTCTGACATTAAACTGTCAATCAAGATTTGAAAACAGGAAAATAACAAAATAATGACTACTAAAATTTGACAAAAGGTTGCACAAAAATTTGACATGACATTTTCAAATCTTGTTAAAATTCTCACGTTTTATTCACGTAGCGGTGATTTGTGGAAATATTTTTAGGTTTTATTTATGGTTGGCTGTTTCACGATAACATTCTTACTTGAACCTGCTTACGAGATCTGGGCATTGTTTCTCGAATAACCATTATGGGCCCCGGATTATCGAGTTTCAGTGGTCCTATGAACGGTTAGTTAGGTCACGGCGTGCGACTCTTACAAAAGCGATTTAAAAAAAAAATTATATCATCCTGTGAATGATTAGGCAGCTTTTGTGTATAAATCGACTAGAAAGGCAGAGCCATCCTTTTCTGAGAACAATTTTTCCCAATCTAATGTCCATGTACATTTTTGTTGACGGAACTGATTGAGATCGTTACACGAGAGACAGTTGTCACAGACAATCAGATTTTGATATAAGAATGGATGACCAAGGAAATGAGAGAAATCTGCGAAAGTGTGAATTAGTCCCTATAAGTGAAACTATGAATTAGTCCATATATTTTTAGTTAGTCCCTATATGCGAAAGTATGAATTCGTCTCTATATGTGAACGTGTGAATTAGTCCCTATATGTGAAAGTTTGAATTAGTCCATACATTTAAAAAAAAGTAAGTTAGTCCCTATATGTGAAAGTGTGAATTAGTCCCTATATGTGAAAGTATTAATTATTCCTCATATGTCAAAGTAGGATTTAGCCCATCTATGTGAAATTGTGAATTAGCCCTTATGTGTGAAAGTGTAAATTAGTAGCTATATGTGAAAGTGTGAATTTGTCCATATCACTGAACATTCTATTCTTTTATCCATTTTTCTGCTCATCCTATGCTTCACTCCCCTATGTCAGTAATTGACGATAATACTTTTTATAGGAGAAACGCTGTAGATAAATGCCAGCGTAAACCACTCATGACATGTTCATTTTTTTAATCGTAGAAAGTCAGGCGTTGAACAATAAGGCCAGGGATTAAAACCAACATTGAACGACTTTGTTCGTGTGAAAGTGTGTATTAGCCCGTATATTTAAATGTGTGAATTAGATCATTTATTTTACAGAGCAAATTACGTCATATATTTGAAAGTGTGAATTAGGCCATATTTGTGAAAGTGTGAATGAGTCATATGTGAAAGTGTGAATGAGTCATATATGTGAAAGTGTGAATGAGTCATATATGTGAAAGTGTGAATTGCTCCCTATATTTGAGACGTTATATTCCTACTTCTTTGTGCAGACAATAAAATGTGAATAACGAAGGGAACCCAAAGCCTGTCAGTTGTAAATAATCACTCGATAAATAAATAAGGGGGTGCCAAATTGACTGTGTGTCATTTCTCGATTCACTCTTGCAGTGAGGCGAAGATGCTATTTGGATGGTCCCCCGTTTCGACTACCCGGTGAGTCTATCACTTATATTTCTTTCTGTTGTTTGGTTGTTCTCCTTCTTTCTGTCAAACGAATTAATGCCTGTTATTTACCTATATTTTTATTTATTTATTTGAATAACTCGAGACCCATTGCTGACCAAACAATGAGATAGGATTTCCTTACACCCTGCCTTATGGGAAAACATGATTTTACACGTATAAATAGTGACATGGCATATCATATAGCTGTACGGAATAGCAGCTTAGATAGACAATAATGACATAAATGTTGACATATGACCTTATCTGGAACTTGATATCTACTGATAGGAGAATTCATAAAAGGCAGAGATTGAATAATCAATTATCGTTTAACAATGGTTAATAAATAAGTGATGTGAGTGAATTTAAACTATAGAGTTTTTCCTCATCGAAAACCTGATGAGGATGGTTTGAATTGGTGGTAAGAGGTATTTTTGCTATGGCCTGGTTAAAATAGCTAATCTGGCCAGTTGTTGAAACTGTTTTTCTGACTGCTCCGTCAATTATCGTCTTCTGTGGTGAGGGTACATCCCAGGCATAGTTGCAGGGGAAACCGCTCCGAACGTCAAGGCAAGGATCTTCACAACCCGTCAAAGGCGGGCATCTAGCGTAGACCACAAGCTCTTGATTCACAGACACGTATCAAGCTGGTACTACACACTGGTATCTCCAACTTGTACCACAAACTTTAGAAGAAACAAATGTCTCTGTTAAGTTTTGGTTTCGTGACACTCGTCAGGCGTCTTCCTGCTGTCATTTCCACCAACCCTTTTCCTTTCTTCTCAGTAATTGTACCCTCCCTGCGCATCAATGATAAACCCAGTGGATAGAATGAAAATCATCGTTACTCTCAGTTACTTTGATGAAAAAAATGTGACTGGACAGCAGAAAAAATGACCTTTGCCTAATGAAAACATGTTTAAATATACATATAAATTAAAATGTTAATAAATACATATGTACACCATGATGTCATCATCATCCACCCCTGCTCCACTTGGAGCCTGGGGATAGCTCTGCTTTTGGTTTCCTGTACGAGGACTGGCATGAAGCACTCACCAGCGCTTGCTGTGGTGGTTCATGAATCTATCATTCTCAAATGCTGAGGTTGCCATCATCGTATGAACATGTACAACCATCAGCGAATTAAACGTATGAAATGTAAAATATAAAATGTACAACGTACCCCGAATTTTTTTTCGGGAATAAAGTTTTACAAATGTCTCGCTGTCGTGAGTGTGTAAATTTTATAATATTTGTCGAGTAAGACAAATTGAGTGAACTGTACGATTTATAGAGAAAACACAGATAAGGTGTGAAATTAGTGAGGACTTAAGACGACCTGGAAGGAGGTCTATCAACGCTATCACACTTTCCAAGCCCACAACTCACTTATGTAGTCATAAGTATCACCGGCTATTTCTTCTTTCTCACAGATAGATAGAGAAATAGTAAGAGCTTAAATAGGTATGGATGAAGGTCGTGAACAGCGCATTAACAAAAGGTTAAAATTTATTAAAGTTCTCCTGAGCTTGTATAGAAGAAAATAATAAAAATATCAGCACAACAATAACTGATCAAATAGCAAATTTAACAATTACATCAATTCATAAATCAATGAACAAAACCAACTAGTAGGCACCGACAGGGAAAACAAACAAAGAGTTAACAATCCTTCCGCTTCTGTGAAAAAAAAAAAACAACTTAAGTCAGTGTCTTTTTGTCTCTGCTCATAAAGCTGGGGATATCGTTCAACATTGTTAAAATCGGTCTATATTCTGACCACTAATACACGCCGGGTCCGTACTGCCCAGAAGACATAACAAATCGAGGTCAACTCAGGGCAACCTTCTATATTGGCGCTCTTATCCGGCGCGACGAATTAATACAGGCGTACCTCGTATATGGTACTCGATGCGTAATCTGGTTGGGTGTGGTATGTTTCCTTTTGTTGGAACTGCGTACTCCGTTTAAGAACACAGTAAAATAATTTCAATTAAGCTGGCGATGATGTGTTGATGGACATGCTGGATGCCACTAAGCTCTGACTTGTACTAAATAGGCGAGTAGAAAACCACTACTGCACAATACTTGACGTCAAGCTGAGTAGTGGGTTTTACACTACCGTGATGAGCATTCACGTAATTTTTCCCCCTGCTTAGTGAGGAGGTTAAGCGAAATATAGTTGACAGGTACTTGTTGACACTCGTCGTGTTATCTGCTTACTGGAAAACCGTTTGGCAGAAGGGAGAATAGTGCATTCCCTCCGTTGTGTACGTGTAGTCCTTTGCTTTAACAGTGGGGGGGGGGGGGGTGGGGGCGGGGGGGGGGGGGGGGGGGGGGGGGGGGGGGGGGGGGGGGGGGGGGGGTGGGGGGGGGGGGGGGGGGGGGGGGGGGAGGGGGGGGGGGGGGGGCCGCTGTTACCTGGAACTAAGACCAAATAAACACCGTTACCTCAAGCAACATAAAATCATAACTTTAATGTTATACTACAGTTTTTGCTTTGTTATTGCTAGGCAAGTCTCTGTGTTGTCTCTTTCCACATGTTGTCCTCCTGTTAATTCCACAATATCAATTCTCAACATGCATCCCGCATAGTCTAATATATTTTGTACATGCATGTACATCAGAGCATTTGCTCTGACAGAAAAAAATCAACTCAATGTCCTCTTCCATCTCAACATATGAGTTGTCCAACCATATAGTCCCCGTTGAGAGGATGTACTATTTAGTTTACATCATTACGTGAATTTACAGAAAATATAAGCACTAGATACTTTACACAATTAACTGTATGCGCTCCGTGGGGTCGATACACAAAAGGGAAAAATAATAACCTCCCTAAATGGAATACATACAAGTGCAATGTTTATGCTGTTATGATACTTTGTGGCTTTACATGGTATATGATTCTTTCGCTGGCCAGTGGTTAACTTTCTAGACTGCCTTGTAAGTTAGATCAAAACTACACAATAGCCATTCCCTAGTTCCACACCCTGCCACGACACGTTCATCCCAATAATTAAATAACTGCCTCCCATAAATTCAGTTGTTAAAGCGAATACACGTCACTAGTCAGACTTATATCAATAATTTACACAGCTGTAGTTCCCCAAAAGTAATGTCAGCTTAAGCTTACCATTTAACCCATTGTAAACACTAACAAAACTATGAGGCTTCTAAACAGATGAAGCATCTGTTAGCTTAGGTTGTTGGCTTCGCTACATTGGCACTGAATGCATTACTGAGGAGTTGTCACAGAAAAAAAACAACCCGCAAGTCACTGCTATCAGTTATATGTACACTAATAACTAAACATATATGATATGACAAATGTCAACTCACCCCGACATACCACGGAATATAGCGACACGGTCGAATCTTATGCTCACAACTGCCTGTGTCTCATTCGGATTCACCTCGGGTCCAGTTTGTTAACGAGTGTAAAGAAAGTTAAAATCTATCATACTATATAGTCCAGAAAGGGACGCTCACCTGACCATCTGCGTTCGGGTGCTTTGTGCAGGTTTTCGGGATACTCCGCTTTCTAGCGTAACCCCGAATAACATAAACACTAGTCTAGAATCTACATCAGAGACATCAAAATTCCCTGTAATTCCTAACGTTACCCAGCTTTCAAAGTGTTGACTCTCTGCGCCGCTCAACTACATGAGCTAGAGTGGTGAAAACACTATTACTTGTGAGTAACGTCCCCTGGGCTGGCGTACTACCAACATGCCCGCAGGTGTGTCTTATGCAATGTTATCGTACGCTGGACAAGAGCCGACAACTGAGGACTGAGCAATGAATTTATAATGAGGGCTAGAAGCAAAATCAAAAGCCAGACACGCCTTGGGGTGGGGGAATCTGAGCAGAAAATAATAAGACTGTGGCTGCGATAGAAGAGTTTAAAAAAAAACTAAAGGTAATTAAAGAGTAAGGCCAGGAGAGGGGCTGGGATGGATTGGAAAACTCAAATTTACTGCCAATTTGTGACACTGTCACAGGAACACTTCCGAAAAATGTCGGGCCACTGGTCTTACAGATTGTTAGGGTATTAATATTATTTATAATTTCACTGTTATCCTGTATATAGGTCCGAGAACTTTTTGGTTTCCTGTATTATTAAGTTGAATTTTCTTTCTCGTTGATTTCAGAAGATCCTCAATACTCGATCCGGTCCCCTTTATCGGAGTCCTACTGTTTTCGGTCCTAGCTTGTCTGAAAGTGCCGTCTTTAATCAATGGAACAAACTTCCGGGGTCTAAAAATGTGCTACATTATAAGGGACGTCTCGCCCCACACTGTCAGCTTTCTACGTGGGTGAAAAGCCGCCAATCAGACGTAGTCTAGTTTAATATATTTTATCTAGACCACACAGATTCGAATGTTTGACTTTAGTATATATTTCTCTTCCCCCCCCCCCCCTCCCACATGAAATTCCGCATGCACAGATAATTTCAAAATCCTCCCATATAAGGTATTAACGCTACTGGGAGGTTTTATGAATCATGATCATAACTCATAATATCACCTCAGTTTAATTTGTTATCATCAATGCTAACAAACATGAGTCCACCCGTGGTAGTGTTGCACAACATTCCTGTCATGCCTAAAACGCAATCGCAGTTTATCTTCCAATTATCAATAGGAGAAGTATGGGGGCCAAGCTTGATGTGAGCGATAGACTCTTGCTTGTGTTTGTTTTTTTCAACACAGATAAGGGCCATGTTATCTGTCGGGTCCCAGCTGGGTTGTTAATGATATCTCTACTCGTGGTAGATCAGGCAAAATAACAACACGAAACGAAACCTGAGTCATGGCGTACCAATATTAGAGAAAATGCGGTTAAGGAAGAAATGAATGGAAGGCACAAGATAGAGAGAAAGACAGGTAGAGAACATAGACAAAATGAGACGACAAGCATTTCGTCACACAGTAACAGGATCATGCATTCATTCCCCTTTTAATTCCCCACGGAGAATTGCAGCTGTTACCCTTGCTGGAAGTCTGTACCGAAGTGTTCATGTACCCTTGCTGGAAGTCTGAACCGAAGTGTTCATGTACCCTTACTGAAAGTCTGTACCAAAGTGTTCATGTACCCTTGCTGGAAGTCTGTACCGAAGTGTTCATGTACCCTTACTGAAAGTCTGTACCGAAGTGTTCATGTACTCTTGCTGGAAGTCTGTACCGAAGTGTTCATGTACCCTTGCTGGAAGTCTGTACCGAAGTGTTCATGTATCCTTACTGAAAGTCTGTACCGATGTGTTCATGTACTCTTGCTGGAAGTCTGTACCGAAACGGTCATGCACCCTTGCTGGAAGTCTGTACCGAAGTGTTCATGTATCATTGCTGTGGTGGTTTCTAAAGCAATTTCTTTTATACGATGAGGTTGCGAGCCTAATGTACAACCTCATATTAGTTGTCTTGTACAACATTCTCGAGGGAGCAGCAATACTCTTCTGTCTTTGTTTTCCTAGGACCCCCCCCCCCCAATCTAGAACAATTCTAGATGTGTAAATATCAGTCAGATCCGACAGACAGCTCTTTCATCATTGTCTATGTCAAATTAACAAGATCTTGAATTAAATTAATTTATAAACAAGGATGAGTATCCAGTATATATTTTTGGACCACGATAATATAACAAACAGATATGTGAAAAGTCAACAAAGACATAGTCACAGCATATGTTCTCATAAATTAATACATATATGAAATGGGCAAGGTACTGGACATTATAAAGCGTCCTAAACTTGCAGGTGTGAATTAAGTCATTACTCATTGTGATATAAGGTACGGAAATATCACAACAACAATTACAAAGAGTTTAAAACTTCCTTTTGTAAATTAAGAAATTACTGGATATTATAAAACGTTCTCAACTTCCAAATGTCAGTTAAGAAGTTACCGGACATTATGATACGTGCGCCACTTCCTGTAACCGGATTTCCACCACTTGCTCTGCAGTGATGGTCCAACAGTGGTCAAAAATCAAAGTATCAACTGAAGGTCTTCAAAGTTATCTACCTTCGTTCAAGATTACTCTTGGCAGAGATGTGAATAGATGAATGATGCTTCAATTCTAGGGAGCCTCATACACATTTAAGAAATCAAGTACTACAGTTGATTTTATCCAGGCCGTAATACACTTTTTATCTTCCTAGACCTCCTAAGAGGGAAAGAGAATTTAGCTCGTTTGATGAACCCCCAACCGATTTAATCCAGTAAAATATTACTGTAATAACTCCGTTTATGTGTGTCAGAACCAAACTATATGCTGTGGATTTATAACAATATTACTAGTACTGATAATAACAACAGGCTCGCTCCTCTAGGAAACGACCACATCAATAATGGCTGACACAAGGAATCAACACCTTGTACAAGTTTCCCTTTAATAAGTAAACGCACACAGTATAGCCACACATGGCTAACAAACATATGAAATACATATATCACTGCCAGAGAAAACTTGCCTCGATCAATTTATCTACTAGCCTCATACAACACAATATGACGGCCCTGTACAAGCAATGTACTGAATACCGCTCATCGTGGCGGCCACCAACTGGGACAATGAAAATGTCCAAAAAATATAGAATGCTTATAATCTGCGGTATATAGGAAAAGCCACTAGATAATACACAAAATCTAGAATTACACAATATGATCCACTTAATCCGCAATAAGGCAAAACTTAGAATACACCTCTGATGGCACACTCTTCTCAGCAAGAATGCTGGTACGGTAAAAATCATGTACGCCCTCACTCGATGCTATTGCTGGACTATCAGCAGGTGGTTATGGAGCAACGACATGTGCTTCCACCTGACTGCGTCACGCGCACCCCACCTATTCGTGGACGTCACACGTGCCACTTTGGTATTGTCCCGCAATGACAGTACCTCCACGAACTTCACTGGCGCGACTTCATTAAACACTCTTCTGAGTGTGCGCCAATTAGCACTCAGGGGGACATTGCGAATCCAAACTGTGCGACCACCAGCTATCGGGCCTTCGGATATGCCTCTACTGTTCCTACTCGTGTGCCTTGGCCCTTGTCGCAAACCCCGTCTCAGCTGTACTTTCTTGTCAGGTGGTGATACGTCGACCACCTGATCATCCGTCTCGGGACTTTGGTGTTGCTGAGCCTCTGCTCCAACCACACCCCTAGCCTTATGCACTCCCCGTACATTGCCGACGATTAAATCGGCAATTGGATCCTCGCGGACGAACGCGTTCACTCTACCCGACAGGAACGGGGTGTCCACATCAATACACGCCTGGGGGTAAGACTCAACTTTGCCCCCAAATGTAGTACACTTTACAGTTTTGCCTGTAAGGCAGGACTCGTCGATACATGACCGACGCACCCCAATTGTGGTACACCCAGTGTCCCTTAACACGGAGACTGGTTTCTTCTCCACCATACCTTTGTGGAGAGCCACCTTGCCAGTCTCATGGACTGCCGACAGACATGGTGCCGCATGCCCGCATTGTAGCACTAACTTCTCGTTCGCATTAAACAGCGGACGACACCCCACACAGTCCTCGCTGTTGATTGTGTCCAACACAAACGCGGAATTCGTGTGTTCGATTGGGGTAGGACACCTGTCAGCGCAATGATTATTGCCCCCACAATTGGAGCACAGGCGCTCCCTCTTTGGCTCATCGCGTGGACTCTTGCTGGGGCTTTTAGATGACGAAGACCGCGCATCGGCGTCGGAAGATCGACTCTCTGAGGAACCACTCCTCTGCTTGGACTGTTTGGTTTTATACCAAAACCGATCTTCGTCCCCAGACTCCTCGAAGCGTACCTGCTTCCGCGTTTGACACTCCCTTCCGTCACTATCATTTTTAAATTGACGGTTCTGCCAATTCGAGCGGCTATTCCGATGGGATCGGAAGTTCCCATAATTTCCTCTTCTTGGCTGATAGGGACCGGAGGAGCTATCGTGCTTCTGCTCTTGGCACCTGTCTGCCTCGCCTGACTGATTTCGCCAAGGTTGGCGCTGTATCTTGCCGACACCAGCAACTAAGTCGTCTGACAGACCCTTCTTCTGGATGGGTTTGCCCGGATGGGCCAGGACATAATGGTGCCCCAATTGGACCATGGACTCAATGTCTTTTGGCTGGCGCTCCTGGAAAAACGCAACCAACTCAGTTGAGCACGACGACAACACTTTGTCCCGTAACACCAAGTCTAACAAGCCATCGTAGTCCTTATTTATCCCCTCCATCTCGATCCATCTATTAAGCAGAAGTTTGATCTTCGAGATAAAGTCCTCGAAGTCTTGGTCTGCACTTGGCATCGCGTTTCTAAAACGCGTCCGGTACCCGTCAGCCGTCAGACGGAACTTCCGGAGCAACCTTTCCTTTACTTTGTCGTAATCGGCCCTTTCTTCTAGCGGGAGGCTATAGAAAGTCTCCATCGCAGGCCCCACTAGCAATGTAGATAACAGAGATGGCCACTGATCTCTGTCAGCCTTCCAGGCCACGCATTCGGCCTCGAACCTCTCGAGGAAAAAATCCAAACTGTCGATTTTATCATTAAAATTTGGCAGCCGCAGCCTAAAGGGACGATGAGACCCCCCAGGAGTCGAGTTCTGACCACTCGCACCCACTTCTAGCCTCCTTAACTGTACTTCCTTATCCGCTTCTATTCATTTTTCCTCCAGAGCTAATCTTATTGTCTCTAATTCTAACTCTCTATCTTCTTTCGTCCTCTTTTCTTGTAATTCTCGTTCCATCGTCTTTTCTTGAAATTCTCTATCTTCGTTTATCTTTTTTCTTGTAATTCTCGTTCCATCTTCTTTTCTTGTAATTCTCATTCCATCTTCTTTTCTTGAAATTCTCTATCTTCTTTTATCTTCTTTTCTTGTAATTCTCGTTCCATCTTCTTTTCTTGTAATTCGAACTCTCTTTTTTTTAGCTCTAACTCTTCAGCACGAGCATCTCTTAAGGCATTCTGGTGCTCCTTTGATTGGAATTCTGCCTTGGCATAATCCAATAATTCTTTTCCTGTGTACCCAGCTTCCTTGCCTACCCGCATGAAACTATCATAGTCCATGATGTACACTCGTACTACTCAATATTAATCCACTGTGCAACTGCTCACTACCATGTACGTCCTCACTCGGACGCGGCTAGACGAAGAATGCTTTCTTGGCGCCTAATAATTCCCGCTTCCCCAATCACCTGACTTGCGGGTAGTTATCGCAATGTTGCCAAAACTCAGCGTCGCCAGTCTGATTTTTCGTCACCGCGAAATAGCGCCGTGACAATGTGTATTTAAAATGACTGAGACCTACGGGTGCAGTCCACGCAAAAAGGATTAAATCAACTATAAATTTGTATATTTACAGATAAATTTAATAATCAATTATAGTTAACAGTGTAAAATAAATAAGGGTATAGTTATAGAACAATTGTATCCTTTAGGGTTAATCACGGGTGATAATCTGGTTAGTTTAGAGAGTTTGCTTAAAGAGTTCACCTGACAGCTTTAAGTGGGCACTTAGCTGCCAGTAAGGTGTCGGATGACTTCTGCTCCAGCCGATGTTGGATCCTAGCAAATTTTAGACTGGTTCTCTCTCGTCTCTGGTCAAGTCTGGTAGCTGTAGCGCGTCCCTTGTAGTATCGTGGAGTAAATACGAAGATGGTCCAGCATCTTCAAGACCCGTCTGATGTTGGTGTCTAGCTTTGACTGAAGGCCACTTATACCACACACTTGTTCCACACACTAGTACCACCAATTGGTACCACCGACTATTATCATGAAATGAAAGAGAAGCAAATATCCTTCCTGACTATTGGGTCTCCTGTCATGAAAATCAGGTGTTCCTCTCTTTCATTCCACCATCGCATCTGCCTCAGAACTTTACCCTCTCCAAGCATTATTGTTAATCCCAGTGAGCAGAAAACACCTATTGCATTTATATAAAACATGTTTACATGTACAGGTGTACTGGTTAAAGGGTTAGTATAATAATTGTGTACATTATTTTGGTCATCATCCACTCCTTGCTCCATATGGAGATTGGGACGACCTATGCGTTTTGCTCTGTATGAGAAACCTGCATGAAACAGTCACCAGCTCTTGCAGTGGCTCTTCATGAAAACATCATTCTATGTGCTGAGGGTACCGGCCTCTTCTATGTGCTGAGGGTGCCGGCTTCGTATGAACTTGGACATCCACTAGCAATTTTCACATGTTAATATTGCAAAACATAGGGTGATAAAATGTACAACTCACCCCAAATTGGGAGAGACAGACTGCAGGCTCAGGGGAATAGTTTTGACAGCTTGGTTAAGATGCCTCTTACGCGTGGTGTGGGGTACTACTTTACAATAGAATCCCACTATGACTTCGTATTCAGGCTCCTAGAATTCTGGGCTGTCCTTATTAGTAAAGGTAGGGTTATCTTACTGTCTAAGTCCAGAAGATGCTCAAATACGTTGTCCGGTCCTGTAAATTAGACTCCCGATTCTATTCCTTATCCTGGCTTGTCTGACTATCTTCTTGAAGAGTTGAATTATCAGTGCCGTAATCTTAAAATGGTGTTGATTTTTAACAAAACTTGGTCATCCACGCATCCACGTTGCTATGTGGAGGTGAAGTCCAATTAGTGATGTTGTCTTTTAACATCTCAAATGCCAAACCAAAAGCAATCAACTTGCGTATTTTGGTAGGGGTTATTCACACTATCCTCTCATGGAAAATTCCTGCGTGACACATAAGATGTGCATTTTCAAAAGTCACTCCCGTATAAGGTATTGCCTATTCCGTTGATATTGATCATGTTTACAACTCACCACTTCGTAGATCTAACACTGATAATATCTTTCAAGATTGACGACTTATCGTAACTATTGCCTACAAAAAATCTACTAGGAATCCATTACATCATTTAGTGCTCCAAAAATCCCATTCGTTATCTTTCGTGCGTGTCTTTAATCTGTCACCAGATTAATATGTACCGTGTGTGTGGGCACGGCATATGCAACCTTTAACAACTTATCAGGTAACAAACTGGGTTGTGTCAAGCATTTGGTTGACCATGTCCCTAACTCACGGTTTATTATGTATTTTCCCAGTCAGAACGTCGGGGGCAACAATAGCAGTATAAACGATAATACAAACTTATCTCAGATTTTTTACGTGTTAATCCGGGTGCTCCAATACACTGTCGTTAGCTTCCTTTAAACATCTGGTATCAATACACGAAAATTAACCATTAATATTGCCCATCTGTGTCTAATCTCATACGGGATGGCCAATGGAACCCAAACATGACATGAATTAAAGGAAGGAAGGGTAAACAATGAATGGAGCACATAATTCAGTACGCTAAATGAGAGGTAGATTAATAATGCCGGAGAGTAGATAAAATTAGGAAAAGAGAACGGACAATTCAGTCACACTTCCACATACCAATTAAGGGTACCATGGTAGTACACTTTTCGAGTATCCGAGAACGTCAGAGAACTTTCTAGCATTAGTCTTGATAAACATTTGCTCGAATAGCCTCCGCTGTTGTGGTGTAGAACGTGACCAGTCACGTAACGTGACAACAATCGACGTGACAAGCGAGTGTGCCAGTACAATAAGCTGGTGTCGCCTTTGGTCTAAACAAGACAGCTGGCACAAGAGTGGTGGTGTTTGCACAATTCAATCTCAGAAGGTTGTTGACCTTTCGTTAGGTCGCAGTCACAGATTTTCTCGCCGTGAATCTGGCATCACGGTTCAGGTTTATCATGTGTGCAGATTTCTACACTCAGGTTCGTTTTTTAAAATATTTTTTGTATATTGGCTTTTCTGTCCCTCGATTCTATCCTTAATAGTCTATGTAGTCAGTTACCGGCTGCAGTTGATATGTTCAGACTTTTCTTGGTTTTCTAACACCACAATTTACATTGATTAAAGCAGAAAGAACGAAATATCGCCATGTTTGAAATGGTGGAGTGAACCAAAATACTTAGTCTACGTCTTGCTAGTACACAGAACAAAGAAATGTCTACATCACGAGGTTTTTGTAAGGAACGATTAAGCTAAGTTCGTTACAAGAATGATGACACAAGCCATATATGGAAACGACTTTTGTAACTGTGGTAAATCCCAGAAGAATTGCCGCGGGGACAAGATAGAAAGCCTTTCACAAAAATAAAGTCCGAGTTGATTACGCAGAACAAGACGTCCTTAGAAATAAATATATCGATACCATTTATGGAGCAGCAACAGTCAAAAATTATACACATATTTTGGCAGCAACAGTCAAGAACTATACACGTATCTTAGCAGCAACAGTCAAGAATCATACACATGTTTTGGCAGCAACAATCAAGAATCATAGACATATTTTGGCAGCAACAGCCAAGAATCATAAACATATTTTGGCAGCATCAGTCAAGAATCATACACATATTTTGGCAGCAACAGTCAAGAATCATAGATATATTTTGGCAGCAACAGTCTAGAATCATAGACATTTTTTGGCAGCAACAGTCAAGAATCATAGACATATTTTGGCAGCAACAGCCAAGAATCATAGACATATTTTGGCAGCAACAGTCAAGAATCATAGACATATTTTGGCAGCAACAGCCAAGAATCATAGACATATTTTGGCAGCAACAGTCAAGAATCATAGACATATTTTGGCAGCAACAGTCAAGAATCATAAACATATTTTGGCAGTAACAGTCAAGAATCATAGACATATTTTGGCACCAACAGTCAAGAATCATAGACATATTTTGGCAGCAACAGTCAAGAATCATAGACATATTTTGGCAGCAACAGTTAAGAATCATAGACATATTTTGGCAGCAACAGTCAAGAATCATAGACATATTTTGGCAGCAACAGTCAAGAATCATAGACATATTTTGGCAGCAACAGTCAAGAATCATAGACATATTTTGGCAGCAACAGTCAAGAATCATAGACATATTTTGGCAGCAACAGTCAAGAATCATACACATATTTTGGCAGCAACAGTCAAGAATCATAGACATATTTTGGCAGCAACAGTCAAGAATCATAGACATATTTTGGCAGCAACAGTCAAGAATCATAGACGTATTTTGGCAGCAACAGTCAAGAATCATACACATATTTTGGCAGCAACAGTCAAGAATCATAGACATATTTTGGCAGCAACAGTCAAGAATCATACACACTTTTTGGCAGCAACAGTCAAGAATCATAGACATATTTTGGCAGCAACAGTCAAGAATCATACACATATTTTGGCAGCAACAGTCAAGAATCATACACATATTTTGGCAGCAACAGTCAAGAATCATACACATATTTTGGCAGCAACAGTCAAGAATCATAGACATATTTAGGCAGCAACAGTCAAGAATCATAGACATATTTTGGCAGCAACAGTCAAGAATCATAGACATATTTAGGCAGCAACAGTCAAGAATCATAGACATATTTTGGCAGCAACAGTCAAGAATCATAGACATATTTTGGCAGCAACAGTCAAGAATCATAGACATATTTTGGCAGCAACAGTCAAGATTCATAGACATATTTTGGCAGCAACAGTCAAGAATCATACACATATTTTGACAGCAACAGTCAAGAATCATAGACATATTTTGGCAGCAACAGTCAAGAATCATACACATATTTTGGCAGCAACAGCCAAGAATCATAGACATATTTTGGCAGCAACAGTCAAGAATCATAGACATATTTTGGCAGCAACAGTCAAGAATCATAGACATATTTTGGCAGCAACAGTCAAGAATCATAGACATATTTTGGCAGCAACAGTCAAGAATCATAGACATATTTTGGCAGCAACAGTCAAGAATCATAGACATTTTTTGGCAGCAACAGTCAAGAATCATAGACATATTTTGGGAGCAACAGTCAAGAATCATAGACATATTTTGGCAGCAACAGTCAAGAATCATAGACATTTTTGGCAGCAACAGTCAAGAATCATAGACATATTTTGGCAGCAACAGTCAAGAATCATACACATATTTTGGCAGCAACAGTCAAGAATCAAAAACATATTTTGGCAGCAACAGTCAAGAATCATACACATATTTTGGCAGCAACAGTCAAGAATCATAGACATATTTTGGCAGCAACAGTCAAGAATCATACACATATTTTGGCAGCAACAGCCAAGAATCATAGACATATTTTGGCAGCAACAGTCAAGAATCATAGACATATTTTGGCAGCAACAGTCAAGAATCATAAACATATTTTGGCAGCAACAGTCAAGAATCATAAACATATTTTGGCAGCAACAATCAAGAATCATAGACATATTTTGGCAGCAACAGTCAAGAATCATAGACATATTTTGGCAGCAACAGTTAAGAATCATAGACATATTTTGGCAGCAACAGTCAAGAATCATAGACATATTTTGGCAGCAACAGTCAAGAATCATAGATATATTTTGGCAGCAACAGTCACGAATCATAGACATATTTTGGCAGCAACAGTCAAGAATCATTGACATATTTTGGCAACAACAGTCAAGAATCATATACATATTTTGGCAGCAACAGTCAAGAATCATAGACATATTTTGGCAGCAACAGTCAAGCATCATAGACATATTTTGGCAGCAACAGCCAAGAATCATAGACATATTTTGGCAGCAACAGTCAAGAATCATAGACATATTTTGGCAGCAACAGTCAAGAATCATAGACATATTTTGGCAGCAACAGTCAAGAATCATAGACATAATTTGGCAGCAACAGTCAAAAATCACACACATATTTTGGCAGCAACAGTCAAGAATCATAGACATATTTTGGCAGCAACAGTCAAGAATCATAGACATATTTTGGCAGCAACAGTCAAGAATCATAGACATATTTTGGCAGCAACAGTCAAGAATCATAGACATATTTTGGCAGCAACAGTCAAGAATCATAGACATATTTTGGCAGCAACAGTCAAGAATCATAAACATATTTTGGCAGCAACAGTCAAGAATCATAAACATATTTTGGCAGCAACAGTCAAGAATCATAGACATATTTTGGCAGCAACAGTCAAGAATCATAGACATATTTTGGCAGCAACAGTTAAGAATCATAAACATATTTTGGCAGCAACAGTCAAGAATCATAGACATATTTTGCAGCAACAGTCAAGAATCATAGGTATATTTTGGCAGCAACAGTCAAGAATCATAGACATATTTTGGCAGCAACAGTCAAGAATCATTGACATATTTTGGCAACAACAGTCAAGAATCATATACATATTTTGGCAGCAACAGTCAAGAATCATAGACATATTTTGGCAGCAACAGTCAAGAATCATAGACATATTTTGGCAGCAACAGTCAAGAATCATAAACATATTTTGGCAGCAACAGTCAAGAATCATAAACATATTTTGGCAGCAACAATCAAGAATCATAGACATATTTTGGCAGCAACAGTCAAGAATCATAGACATATTTTGGCAGCAACAGTTAAGAATCATAGACATATTTTGGCAGCAACAGTCAAGAATCATAGACATATTTTGGCAGCAACAGTCAAGAATCATAGATATATTTTGGCAGCAACAGTCACGAATCATAGACATATTTTGGCAGCAACAGTCAAGAATCATTGACATATTTTGGCAACAACAGTCAAGAATCATATACATATTTTGGCAGCAACAGTCAAGAATCATAGACATATTTTGGCAGCAACAGTCAAGCATCATAGACATATTTTGGCAGCAACAGCCAAGAATCATAGACATATTTTGGCAGCAACAGTCAAGAATCATAGACATATTTTGGCAGCAACAGTCAAGAATCATAGACATATTTTGGCAGCAACAGTCAAGAATCATAGACATAATTTGGCAGCAACAGTCAAAAATCACACACATATTTTGGCAGCAACAGTCAAGAATCATAGACATATTTTGGCAGCAACAGTCAAGAATCATAGACATATTTTGGCAGCAACAGTCAAGAATCATAGACATATTTTGGCAGCAACAGTCAAGAATCATAGACATATTTTGGCAGCAACAGTCAAGAATCATAGACATATTTTGGCAGCAACAGTCAAGAATCAGAGACCAACGATATCAACAACCGTCAAGAACCAGAAACATATTTTGGCAGCAACAGTCAAGAATCATAGACATATTTTGGCAGCAACAGTCAAGAATCATAGACATATTTTGGCAGCAACAGTTAAGAATCATAGACATATTTTGGCAGCAACAGTCAAGAATCATAGACATATTTTGCAGCAACAGTCAAGAATCATAGGTATATTTTGGCAGCAACAGTCAAGAATCATAGACATATTTTGGCAGCAACAGTCAAGAATCATTGACATATTTTGGCAACAACAGTCAAGAATCATATACATATTTTGGCAGCAACAGTCAAGAATCATAGACATATTTTGGCAGCAACAGTCAAGCATCATAGACATATTTTGGCAGCAACAGCCAAGAATCATAGACATATTTTGGCAGCAACAGTCAAGAATCATAGACATATTTTGGCAGCAACAGTCAAGAATCATAGACATATTTTGGCAGCAACAGTCAAGAATCATAGACATAATTTGGCAGCAACAGTCAAAAATCACACACATATTTTGGCAGCAACAGTCAAGAATCATAGACATATTTTGGCAGCAACAGTCAAGAATCATAGACATATTTTGGCAGCAACAGTCAAGAATCATAGACATTTTTGGCAGCAACAGTCAAGAATCATAGACATATTTTGGCAGCAACAGTCAAGAATCATAGACATATTTTGGCAGTAACAGTCAAGAATCATAGACATATTTCGGCAGCAACAGTCAAGAATCATAGACATATTTTGGCAGCAACAGTCAAGAATCATAGACATATTTTGGCAGCAACAGTCAAGAATCATAGACATATTTTGGCTGCAACAGTCAAGAATCATAGACATTTTTGGCAGCAACAGTCAAGAATCATAGACATATTTTGGCAACAACAGTCAAGAATCATAGACATATTTTGGCAGCATCAGTCAAGAATCAAAAACATATTTTGGCAGCAACATTCAAGAATCATAGACATATTTTGGCAGCAACAGTCAAGAATCATAGACATATTTTGGCAGCAACAGTCAAGAATCATACACATATTTTGGCAGCAACAGCCAAGAATCATAGACATATTTTGGCAGCAACAGTCAAGAATCATAGACATATTTTGGCAGCAACAGTCAAGAATCATAAACATATTTTGGCAGCAACAGTCAAGAATCATAAACATATTTTGGCAGCAACAGTCAAGAATCATACACATATTTTGGCAGCAACAGTCAAGAATCATAGACATATTTTGACAGCAACAGTTAAGAATCATAGATATATTTTGGCAGCAAGAGTCAAGAATCATAGACATATTTTGGCAGCAACAGTCAAGAATCATAGATATATTTTGGCAGCAACAGTCAAGAATCATAGACATGTTTTCGCAGCAACAGTCAAGAATCATAGATATATTTTGGCAGCAACAGTCAAGAATCATAGACATATTTTGGCAGCAACAGTCAAGAATCATAGACATATTTTGGCAGCAACAGTCAAGAATCATAGACATAATTTGGCAGCAACAGTCAAGAATCATAGACATATTTTGGCAGCAACAGTGAAGAATCATAGACATTTTTTGGCAGCAACAGTCAAGAATCATAGACATATTTTGGCAGCAACAGTCAAGAATCATACACATATTTTGGCAGCAACAGTCAAGAATCATACACATATTTTGGCAGCAACAGTCAAGAATCATAGACATATTTTGGCAGCAACAGTCAAGAATCACAGACATATTTTGGCAGCAACAGTCAAGAATCATAGACATATTTTGGCAGCAACAGTCAAGAATCATAGACATATTTTGGCAGCAACAGTCAAGAATCATAGACATATTTTGGCAGCAACAGTCAAGAATCATAGACATATTTTGGCAGCAACAGTCAAGAATCATAGACATATTTTGGCAGCAACAGCCAAGAATCATAGACATATTTTGGCAGCAACAGTCAAGAATCATAGACATATTTTGGCAGCAACAGTCAAGAATCATAGACATATTTTGGCAGCAACAGTCAAGAATCATAGACATATTTTGGCAGCAACAGTCAAGAATCATAGACATATTTTGGCAGTAACAGTCAAGAATCATAGACATATTTTGGCAGTAACAGTCAAGAATCATAGACATATTTTGGCAGCAACAGTCAAGAATCATAGACATATTTTGGCAGCAACAGTCAAGAATCATAGACATATTTTGGCAGCAACAGTCAAGAATCATAGACATATTTTGGCAGCAACAGTCAAGAATCATACACATATTTTGGCAGCAACAGTCAAGAATCATAGACATATTTCGGCAGCAACAGTCAAGAATCATATACATATTTCGGCAGCAACAGTCAAGAATCATAGACATATTTTGGCAGCAACAGTCAAGAATCATAGACATATTTTGGCAGCAACAGTCAAGAATCATACACATATTTTGGCAGCAACAGTCAAGAATCATACACATATTTTGGCAGCAACAGTCAAGAATCATACACATATTTTGGCAGCAACAGTCAAGAATCATACACATATTTTGGCAGCAACAGTCAAGAATCATAGACATATTTTGGCAGCAACAGTCAAGAATCATAGACATATTTTGGCAGCAACAGTCAAGAATCATAGACATATTTTGGCAGCAACAGTCAAGAATCATAGACATATTTTGGCAGCAACAGTCAAGAATCACAGACATATTTTGGCAGCAACAGTCAAGAATCACAGACATATTTTGGCAGCAACAGTCAAGAATCACAGACATATTTTGGCAGCAACAGTCAAGAATCACAGACATATTTTGGCAGCAACAGTCAAGAATCACAGACATATTTTGGCAGCAACAGTCAAGAATCATAGACATATTTTGGCAGCAACAGTCAAGAATCACAGACATATTTTGGCAGCAACAGTCAAGAAACAAGTACAAGTGCAAGTATCTTAACTGCAGTACTGACAAATCCGGAGGAACAGACAATGATGATCAAACTAAGGATGCAAAAAAGAAGAGGAGGCGTCATCGCGTTGTGATATTTATGAATATCAAAAGAAATCATGTCCAGAACATGCAAATAAGAATATTTAACTCAAATGGCAAGTCAGTCCTATTGTATGGAACAAAAAGAAACCTACAACCAATAAGTTACAGACTTTCTTAAATGGATGCTTGCGTAGACAAGAAGAATTGAAATGGTATGGTAAGATCACCAACGTGGAGAACTGATGACAAGATCACCAACGTGGAGAACTGATGACAAGATCACCAACGTGGAGAACTGATGACAAGATCACCAACGTGGAGAACTGATGACAAGATCACCAACGTGGAGAACTGATGACAAGATCACCAACGGGGAACTGATGACAAGATCACCAACGTGGAGAACTGATGACAAGATCACCAACGGGGAACTGATGACAAGATCACCAACGTGGAGAACTGATGACAAGATCACCAACGTGGAGAACTGATGACAAAATCACCAACGGGGAACTGATGACAAGATCACCAACGTGGAGAACTGATGACAAGATCACCAACGGGGAACTGATGACAAGATCACCAACGTGGAGAACTGATGACAAGATCACCAACGTGGAGAACTGATGACAAGATCACCAACGTGGAGAACTGATGACAAGATCACCAACGTGGAGAACTGATGACAAGATCACCAACGTGGAGAACTGATGACAAGATCACCAACGTGGAGAACTGATGACAAGATCACCAACGGGGAACTGATGACAAGATCACCAACGTGGAGAACTGATGACAAGATCACCAACGGGGAACTGATGACAAGATCACCAACGGGGAACTGATGACAAGATCACCAACGTGGAGAACTGATGACAAGATCACCAACGGGGAACTGATGACAAGATCACCAACGTGGAGAACTGATGACAAGATCACCAACGGGGAACTGATGACAAGATCACCAACGTGGAGAACTGATGACAAGATCACCAACGTGGAGAACTGATGACAAGATCACCAACGTGGAGAACTGATGACAAGATCACCAACGTGGAGAACTGATGACAAGATCACCAACGTGGAGAACTGATGACAAGATCACCAACGGGGAACTGATGACAAGATCACCAACGTGGAGAACTGATGACAAGATCACCAACGTGGAGAACTGATGACAAGATCACCAACGGGGAACTGATGACAAGATCACCAACGTGGAGAACTGATGACAAGATCACCAACGGGGAACTGATGACAAGATCACCAACGGGGAACTGATGACAAGATCACCAACGTGGAGAACTGATGACAAGATCACCAACGTGGAGAACTGATGACAAGATCACCAACGTGGAGAACTGATGACAAGATCACCAACGTGGAGAACTGATGACAAGATCACCAACGGGGAACTGATGACAAGATCACCAACGTGGAGAACTGATGACAAGATCACCAACGTGGAGAACTGATGACAAGATCACCAACGTGGAGAACTGATGACAAGATCACCAACGGGGAACTGATGACAAGATCACCAACGTGGAGAACTGATGACAAGATCACCAACGTGGAACTGATGACAAGATCACCAACGTGGAACTGATGACAAGATCACCAATGTGGAACTGATGACAAGATCACCAATGTGGAACTGATGACAAGATCACCAATGTGGAACTGATGACAAGATCACCAACGTGGAACTGATGACAAGATCACCAACGTGGAACTGATGACAAGATCACCAACGTGGAACTGATGACAAGATCACCAACGTGGAACTGATGACAAGATCACCAACGTGGAACTGATGACAAGATCACCAACGTGGAACTGATCATAAGAAGCAGACAAGGGCCAGTGGAAAAAAGAGATGAAAAGAAAACAATGACGTTGCATACGACAGACTGAGGACACGTGGTGATACAAGATGGTTCTTGTTCTGGAATTGTCAGAGTTAGAGGTGGAGAGATAGACAGAAAAAACACAATGAGAAAGGAACTGGAGGCAGACAGGAACTGGATAAAACAGAGATTGAAAGTTGAATAGTGCAGAGCAGGAAGTCTTAGAGTGGTTTGGTGGACACCTGTACACCGCAGGCAGCTGGAGCAAGTCAGTCATGATGATGAATGAAGCCTGAAACAGACCACGGATTTTATATAAGAGAAATAGATGTGGTTATATGAAAGCGATGGGAGATGCCTGAGGCAGACCGCCAAGTTTCTGATAATAAAAAAACATATGGTTATATGAGAACAAACTCACAAGTAGAAGAAACAGTCCATTCAATATTGTTTCCTTCTTGTTTCGTCTGTGTCTTCCATACATTGTTCCCATTATTTCCGCGTTCAATTGTTTTTTTTTTTTCTTTATCATAACACGTTCTAAGACTTTTGATTGTTCTTTATTTACTTTTAGAATGTGTGGCCTTGTTACATTTGTGAGGCCGTTGTCACTGATGTGTAAGACTTATATAAGCGGTGTGGCAAAAATGAAAAGAAGGATCTACCCATTTCGGAAAGACACTTACACAATAGATCCAACAACGATTAAGAACGATGTCAAAACCAGCAATTAGCCAAGCGAAATGTGGAGCTAGAAAGGAGAGAGGTTGCAACGAAACAATATTAACACAACGAAACAATATTAACACAACGAAACAATATTACCACAACGAAACAATATTAACACAACAAAAGAATATTAACACAACGAAACAATATTAACACAACAAAAGAATATTAACACAACGAAACAATATTAACACAACGAAACAATATTAACAACGAAACAATATTAACACAACAAGACAATATTAACACAACGAAATGCAGCACTCAAAAGAGGAGTTGCAGTTGTGAAAAACCTTAACACAATCGTTACATTGTGGCTATGCTTCATGAAAATGTTAAAATATGTATATTTCGTCTTGCCTTCGCACTACGGTTTTAATAACTGCCATGTTTATCTGTATCGCTAAGACAGCTCTGGATGAATACCGCGAAATACCTAAGGGTACTTAACATTTGTATTCACACAGGAGGAAACCGCTTTTGACTGAGTTAACACAGATGAATTGTGGGAAACGTCTGTTGTGTGGCATTGTAGCGTGTAGAAATGATTGTCTATGTGGCGGAAAAAAAAATGGAATATGTAAATCTAGATTTATGACTTGAGATAATAAAACTCTTTGGGAAAAGCTGAGTACATGTAATGTCTACATGCCTCACCCCCGTCTTACGGCAGTTCTCCTCATATACTTATATCATGCCTCACCCACATACACCAGTCCAGACGTTTTAGCAACATACACCAGTCCATACGTTTCACCTACATACAACAGTTCACACGTCTCACCCACATACACCAGTCCACACGTCTCACCCACATACACCAGTCCAGACGTCTCACCCACATACACCAGTTCACACGTCTCACCCACATACATCAGTCCACACATCTCACCCACATACCTCGGTGATATATTTTATTCATTATTTTTCAACTCCCCAGGGAGCACGGGGATTAATCAAAACCACACTAAACCCTTCCGTCCTGTGCCACCACACTAAACCTTCCGTCCTGTTCCACCACACTAAACCTTCCGTCCTGTGCCACCACACTAAACCTTCCGTCCTGTGCCACCACACTAAACCTTCCGTCTTGTGCCACCACACTAAACCTTCCGTCCTGTGCCACCACACTAAACCTTCCGTCCTGTGCCACCACACTAAACCTTCCGTCCTGTGCCACCACACTAAACCTTCCGTCCTGTGCCACCACACTAAACCTTCCGTCCTGTGCCACCACACTAAACCTTCCGTCTTGTGCCATCACTTCAAAGTCTTTTCAAGTCTATTTTATCACTTGCATGTCTGCTTTTGATTTCATTTTGTCATGTGTGTTGTTAAGGTATCTCTCTGTTTAATTTATCCTGGAAATTCCACAGTAAGAGCTTTTATGTAATGCTATGAACTGGCTTTCTTCATGTGTTCATATTTATTGACTTTTTTGTTGTTTTAAGTTTTTGTTGTAAGAGGGTAGCTTACCCCATGCCCAACTGTCGTTAGTCGCCTGATACAATATGCTTGGTAGGTTACAGTGTACCTATTTTTACTCCCCTGTTGGGCCCGGTACCACAGAGGCGACATTATGTTTACCACATAAAGAAAAGAAATTGGATCCAACTGAAAAAAAAAAAATGTAAGAGGCCAATGACTTTAAAATCACTAGTCAAAAAGTTATTGAGGTGACATTCAGCTCGACCTGAGGCTGCCACATTAAGTACGGTATTTTTTTGTTGTATAGTCCGTTCGGAAATTCGTGCCCACGCATCGAACGTTGTAACTTTGCAACCCCTTGACGGATGTTATTGAAATTTGCTACGTGCCCTACTGATATCAATGCAGTTATTAATATATTTTTTGCCCTTACAAAACTCATGTCATGTTCGAATTTTCTTCTTTAAGTTATATAAAAAAAACTCTTACCGTTGTCTGGGTTAATTTTTATTAGTTCTACAGGAAAGTTACAAGATCCGTTAAAAAATTGCGCACTTAATTTTTGTTACAGCACAGCACAAGCGATGATATGTATATTCAATATTTTTTTTGGTTTGAATTATTGTAGTGACTACATGTCCGCACGTGTGCGCACCTATTGTACACAGTCGCGAGTAATTATTTCAGCGGCGTATGCTAATTGCAATGAGTTGGCTGCAACGAAACAAAACGACACCAGCGTATAATATATTAATAAACTAAACTGCATAATTATGAAAAGCGCAATGAATCTGAAATGCAAATTTATCACTTTGCAGACGGTAACTGTTATATTGTACAGGCATTTTCGCAGAGAGGCTAAGATGGGTTGTTTATACCTCGACATCCAAGAACCAGGTAGGAGAACACGAAACGCCCTGGGTGTGGATAGAAGATCTTTTCGACGTTGGATACAACAGGACGGTGATTGTACAGAGGCTGCGGTTAAGCAAGGAAGGAAGAAAAAAATTGATGATTTTGACAAGGATGTCATTAGACGTTTGATTTTGAAGATGTTTAATGCCAATCATCTTGTTACTCTCCGCATACTGAAAAGTCGGCTGCAAGCAGAATGCGATATTAACGTCTCAAAAACCACTCTTTGGCAACTTGTCAGAAGTGTCGGCTTCACTTTTAGAAAAACGTCTGGCGGAAGGAATTTTTTATGTGAAAAACCACATCTGGTTGCAGCTCGAAGCAAATACCTTAGGCAGATTCGTGAGAGAAGGCAAGACGGCTATGATATAGTGTATTTGGACGAATCTTGAGTTAATGCTCATTATTCGAACGAGAAAGAATGGCAATCTGTTGACGGAGACCATAGAAGGAAAATTCCCAGCAGCAAAGGTCAACGCATGATATTAGCACATGCTGGCAGCAGACAGAATGGGCTTGTCCGTGATGCAGAGCTTATTTTTCAATCAAATTCTGTAGATGGTAGGGACTACCACAGTGAAATGAATGGGCAATTTTTTCGAGATTGGATAGTGAATACATTCCTCCCGACTCTAGATAGGCCGTCTTGCCTGGTGATGGATAATGCGTCCTATCATAATGTTCTAGCGCAGGAGGATAAAGCTCCCACTTCGGCAAGCACGAAAGACGAAATCAGGAGGTGGCTTGTGAATGAAAATATCTTCGCTGACAACAGCTATTTAAAACCAGAGTTGTTGCAGCTTGTGAGACAGAGGAATAAGACAAAAGTGTTTCTGATTGATAAAATCATCCAAGAGCAGAGCTATAGACTATATGATATGCAGAGCCCACTATATGTGCTCCTTATAGGAACCAAGACTAATAAGTCTTAATTGATGGAAGAAACTCAGGGAAGATAGGATGATTTTGGATCCCGCTACTCTGGCGGTATGATTGGCATGGACTGATATGCTTTGCTATCAGGGGATAACACACCTTCTCTAGAACCGTATATGGACCTTGCCATCCAATTTGTAATTTATTCTGGCTACCGGGTAGTAAAAGCAGCACCTTCTCTCCCACTGCCAGTTCTCTGTCCTTTGCCTTCCTATTAAAATATGCTGCATGTTTCTTCCTGGCTTGTTTCAAATTATCATTTGCCAGTTTCCATCCAGCTTTCAAACGAGTGGTCAGTTCGTTCACGTATTGATAAGATGAGGTAACAGTCTCTTCCGCCTTCTCATCTGTCCAGGTCCTTAATAGGGCTTCTAATGGACCTTTTATTGGCCTCCCAAATAGCAGAGTTGCGGGAGCCATCCCGGTTGAACTATGTGGTACCTCCCGATACGCAAACAATGCGGCGGGCAGGAATTTATCCCACAGATCCGGTTTTTCGTGTGCCAGCTTTCTCAGGATAGAAATGAGAGTCCCGTTGAACCTCTCTACCTGGCCGTTCCCTTGCGGATGGTACGGACTACAATGAAAGTGTCTGGCTTGAAATAGCTTAAAAACTTCTTCCGTTAGTTTCCCCTTGAACTGAGAGCCATTATCCGTCAAGATTTGATGCGGGAATCCTAATCGGGTAAATATTGTAAGTAGTGCCTCTGCTACATGTTTTGAATCAATTGATGGCAGGGCTACCGCCTCTCCCCACATAGAACAAGTGTCCACCAGAGTAAGGATGTAACTGTTCCTCCTCTTGGTCCGAGTGAGAGGTCCTACAATATCCACTGCAACCCTCTCAAAAGGTGTTCCCACTATGGGCATTTCCCCTAGAGTTGCAGGAGCAGTCCAGTGCTTTGGAGCTACCCTTTGACATTCTGGGCAGGATTTGACATATCTTTTTATATCCTACGTTATCCCTGGCCAGAAGTAATGACAAGCTATACGCTGTCCTGTGGCGCTGATCCCCATGTGACCACTGAAGGGAATCGCATGCCCGAGTTCCATCACTTTATCCCTATATGAAGTGGGAAGAACCAGCTGGTTGTGACCATTTGTTCCAGTTCCGGCCTTCCTGTATAAGAGTTTGTTCTTCATAAAATATTCCCCCTTGCTCGGAGGTGTGTGGCATTTGGGCAATTTTTTAAAACATGGCTTGAGTGTCCTATCCTCAGCCTGCGCCTTCCTCATCTCCTCTGGATGAGCATTTATAGGTTCACCTTCTTCCTCCTCTTCTGTGACCTGGTCTGCACTGTCGCCATGATCACAGGTCTCTCGGGATTCCCCAAGAAGACGTATCTACACCCCAATATCAGAGGGTAGATTGGTTCATCTATCACTGCTGCTCTGATTTCTCCTTCCACATAGCGAGTTTTCACCGTTATCCTTGCGATGGGAAGTGTCATGAGTGGTATGTCCTTAGTTGCCCCTTGTATTTCCACTGTTTCTGTGGTATACTGACTTGGGTCCACTAGGCTAGACTTCACAACTGAATCATAATCCTGTAGCGGGAGGTTATTTAAAAGTATATATTATGTAAGAGTATGCCAGTAAAGAGTTCTGACCTTACAAGTAATACCCCAGTCTTAGAAATAAGCACTGGTGTATTGTTATCATAAAAATAGTCAGACTGTAAAAACCCTGGTCCAGTTGGTAAGAAGTAGTACCAGGATTTAAGGTGTCACCTCCCTATGACTATCTTATGATTACTTATATTCTAGGGGATAATAAAATGAACATTCACTGAAACCACAAATGGAAGAAGTGAATAAATCCTCAGGTACAGTTAAAATAGTTTAATAATTACACTAATATTCTATTTCTACTAGTTGGAAAAGAGTATACACATATATATAAAATTATTCACACAATTACTATTATTGTCTGTTTAGACTTCAAGATCTTAAATAATAAAGTTACTGAAATCACTGTTATTAGTCCTTTGAATTTAAGGATAACTGTCATCAGTTGACTGAGTTTCTGTATGGTTAATTATTGTTTTGAACTATTGGCTGTTTCACATGTATAGGTGGTCAGTGTCAAACAGGACACTTATCTTTCCAACTTGATACTGCTGAAACTGTCCTTTGCTGATATCAGACTTGGTAGGCCCAACAGTAGGGATGCCAATGACCAGTTGAAGTTCACTCTTTGGGGTCCTGCACTTTTGTGGGATTGCCTCTGATGAGTGACACCGGCTTCTGATTCTGGACAGTCTGGTTTGAGTTATTTCATGGAACCCTCAGACTTCAGATACTGGACTTAAAAATGTTTCTGGCGATCCGCTCACAATTCATGGATAGTGGCGAAACTCTGCCTCCAGTCTGGCTCAAACCTCTTTCGTTGTGTATCTCTCTCAGTTTACCGATCCGCTACTTATACGCAAAGCGCGGACGTATCGGAGAGTACCGACGTCACAGCCTAAACCTAACCTGAAAAATCCTTCCCGAACAGTGATTTCGGCCGATCTGTGCGTCGACTGAAATTTTGCGTTTCTCATTCACGGCATATATCATATCCATATAGTTCCATCTTATCTAGTTTTATACAGCTGATAAAACTCTATCTTCCTATCCATGTAATTTCCCAAACTGTTATTTGTTGATTTTAATATTTAGAACAGAAGTGGGTTTACATGCTTTTAGCGTAACTGTGAGCAGCCGAAATACGCATATATCTCCGTAAATGAGAACTTCCTACCGTTCCATCTTATATGCAGTATACACCATCCTTCCCTGTACTGAAATGTAAAATCCTTTTCATACGGATTCCCTTCTGTTGTTATTTATCGTTGGCGATTTCCTCTGTCCGATACACATTTCGCTGATACGCCGCCATTTTGAAAGCGGTCACTCGATCGTAGATGGGTTTATAAATCTAACTGAACTCATTTGCAATGACTTGAAACCAATTTCGCGACATAGCTCTCCCATATTTTAAGCTGGATGATATCTAGCTTAACTATTGGGTACAAGACAATTGCAAATCGACCATTCCGAGGTTAGTTTTCCTTCCTTCTATCCTCCTCAAGCTCTGTGGGATGACGACTAAGAAAATCTGCGCCCACATTCTGTTTTCCAAGAATATACTATCTCTCTCCTTCTTGTTCGGCTTTTCATCCAGGCTCTTACTGCTGGTGAAACGGGGTCGGTAGGTTTCCCATGAAGTTTACCGCCCTCTTTTCGTTGATAGTTGGATGTGGTTTTCCCTCGCAAATCCGTAGGTGTTTGATTTTCGCTACGTGATTTGTTCCTTTTTTTCCAGCGCATGGGGTTCAGACTGCAATTGAACCTGTGTGGGATGTTTCCTTTCCCCTCCCGTGCAAATCTCGGGAGTACCCCTGATTGCTGGTTTGCTTGTAGATTTTTGATGAAGACTCTTCCGTCGACTTTCTGCATCTACATAGGTGCACTCTGGACAGGAATTTACATACTGATTTATGTCTTCCGTAATACCTGGCCAGTAGAACTGGGTGGCTATTCTTTGTTTTGTGGCACCATTACCCAGGTGTTCACTCAAAGTTGATATGTGTCCCCAGCCTATAACCTTATTCCTATAGGTGGATGGTACAAAGATTTGACCATGACTTTTCGTCCCTCTTCCAGCTTTCCTGTACAAGAGTCCATATTCCGTATAGAAATGTCCTTTCCTTGGAGCCTTATGTGTTTTTGATAATTTGCCAAAACAAGGCTTCAACGTGCTGTCTGCTTCTTGAGCCCGTTTCATTTCAGTCGAATGAAATGTTAACTTGGTGTCCCTCTCTATGTTCCTGGAGTCAGACCTGGTCTGGATTTCTGCCATAACCATAGGTTTTACAGGGTCTCCCAAGAAAACATATTTACGCCCCAACATTAGGGGGTAAAAGGGATCCTCTATCACAGCTGCATTTATCTCCCCTTCCACATAGCGACAACTGACATGAATCTTTGCTATGGGTAATGTAAGGGGTGATGTTCCTTTTAGTGGCCCTTGAATCTCTACTGTTTCTGTGGTGATTTGTTCAGAGCACACCAGAGATGCACA
Organism: Oreohelix idahoensis; assembly: GCA_024509875.1. NCBI lineage: Eukaryota > Metazoa > Mollusca > Gastropoda > Stylommatophora > Oreohelicidae > Oreohelix > Oreohelix idahoensis. The sequence continues at coordinate 91,322 of JAMPIV010021450.1, forward strand.
CACGACTGCGTCATAGGACAAACCTGTGTCATACATTCCTGTGACTTGTTTGCCATTCACAGTCACTATCTCCTGGGTAGGTGGGTGATGGAGGCTATTCTGACTCACAGTCAGTTCCTTCCTAACAGAAGTCCTCACCTGTAAACATGCAGCATGATGAAGGGGTTTTTTCCTCCCACATTCATCAGTGTTGTGGTTGCTCATCTTACAAAATTTGCACCACTTATCTCCCTGTTTGTAGGGTTTATTTTCCTGAGTCTGAGGGTTCTTGTCCTTATTATCAAATCTTGGCTTATTTCTGTATGGATGATCCTTCTGGTCAAACTGGGTATTCTGTGGTGGTGGCTTATATCCTTCTACCTGCTTTCTTTTTGTTCCTACCAATTCAGCTTGAGCTGCTTGGTATCTCTCTGCGCATTTCAAAATGTCTTCCAGCCTCTCTGCTCCTTGTTCCATAAGGAATTTCCTCATTTCTTGAGACATGGAATCTTTCACTTGCTCTAACATAACCATTTCTTTCAGATCCTCGTAGGTTTTCTGATACTTACCTAAACTACTCCATTTCAACAAATACGTTTCTAGCCTAGCTGAGAACTGGTTATATGTTTCTCCAGGTAGAGGTTTAGAAGTTCTAAATTTCTTCCTATATGCCTCAGAGTTCCTTTCATACCGGATCAGTAAGGCTTGCTTTAGTATTTCATAATTTTCCTGATCTTCTTTGGGGAGTTTCAGAAACACATCATATGCAATACCTATCAATCCCTGGGATAACTTTAGACTCCATTTTTCCTTTTCCAGTCCATATGTAGAGGCTAGCCTTTCATACCTATCCAGGTATGACTCAATTGCGTCCTCCTTTTCAACAAATGGATCTAGGTGGAAGTTCATGGCCCCATTTGCTGTGTTCTGAAAAGAGCTATTCGCAGAATGAGGTGAGCTATTACCATGGGTGATAGTCCCAGCCTGATGTTCAAGATCAAGCTGTCTCATTTTCAGCTCATGGTCTCTCTCTGCTTGTAACCTCCTTTCTTCTCTCTCAGCTTCTAATTTCTTGGCTTCTCTTTCTGCATCCAATTTCTTGGCTTCTCTTTCTGCTTCCAATTTCTTGGCTTCTCTTTCTGCTTCCAATTTCTTGGCTTCTCTTTCTGCTTCCAATTGCTTTGCTTCTCTCTCGGTGTACTTTTCACATTCCGTCGTGACATACCGGATCAGAGCGTCACCATCCATGCCAAGCTCTTTTCCCACCTGCAGTGTAGCAGACCTAAATTTGACCAAGTTGGCCATGATGTATCTGTAGTCTAGTAGGGCAAGCGCTCTTACTCAAACTAATTTACTACAATATAATTAACTTATTTAAAATTAAAGTTAATTAAACTGACTTCACCATATATGAAACAGCTGTCTTATCTGTACTCAATGGTACTCCTACAAAAATTATATATTTCCTACTATGTTAAATCTTTCCAAAAATTTTCAAAAAAGAAAAAAAAATTTTCTACACAGCAGAAATAGAAAGTTGGCTCAGGAATATCAAAGATATATCCCGCAGACGAGCCCCCACTGTAGCGGGAGGTTATTTAAAAGTATATATTATGTAAGAGTATGCCAGTAAAGAGTTCTGACCTTACAAGTAATACCCCAGTCTTAGAAATAAGCACTGGTGTATTGTTATCATAAAAATAGTCAGACTGTAAAAACCCTGGTCCAGTTGGTAAGAAGTAGTACCAGGATTTAAGGTGTCTCCTCCCTATGACTATCTTATGATTACTTATATTCTAGGGAATAATAAAATGAACATTCACTGAAACCACAAATGGAAGAAGTGAATAAATCCTCAGGTACAGTTAAAATAGTTTAATAATTACACTAATATTCTATTTCTACTAGTTGGAAAAGAGTATACACATATATATAAAATTATTCACACAATTACTATTATTGTCTGTTTAGATAATAAAGTTACTGAAATCACTGTTATTAGTCCTTTGAATTTAAGGATAACTGTCATCAGTTGACTGAGTTTCTGTATGGTTAATTATTGTTTTGAACTATTGGCTGTTTCACATGTATAGGTGGTCAGTGTCAAACAGGACACTTATCTTTCCAACTTGATACTGCTGAAACTGTCCTTTGCTGATATCAGACTTGGTAGGCCCAACAGTAGGGATGCCAATGACCAGTTGAAGTTCACTCTTTGGGGTCCTGCACTTTTGTGGGATTGCCTCTGATGAGTGACACCGGCTTCTGATTCTGGACAGTCTGGTTTGAGTTATTTCATGGAACCCTCAGACTTCAGATACTGGACTTAAAAATGTTTCTGGCGATCCGCTCACAATTCATGGATAGTGGCGAAACTCTGCCTCCAGTCTGGCTCAAACCTCTTTCGTTGTGTATCTCTCTCAGTTTACCGATCCGCTACTTATACGCAAAGCGCGGACGTATCGGAGAGTACCGACGTCACAGCCTAAACCTAACCTGAAAAATCCTTCCCGAACAGTGATTTCGGCCGATCTGTGCGTCGACTGAAATTTTGCGTTTCTCATTCACGGCATATATCATATCCATATAGTTCCATCTTATCTAGTTTTATACAGCTGATAAAACTCTATCTTCCTATCCATGTAATTTCCCAAACTGTTATTTGTTGATTTTAATATTTAGAACAGAAGTGGGTTTACATGCTTTTAGCGTAACTGTGAGCAGCCGAAATACGCATATATCTCCGTAAATGAGAACTTCCTACCGTTCCATCTTATATGCAGTATACACCATCCTTCCCTGTACTGAAATGTAAAATCCTTTTCATACGGATTCCCTTCTGTTGTTATTTATCGTTGGCGATTTCCTCTGTCCGATACACATTTCGATTTCCCTGCTCTCTATTATCAAATTTATTAAATTGCTGTGGAGCTTTAAAATTGTCTATGTGTTTCTTTTTAGCACCACTTACCTCTGCCTGGGCTGCCTGATACCTTTCAGCGACATTTAAAACCTCCCCCAACTTCTCTGCACCTTGTTCCATGAGAAATTTTCTCATGTCTGGAGCCATGGACTCTCTCAATTGCTCAATCATGATCATTTCTTTAAGATCTTGGGTCTTCCCCAGAGCAGTCCATTTCTCCAAATAGGTTTCCAGTCTGGCAGAGAATTGGTGGTATGTCTCCCCAGACAACAGCTTGGCATTTCTAAATTTCTTACGATAAAATTCCCCATTTTTTTCGTACCTCAATAACAAAGCCTGCTTTAACATGTCATAATTCTCCTGGTCTTCTCTGTTCATTTTAGCGAAGACTTCGTAAGAAGTACCTCTCAGTCCCTGTGATAGCTTTAAACTCCACCGCTCTCTCTCTAACCCATATGTAGTAGCTAATAACTCAAAACGTCCTAGGTACCCCTCTATGTCATCGTCTTTTTCAACAAAATGGTCTAAATGAAACCCCATAGCTGAGTTTGAGGCTCCCAGACTGGGCATAGCATCTGAGGCAAAAGGGCTGGCACCATTTTCAGGAGCCTGGCCTTGTAGCTCCAGCTCCCTGAGTCGTAATTCGTGCTCCCTTTGCAACCTTCTATCTTCTGCCTCCCTTTCGGCAGTCAACCTTTTATCTTCTGCCTCCCTTTCGGCAGTCAACCTTTTATCTTCTGCCTCCCTTTGCTGTCGTTTTTCTTCTGCCTCCAATGCTTTAGCCTCTTTGTCAGCCTCAATTTGTAACCTCTTAGTCTCAGCCTCAATTTGTAACCTCTTCTCTTCAGCCAACCTTTCAGACTCTAATTTTCTTTCAGCCTCTTTTTCTGATCTTCTTTCTTCCCGTTCAATATACTTATCACATTCAGCCGTTACATATTGAATTAAAATCTGACAATCCATTGCCATCTCCTTTGCACAGCAGCTGATCTAAATTTTGCCAGCTCCGCCATACTTTTTAAACAAATCTAGGAATGTGTAAGATAAAATTTCCAACCACTAAAGTACTTCTAAATACTCTAATCTAAAATAATTCTAATTAATTAATTAACTACCACTGGCTGTGAAGATTCACCAACTTTTATTTTCAGGGACACTTTTAATTTTAAGGGACACTTTTAATTTTAATAATGTGTTCCCCTAATCTAATTCTCCCCCCAGGAGATCCTAATATACTTAATGGGCTAATTATCCCGGGACAAAGAGACCCCAATATATGTAGTGGGTTTGATGGTATTGTATGGTGGTGATATTTCTAAGTGTGATGCATGAGGTCAGCTGTGAAGGCTCCTGAGATAAAATGTAGCTGTGAATTGTCAGAAGGCCCTTCTTGCTACCACTACGACCTCACACCTATCTTTTTTTACTAATGAATGTGGCTACGTTAAATGTCTAGGGTAATGATATGTAATGTGTTGTGGTAGTTTACATACACACACACAGATATTTACTAAGTCTAATAATATTAATAAAATGTTATAATACACGGAACTAACTCAGTTGTGTAAAATTTTGATAGTAATTTTCTTACATTTATTTGTTCTGGACCAAGGTTTTATTTTGGCCAGAACATATGAAAGGTTTTAGAAATTATGAAAAAATGCATGAATATTACATAATAAATGCAAGGTGTGTACATATATATGTTACTAGACTAGTTAATATTATTACTGGTTATAGTAGTAATCTATTGTGGGAGAACTTTTAATGGATGTGCTGTTGGGGTGGCCTCATCACTCCCTGTCTATGGCGATTACACATTGTCCAGTTATTTGATGGAATTTTTATGGGTGTGTTAGGAAATAAGTTGAGTTGGTGAACTCTCAGCAGACCAGGCGCTCACGTAACTTGAAGGTGTAGCTCTGGTGCTGAGATCTGGTGGCCCCGGCCCCACCTCTCCGTGCTTGGGGGCAATATCAGAAATATGGTGGCCCCACCTCTCCGTGCTTGGGGGCTATAATAGGCTGCTCTGACCAAATATTACTGCACGGGTCCACTCTGGTAAAATTCAACAACTCATTTGACACCGCATTGGTGCCAACTGAAACTCACAGCTCTGCAATCAAAGTATTAGTCATGTGTCAGAATTCCATCCTCTAACCATTTCTGGACACAACACTACACAACAACAACACCACATAGACGGGTCAGATCTTTCTGACCAAACAACACATCTTACCAAGTTGGTTTCACATAGGATAAGTTCTCCCAGACTACAGATTCTGAAATATGTTCATTAGTTTCCTGCCATAAAATAGGATAGGTGATATGTTTCACTGATCTCAACACTTGATCTGTCCTTCCTAATCCTTGCTGGAGTTTATGTATTTTATTTGTCTCTAGACCCTGAACTGGGGCGGGGGGTCTAGAGCGAACCCTTACTTGTTGTAAGGAACAGATTATGCTATTGCAGTATCAATCACTCGAACCTTAAACAAATATTAAAATGTACAAAGAAATAATTTCAGTCTTACCAGAATTATGAATATAGTACACAGTTAAATAAATGCTAGCAAAACTCAGCTGAGCTGCTGGCCTTATGATGGCGTCCCTCTAAATATTTCAATAGCTTCTGGGAATTACACCACTTAATAATTCACTGTGTCTACAAGGACAACTAATACTGAATGGCACAAAATGCGCGTCTGAGCGCCGATAATATCTTCATCTAGGGCCAATCGCTGCCTTTTCTTTTTTCAAATTCAAATATCCTACCAAAAGTCATTTCAGTCAGACCTCAGTCAAGTATGCCTTATTGTCTGTTGGTCCGTCCGTCTCTACTTGCGTTTCACAAAAAAACACACTTGTTTTTTGAACCAACCCTGCCTTCCCCTACACAATTTCGCCTTTAAAGTTATTTTTAGCCACAATTCACCATCCCACCCCGTCTCTTCATTCCACTAGATTTTAGCACTTGCGTCTTCAAGGCCTCAACTTTTTGAAAATTAGTGACATGTTTTATCTCAATGCAGACGTTCGCTGATATGAACAACACAGTCTTTTGTCAATATCTTTCGTATTATCTGTCCGTCTGTATAAATGAAAGCATATTATTTCACTGCTCAAGATGGGCCATCCGGCCAGCTAGGTTTTATATTTCTAACATTCTTATTAAGAAAAGTTACTTTTTCAAATATTTTCTAGAATTTTCTGGAACGCGCTCATCACTGCATTCAAATAAACGGGCTAAGTTATAGCAAAAGCGTCCAATAAATGACTGTGGCGTATAATATCCAAGGTCCCTTTTGTCGATTTCTTTACGTTATGTCAACTTGGGGAACGTGACTTTTTCCTCCTTTCCCCACCAATTTGCGTCCTTTTGCCTCGCTAGTTTCAAGCACGCGTTCAGTCAGATTTTTCCTTTTGATCGTTTTGCCTTCAAGTCCAGCAATTTAATTTCCATGGCGGGTGATGACCCGCGGCGTGGGCGATCATGTATTCTAGCAGCTTACGCATTAGTTTTTATCCCTACGTTGTATCATTGGAGATATTTTAACGTTGTATCATTGTTAATTTTGTGACAACACCTCTATAATATACACCGCCTGTCGCCTCTCAGCCACAGCCCTTTCACTAGTACACCAAAAACGCAGCGTATTGTGGACTTAGAAAAATTTCCTGGTGTTTTCTGATGTACATAAATGTATAGTGTACTCACATCCATTCTGTAGCTAGATTAGTGAGGTACGTAAATGTATGATGTACCCAGATCCATTCTGTAGCTAGATTAGAGCTGTACGTAAATGTATGATGTACCCGGATCCATTCTGTAGCTAGATTAGTGGTGTACGTAAATGTATGATGTACCCACATCCATTCTGTAGCTAGATTAGTGAGGTACTTAAATGTATGATGTACCCAGATCCATTCTGTAGCTACGGTAGATTAATGCTGTACGTAAATGTATGATGTACCCAGATCCATTATGTAGCTAGATTAGTTCTGTACGTAAATGTATGATGTACCCAGATTCATTCTGCAGTTAGATTAATGATGTACGTAAATGTATGATGTACCCAGATCTAACCCGCCACAGGTTGTCTTCACCAGGACACTGGAGATGGAATAATTATGTCACTGAAAGGCACGTGTGCAGAGATAGAATTAAGAAACCAACTAGAAAGTGAATAATTCTGTTGGCACATTATTCTATCTCCAACCTGAAGTTTCTTATAATTTTTTTTTTGGAAAAATGATTTCCATATTCTAATTTTGTATTTCAAATACATTCAACAGTTTATATCATCGTACAAAATTTAATTTAAATATATCCTTCATGTTCAACCGATACCCCCAAAACTTTGGATGCGTATTTCTCAAAACATGCTTCTGTGGAGATGGAATAAAGAAATAATAGGGCCACCTAATGACACCTTTAGAAACTACCAACTACAATTTTCAGCTATCCCATATCAGTTTGTGACCTACTTACTGACTTGCCCTCGTATGATGTACCCAAATCTATCCTGTGTAAAGATTGTGTTCTTCTTTACTGTTAATTGCACCAATATTTACGAGTGTGCATATTCTGTAAAAAGGGACCAAAGTTTTCGTGTGTGTAATTGAATGTCACGTAAACTCTGGATATTGCTAACTTAAGATCAAAGTTCCCACTCCGACATGTGTCAAAACTGAATTCAAAAAAGAAAAAATCTTTTACCTTTTGTGACAACGCTAAACAGACCAACTATCTCAGTGTGCCCGATGATTTATGAATGTATTATGCCCGTGTTGAATGAATGAACCGTAGATAAATATCTGAGATTGAATTGCTGCGACGGGAAAGCTTATTTATTTTGTAAGCCGGAACAAATTGGGCGTTTCTTTGTCGGTTAGCGTCTATATGTACTCTGTACCTAATCTTTGACCGTTTGACAACATTGTCATTACGTGTGTAATGTGACTGCATCTGACAAAATATTACATAGACAAGAAAAACTGAAATTCCTAGATACATATAAACACACCGAGGCTTGATTCGTTCCGTCACATTTGATGACTGAAGGCCCACAGATGACGAACGATTGATAGTAAGTCATCGGACTGAAAGTCGGCTGCAACGAATCTCCGACGTCTTCTGTCTCTTGTCTTTATGGTGCATTCTGACAGACTCTTTCCTGTCACTTGTCTTTGGTGCACTCTGATAGACTCTTTCCTGTCTCTTGTCTTAATGGTGCACTCTGATAGACTCTTTCCTGTCTCTTGCCTTTATGGTGCACTGTGATAAACTCTGACCTCTCTCTTGTCTTAATGGTGCTTTCTGATAGACTCTGACCTGTTTTTTGTCTTAATGGTGTACTCTAATAGACTCTCTCCTGTCTCTTGTCTTAATGATGCACTCTGACGGACTCTTTCCTGTCTCTTAATGGTGCACTCTGATAGATTATTTCATGCCTCTTGTCTTAATGGTGCATTCTGATCAACTCTTTTTTTTTCTTGTCTTAATGTTGTACTCTGATAGACTCTTTCCTTCTCTTGTCTTTAAAATACACTCTGATAGATTCACTCATGTCTCTTGTCTTAATGGTGCACTCTGGCAGACTTTTTCCTGTCTCTTGTCTTAATGTTACACTCTGATAGACTATTTCCTTCTCTTGTCTTAATGTTACACTCTGATAGACTATTTCCTTCTCTTGTCTTAATGTTACACTCTGATAGACTATTTCCTTCTCTTGTCTTAATACTCATAATACACTCTGATAGATTCACTCATGTCTCTTGTCTTAATGGTGCACTCTGGTAGATTCTTTCCTGTCTCTTGTCTTAATGTTACACTCAGGTAGATTCTTTCCTGTCTCTTATCTTAATCTTACACTCTGATAGACTCTTTCCTTCTCTCGTCTTAATGTTACACTCTGATAGACTCTTTCCTGTCTCTTGTCTTAATGTTACACTCTGATAGACTCTTGCCTTTTCTTGTCATAATGGTGCACTCTGGTAGACTCTTTCCTATCTCTTGTCATAATGGTACACTCTGATAGACTCTTTCCTGTCTCTTGTCATAATGGTACACTCTGATAGACTATTTCCTGTCTCTTGTCCTAATGGTACACTCTGATAGACTGCTCGATGACACTGTCTATGTTTTGATTATGTCTTCCCATATCCAGCTCTGTCGTCCACTTGCTCACGTGTCGTCAATTTATTTCCATTATCGTTTTCAATAAGATTTTTTTGTTGTTGTCTTTTTTTTATATATGAACAAAATATTTTATTTAACTGCGATCTCCTTCATTCGAGCGTCGTCGAGCGTCGTCGAGCGTCCGATTGACTGAGTGGTTAGAGCACTGGTCTCTCGCAGCAAAGGTGCTGGGTTTGGATCATGGTACCGACATGTTCCAGTTAACCCACCTGTAAATGGGTACTTGAGTTAGGGAAGGAACAGGCAGCGAAGAAACTGTTGACCCCATCTCTCGATGCTGGACATAGTATGGGGAAGCCTCTAACACTTCACTCCCGTACGGTTGTATTTGCTATGGGACTGCCTTTACATTTTATTTCCTTCATTAATTCTCTTTTTACAGGCTTTTCTTTAACTCGCAACGTATATCACCCTGTTGTCATCTTCAAATCTTGCAATCGATTTTTCAATCACTTCCAGATGAGCAAAAGCCTGGAGCGCTTAAGCACTCATCATATATTTTATCCATAAGTGTCTAATGAAGTATAAAGCAGAAGTTAATTTCATATAGAATCAGCGCCCCAGGCTTTTTATCAATTTGATGTTACATTTTTACTGCAAGCTATAAACTCCTTGAAAAATTATTTTTCGGCTTTTAGTACATTAAAAGCCTGTGTTTAAAATATTTTTTATTTATTTTTTTATTTATTCCTGGTTGAAGGTAACAAGCTAATTTTTCTATTACTTATTTATGGCTGTATAGCACTTCTTACTGCGTGTCTTATCAGTTCATGTGTTGTACGATACTTGTACGATATTCCGAGGATATTTCCGTATAATCTCGTGTATAAGCCGGTATTCTTCTCTCTTAATCTACTGTCAAAATCTAAGCTTGTCATTCCCAAGTGAACATGCAGAGTAGACCCAGCTAAAACCCAGACTCTATGATATAATGCCAGTGCCACGCTCGCATAACCCGGCCATTGTGATACGACCCCCGGATAATCGTCTCTTATACATAATTGATAGATCAGTACACAGTTGAGTAGATAAGTGTACGCTGACTGAGAAATAGAAGGGTATTGATTTATGAGATATAAGATATGGTCAGAGTGCAGGATTAGGCGGTGTTAAAGTTAACGTTGGTGGAATTACAAGTACAGGTAAGAAGGTCATATTTAAAACTACACATTTTATATGTCAACACAGGGGATGTTTGTCTGTAGGTGTGATAGATAATGTGTCAGATAGAATTTCTTGACTAGGATAGTTATTTCTCTGTAGCTGGACCCAGAGGGTTTGTCATCTCCGTGTAGCGGGGGGATGTCATCTCCGGTGTAGCTGAAGTTGTCATCTCCGTGTAGCTGAGATTGTCATCCCTATGTAGCTGGACTTGTCATATCCTTGAATCTGGGGTTGCCATAGCCATGTAACTAAGTTTGTCATCTCCGTGAAGCTGGGGTTGTCATTTCTATGTAGCTAAAGTTGTCATCTCTATGAAGCTAGGTTTATATTCTCCGTGAAGTTGTCATCTCTATGTAGCTGGAGTTGTCATATCCTTGAATCTGGGGTTGTCATAGCCATGTAACTAAGTTTGTCATCTCCGTGAAGCTGGGGTTGTCATCTCTATGTAGCTAGGTTTATATTCTCCGAGTAGCTGGGGTTGTCATCTCTATGTAACTAAGTTTGTCATCTCCATGAAGCTGGGGTTGTCATCTCTATGTAGCTAGGTTTATATTCTCCGTGTAGCTGGGGTTGTCATCTCTATGTAACTAAGTTTGTCATCTCCGTGAAGCTGAGGTTGTCATCTCTATGTAGCTGAGGTTGTCATTTGTGACGGTATTGCCTCCCCTGCTTTGCAGTAGTGGTCCAACAGTGGCCAAAACTCAAGAGTATTAAATATGGGCTTCAAAGGTGTCAACCTTCGCACAAGATTACTCTTGACAGATATGTAGATTGAAGGTTAATGACGCTTCTACTACAAAGAAGTGTTCACAAGATATTCAGATAACCGAAAACAATGCTGCGTTTGGCTGAGCACGTTAATTCCAGAATCTGACGACAACGTTTGTGAAGGATTAAGCAATGGTTTATGTTAGCTCGTTTAAGCCCCCACCTCTGATTAACTCAGGGGAATTCTTATTATTCTGGTATAGCTCAGTTTAGGGTGTGTGTAGTAAATTGATTGAGATAAACATGCAGTAACTTTAAAATGATTAAATTGAAGTTAAATTTGTAAATTTACAAATAACAAAATTTAATAATCACTTAAAGTTTTAACAGTTTTAAAATAATATGAATAGTTATGGATCAAGAAAAAGTTATCATCACGGTCGTGATAGAAGGTAACTTTTTTTTTTACAAGAAGTTCAAGTGGCAGCGTATATTGAACTTAGCTGCCAGTGACGGTTCTGCTCCTTCAGATGGGTTGGTTCTTTTTACACTGCTCACACTCGTCGCTGGTCAAGGTTGTCGGATGTAGCTCGTTTCCCAGAAATGTCAGGGAGTTGGTCATTCATCTTAAAGCTCGGGTCACTGTTCCCTTCTTGTTCCAGAGATAGTACTTTCTGCTGGTACCACCAATAACTATGATAAAGAATAGAAACGAAAAGCTCTCCTGAGCACTGCGTTTTCCAACCCATGGTTATGGGTCCCTATCTTCACATTCCACCATGCCATTTAACTCAGAATTTATCCTCGATGAGAATTAAATTTAATCCCTCTGGATAAAACTTTCTTTACATTTAAAATGAATAGCTTTTATAGTTACTTTACATTTAAATGAAAAGGTTAATAGTACAGATAGAATATGTTTACATTTACATTTCCACTGATTGAAAAGTGTTCACAACATAAATTGAATATGTTTTCATTTATACTTACACTGATTTGAAACTGTAAGTATCATACTTAGAAAGTACATTATTTCTTTCATCTTTTCCTCCCTGCTCCATATGAAACTTGGAACTACTTTATGCTTTTAGTACTCTTTAAGAAACTAGCAATAAAGCAATTACCAGCCCGTGCAGTGGTGGTTCATGAATCATCATTCTATACGCTGAGGTTGCCAGCCTCAAATGACTGGGACATTCACTAGCGATTTTCATATATTAAAATTCACATGGCAATATACATATATATGTTAGTTCACATGTTAGTAATGAAATATAGAATGTAAAATCACAACTTACGCTAATCCTGGCTCACATACTTTTTGCTCAGATGAATAAAAGAGACTTGAATCGGCCTCTTACACTCGTCTGGGATGTTGTTAATTTAATAAGTTCCCTCTCTGACTTTGTGTGTTTCCTTCAGTTTCCTCAGACAGCGGCTTTCCTTATTAAAATGATAGAGATTTCCTGGGTGTTTTTTAAAATAAAAATAAAATGTGTCCGGTCTGATAAAATGGAATTCTGAATGCTAGGCTTCACTCTGGCTAGGTCTGGTGTCTTGGCAAGCGATCGTCACAGTAGTTTTGACTGACTGAAGCGTCAGGTTATATTCACTGCCTTCCCACGCATTCGTTGTTATGAAACTCAGATGATCAGCCAATCTGATTTGAATATTTTGCATGGCTCATCTAGTGCAAAATTTCAAAAATTACTTTTCTGAAAATGAGTAAACATCCGATTGCCCTGTGTACCGACTCACGAACAGGTCGTTAACCTCACACGACAATGTGTGTAAAATGTAACAAATATTACTTTCGCTAAACTAATGTCTTATCTGTTGCTTGAGCACACACAAAATTCATCTCTTTACAACCTTGGCGGAGACGCACCCGTGCCTTATCAGTGATTAAGCAGATTTCGCTGGGCGATGTACGTGTTAATCTGTGTACTGATATCGGCCGCGCCTGCGATTAACCAACTTGGTTGTCGATAATGTTCTCCCAGCCGCTCCTGCAAATGATTAGTTATCATCCAACAGGAGTGTCAGATAAACAGACAAGACACAATACTGAAAATAGCGAAAGAATGTAGATACTAAATATTTTCTACTTGCAGAGAAAGAAAGAAAGTGCGACAACTGAAAGCACGCAATAAAATCCGTACCACAAATGTACCGATTACTGCCGTAGTTAAACAGAGATTAGGAAGAAGAAGTGGTGGCCCCAATCCATTATGTGACATCATCTCTATGTAGCTAGGAAAGCAGCAAATCATGCTTGGAATTCCAGGAAAGAAAGAAGCAAGACTGGATAACACCAGAAACACTAAACACCATAACACTGAGAAAGGAAATGAAAAGAAAGAAAACAGAAGTGAAGTCCCCCAGCAACTATATAGCGAACAGTACAGTCAGCTGGACAAGGAAGTTAAACGCCAAACCCGAGCCAACAAAAGGAATTACCTAGACGATCTTGCAAGACAGGCAGAAGAGGCAGCACTGAGAAATGAACAAAGCACAGTATATAAAATAACTAAATTCATCAGCGGAAAACGAGGTGCAAACAATATTACATTAGTAAGAGATAAGCAAGGAAATCTCATCACGACAGCAGAGGGACAGGAAACAAGATGGGCAGAGCACTTCAGAGAAACTCTGAACAAGGAACCACCAGAGACACAATTGAATGTTCCTGAGGCTGAAAACGATCTAGATGTAAATACAGACATTCCACGAAAAGAAGATATCATCACAGCAATCAAAGGGTTAAAGAACGGAAAAGCTCCTGGCCATGATAACTTAAATGCAGAGCTATTTAAGACAGACCCTGAGCTAGCAGCAGAACTATTAGAACCACTATTTGCACAAGTCTGGAAAACGGGGACAACACCATCAGAGTGGAACAAAGGAATAATTGTCAAATTGCCCAAGAAGGGAGATCTTGCAGACTGCAATAATTGGAGAGGAATCACTCTTCTCTCAGTTCCCAGCAAAATACTAGGCAGGATAATTATACAGAGAATTTCAAAAGCAGTAGACCACAGACTGAGGAAAGAACAAGCAGGATTTAGAAAGAACAGCAGATGTGTAGATCATTTACTCGTATTCACTCTCAGGAACATTATAGAACAGTGCTCAGAATGGCAAAGACAGCTGTACATTAATTTCGTTGATTTTGAAAAGGCTTTTGACAGCATACATAGGGACAGTTTATGGAAAATACTGAGGGCTTATGGAATTCCAAGCTGCATAGTGTCAATCATAAAAAGCCTCTATGCCAACTTTACGTGTAGTGTTGGGCAGAGCAACCTAACCTTTGAGGTGAAGACAGGAGTACGACAGGGATGCCCCTTATCAACCACTCTATTTTTAACAGTCATAGACTGGGTGATGCGACAGACAAAAGAGGGCACTCCAAGAGGAATAAGATGGACTACATTTTCTACATTAGAAGATCTGGAATATGCAGATGACATTGCACTACTAGCACATTCACATCAACACATCCAGGAAAAGACGGACAGACTTATTTAGCCAGCAGGTGGGCTTGCACATCAATTTAAGGAAGTCAGAGGTCATGACGCTCAATGTGAGCAACCCTGAGCCCATATCAGTAAGGAATCAGCAACTGGTACAGACAGACACCTTCACATACCTAGGATGCATAGTAACACCAGACGGCGGAGCAAGCAAAGACATCAACAACAGAATGAATAAGGCAAGAACAGCCTTTTTTAGCCTAAACAACATCTGGAAGTCCTCTCAATACAGCACAAGCACAAAATTAAGATTATATCAGAGCTGTGTGCTTTCTGTGCTTCTCTATGGTGCAGAATGCTGGAGAGTTACAGAGATGGAAATGTCGAAATTGTCCTCTTTTCACACAACATGCCTAAGAAAAATTCACCGAATCTTTTGGCCGAATACCATCACTGATGCGTGATGCCATATGATGATGGATGGTATCCGCATGTCTGGTTTTGTGTAGTGTGCAGATGTGTTCAGTCAAAACAATGTTCATACAAAAATAACAGGGCAATCCACATAGGACGTCAGTAAACTCACGACGTATAAAGTCAATGATTCTTGAAACAGCCGTTGACGTTTTTCTTCATTATTTATTGTGGACGCCACAGTGACAAAATGGTTACGCGAATATGTAGACACATTAAACAGTCATTATCACAGCAACATTCAATACAGCAATAGACGGTAGACAGCATTACAATGATGAGTCAGATGCATGTTATATTTCATAGTGCTGTAAATGTAGTCAGGTGAAAAACTCCATCCTTTTCTATAACAGACAGGAGATAACCAGATGTATGAGATCAGTTCACTCTCCTTAGTCTGACTTCAGCAAGACAGACACGTCTGCCGAAGTATAAATAATGTCCTCAAAAATATCCTCTAGATAACAAAGGTTTTTCAAACCTAGTTCAGGTAACCAAGTAGCAAGTAATAGTCCTTGGGACCTGCATCAACCGATGCAGCACAATACAGCGACATGTGAGCTGGGAAAACATCTCGTGACGACGACTTTCGAAGACAGGCTATGAACCAGAAATCGCTCACGACCAAAAATCGATAGAGTTAATGAAAATGTTAATTTACCTTGCCTTCCGGAAATACACAGAAATATTATGCCTCCCGACATGTGGGAAACACTAGAGGTATCATCTCGAATAAACGAAATATCCATAAGAGGACTTTCACATTCCTGACAGAACAAAAAATAGCGGAGATCCCCTCTTCAACGAGGCATCTCTTTCGCCATTCAAATCGCTCACTCCCCTAGTGGTGGGCGGAAACCGATCGACCAAGAAGCAAGACAAGTCATGCGCAGTCCAGCGCAAAATGACCCCAGCTCAAAACTTAACTGCATTCAATACCAACGCGAGAAGACAAATGCTTACCGAGAAAAGTGACTATAAATTTCAAGCAGTTGTTGCCCTTGCGTTATAAAATAGATATTGTAAAAAACGATGTTGCGAGAATTTATCACGCAACATATCACCACCTCCTCCCGATTAAAAAAAAAATGTGGAACATATTTTTTTTTTTAAATATCAAAGAGCATGCGATAAGCGGCTCAAAACGCACGAATTATGCGCTGATAATTAATTAAATTGCCTAACATGAGGCCAAATATAGAGTGTCTGGTGAGGATATACCTCAACAGAAAAATAAATATGTCTCAAAAAATATTCACATCGGGGAGGTGTCACCAACACACATCACGTTAGCATGTAAACACAATATACGTATGCAAGTTACCATAATCATCATTAAACAGCATACTCTAATATTGTCTTTAAAAATGGATGTACAAATCTGATAGGAAAATTTAAATAGTACATTATTTGACATGTAATGACATAAGTACATAGTAAAGTTAAACTACATGACGATCCAGGACATATGCTCTGGCATTCCGAGGGTAAGTACACAATCTAGAACTCGTCATGCTTGATACTAGTAAGGTAAGTCCTCAGCTCAACAATGACATTCTGAGAAAGTACAAGCATTATAATGCTAATTAATAACTAATATGCTTCATAAGGTACAATACATTATTAATAATTGTGGCTGTTTAGTAAACTAACGGCCCTTATATTAACTACTCAGTCCTCCTCTATCATCTTAAAAAACGAACAGAAGAAGATGACAACAAAGCACGATAGTGTGTACATATAAAGTGAGTACAGATGTGCTAATCTATTGTAGTAATATAGGTGTGTTATGACTCTGTAATATATGGAAATATAGGACAGAAGTATTAGTTGGAGTCATGTGGGCATCTAGACAAAATGTCAGCCATCACATTATCCGCACCACGGATAGCTCGTACCGTGAAGTGAAAAGGTTGAAGAGCTATAGCATATCGAGTGGCTCTCGAACTCTTCAAATTCTTAGTCTGAATAGCTGTAAGAGCTTTCTGATCAGTCTCTAGAATGAAATGTGCGCCCAGGAGGAATCTTTGTAGCTTTAGAATTGACCAAACCATCGCTAACAACTCACGGTCTAAAACCGAGTAGTTCCTCTCTGCCGCATTTAGTTTTCTAGAAATGTACATAACAGGATGCAGAGTATTTGCATATTCTTGCATCAGTGCTGCTCCAATCCCAGTGGATGAAGCATCACTCCGAAGAACAAAAGTCCTATCAAGAGTAGGTAATCTTAAGATGGGAGGAGAAGAAAATATATTCTTGATTTGGTCTAATGAAGATTGGCATTCTTCAGACCAACGGACCAGATTAGGCGAACCTTTCTTCAACAATGTTGAGAGAGGTGCCATGATCGAAGATAAATTTGGAATAAATCTCCCATAAAATTGAATTAAACCTAAGAGACTCCTAACTTGTTTCTTCGTTCTAGGAACAGAGATGTTCAGTATTTTGGAAGTATTGTGGTCTTCTGTCTTCAAGAGACCATGACCAACACGATGACCCAGGAAAGAGATTTCACCAAAACCAACAAAAGCTTTAGAAGGTTTTGCTGTCAAATTATTCTCACGTAGAGTGGACAGTAAGTCATATAACCCTAAATAGTGATCTTCCCAGGTATCACTGAAGAGACAGATGTCATCTAAGTATGCGATGACATCCGAACGATGTGACAGAATTCGACGCATCATGCGAACGAAAGTGGCAGGGGCGTTCATGAGACCAAAAGGCATAACATTCCATTGAAATAGACCCCTAGGTGTAGAAAAAGCAGTAAGAGGTTTGGCATGCTCTGCTAAAGGCACTTGCCAATAACCTTTAGACAAGTCAAGTTTAGTGAAGAATCTAGAATTAGAAAGTCTAATCAGTAGATCTTCTAACAAAGGCATCGGTTCAGCATCGAACTTTGTGACCTGATTCAATTTGCGATAATCAACGCAAATTCGTATGTTCTTATCCTTCTTCCGGACAATAACCATGGAAGAAGAATATGGTGAAGTCGATGGTTCAATTATATTTAATTGAATCATTTCATCCAATTCCTTTTCCACCTGCGACTGAAAGTGTATAGGAATAGGATACGGCCTAACCCTAATTGGATTATTGTCGGTAAGAATTATGTCATGTTCTATGACATCTGTGTGTCCAGGAATGTCAGTGAGAACATCCTGAAATGTTTGTAACATCGACGAGACTTGTCGATGTTCGTCACCAGAAAGATTAGGAGAAACAGAAACGTTTTTCCAAGATTCCGTGGAATGTAATGGAACCACTGGAAGGGGAAGTTTGACATCAGAGAAGGTAGCTTCCTCATCCTGTATGACAGACAGGGATGAATAATGACCGTGAGGTGCAGGAGCATCATCCGTTGCCTGGAAAATAGGCAGCAAATAGTCCGGACGTTCGTGAAATTCCGAAAGCATGTTTATGTGGAAAGTTTTATGCTTTCCATCAATATCTACCACATAGTCAACATCGGAAATCCGAGAGACTATTGCATACGGACCTTTCCATGCAATAAGAAGTCTATTTTCCCTACTGGGGAGTAGGACGAATGCTTTGTCACCTGGACAAAGTTGTCGTAGACATCTATTCTTGTTAGCAAACTGTCTTGCCTTCTCTTTAGCAATTTCTGATGAAGCAGTTGCTAGCTTACATGCCTCAATGATCTTTTGTCTAAGAGCAATGACATACTCATATGAGGATTGAGTTTCATCGCTAATATCATCGGCAGTGATGAGATCGTGTAATAAAGACATAGGGCCGCGTGGACGCGCGCCAAAGACAAGTTCGAAGGGAGAAAATCCTGTGTGTTCATTAGGGACTTCTCTATAGGCAAAGAGAGCCGCGGGTAAAACCCTGTCCCAATCTTGAGGATGATCTTCAGTTATCTTACCAAGCAAAGTCTTGGGCGTTCTATTCAGACGCTCAACTAACCCATTAGACATAGGATGGTAGATACTACTGAGAGATCGTTCAATATGTAAGGTAGACATTACCTGTGACATAGTGTCAGATATGAGTTGAGTGCCATGGTCTGACAATATTTCTCTGGGGAACCCCAAGCGAGAAAATATCAACCAAAGAGCATCTGCGATATCTGTAGTAGATATGCTCTTAAGAGGAATAGCCTCTGGCCAACGTGTGCACATATCGACACATGTAAGGATAAACTGATGTCCTCTGGCCGACTTGACCTTAAAAGGGCCAATAATATCTATGGCCATTTTCTGAAACGGCCGAATAGGAATGTCAGCAGCCTGGATAGGCGCAGCATGTCGTGGTCCTCTAGATTTGACCTCCTGACATACCTTGCATGATCGGCAGTAAATACGAATGTCCTTATTGACAAAAGGCCAAAAGAAAGCCGCAAGGACTCTCGACTTCGTACGGGAAAAACCCATATGTCCAGCACATTGCGAGTCATGAGCATGTTGTAATATTTGCACTCTCATGCTCTTGGGAACAAGAATTTGCGAATGTGCCGACGTAGTCGAATCTTGTACCATACGTACAAGTACGCCGTTTCTCATTGCAATCCAAGATTTTCTATTTGTATCCTGATTCGGATCACCTTTCTTCGCAAGAACGAAGAATTTTTTTTAAAGAAGGATCTTCTTCTTGCAATTTTATGAAAGAGTCACGAGTGATTACTAAGTGACTATCTTGGCTATCAACTTCATTATCACTATTCAGTGATGTTTCGGGTGTTTGTAGAGCTTGTGCTCTTGTAACTACTGCATTTGTAGCTTGCATGTTATTATCTTCCCAAGCAGCAATCTGCTGTGGGGTACACTCCCTAACTCCATGAATACGACCAATAATAAGGTCCGCAATAGGATTAGGTAAGAGACAAGCATGCACATCACCAGTAAAGAAAGGAGTGGCAATGCGAATTACAGCAGTAGGATATTTTTCTAGAGTGCCGCCAAATGTGACACATTTAATAACCCTTCCTGTAGCACAAGATGGATCTACAAGCGATTGTCTAACACCAATAGTGGTGCATCCGGAATCGAAAAGTAGTGAGACCGGAGTATCATTAACAAGACCCTTATGTAGAATTAAAGAACCCTTCCCGTCATGCGCAACAGCAGCAGGAAGAGCGGGAAGTGGGTGACCACAACTCAAAGTAGTTATGGTACCCGGTTCGAATAAAGTACTGCATTGGGGGCATTTGTTTGCTCTCTCAAAGTCAAAAGCAGAACCAGTGACAGCGTCAAAGTTTTTATTATCAACAACATGATTACAGGCTCCCTCAGTTTCCTGTTGTACAGCATTAGCCTGCTGATATCTCTTTTTTTTGTGTTGAGATCTACCCCGACTATTATTACCTCTGAAGTTATCAGAGTTATTATTATCTCTGCAGTTATTATTGTCTCTATTGTAATTGTTATCCTGGTTCGAATTCCAGTTTCCACGATTACTATCATGTTCACATTGATGCGAACATCTATTTGTTTGGTTCTGAGGTCTTCGGCAGGAATAACCTCTATTACCATATCCTCTTTTGAAATGCTTATAATTATTAGGATGATAGTAACGACCACTATCAGGTTGTCTCCAATTCTTCGAAGAAGAATCACCATGAAATTGGTTTCCATGATTTTGACAGAAATTACCGCTACTCTTTCTATCAAAATTTTGTTGGGATCTACGAGCAAAGTTTTGACCATACGGAGCTGCCGAAGCAACTGGTAAACCTTCTTTCACCTTAGAGTTACCCATGGTTATGTGTGGGTGTGCAGTTACGTATTGGCAACAGAAATCTTCCATTTCTTTTATTGTTTTAGGTTTACGTTCATGAAGGAAAGCAAGGAAAGACCCATTGACAGACGACATGACTTTGTCTCTAAGTATTAAGTCCATAAGTCCTTCATAAGTTTTTTTCCGTCTTAGATAGTTCAACCCATCGTGAGAAAGTAATGCGTATTCTTGCAATAAACTCGGAGAATTCAACTCCATTTTCAGGTAACATGTTTTTAAATTGTAGACGATAGCCGTCTTCGTTAAGCTGATATTTCTTTAACAAGCGGCCCTGACAACCTCATAATTGTTCTTGTCAGGTTCATCCACCATATTTAATATACTTAGAGCTTTACCTGTCAGTATCCCTGATAACTGATAAACATATTTTGCTTTGTCTATGTTATGAGCTGTACATGCTTGTTCAAATCTGTCCAGATAGAACATTATGTCATCACTGGAAGGACTAAAAGTTGGCAACTTAATCTTAAAAGTATCATTATTAGCCTTACCAGAAGATGAACCCTTGTTTGAATCATTACCATTACTCATGTTCATCAATTTCAATTTTTCCAACTCTAAAGCTAAGACCTTTTCTTCATGTTCCATTTTTGCTTTCTCTTTCCTCTCATCAGACTCTCTCTGTAATCTTCTCTCCTCAGCCTGAGCCTCTATTTGAAGTCTTTCAGCTTCTTTCTCAAGTCTTTTATTCTCAGCTTCTTTTTCAAGTCTTTTATTCTCAGCTTCTGTTTCAAGTCTTTTATTCTCAGCTTCTATTTCAAGTCTTTTATTCTCAGCTTCTAGCTGGAGTTTTCTTTCCTCAGCTTCTGATTCCCTTTTTTGTTTTTCCATTTCCATTTGGAATCTTTTTTCATCCACCTGCATCTGCAGTTTCTTTTGTTCAGCTTCCATATGCAGTTTCTTTTGTTCAGCTTCCATTGCTTTATCATATCGAGCAGTTGCAAATTCTTCTAACTTATCACCAGTCTTCCCAAGCAATTTACCCTGCTCAATAAAGTGCTCAAATGTAGACATGTTGTCTAACATATGAGTCCAAAACCTGAAATAATTAACTAATTTATTTCAAACCTAAGTGTAACAAGTCTTAATTAAGCACTTGTATATTCACATCACCTTATATTATCCCAGTCTCTGTGGGAAACAAGTCTCCAATCAAAGAACTTGTATATGAAATATCACCAATCAATTCTTGATCATAAGTGCACTTCTCATTCAATAGTGCACAACACTATTCATCATTCATTTATCATCAGTGTAGTAGTAACAGTGCATTAGCATAGCCCATTAACTAATTACTATAACTGTAAACAATGACTATGTAAACACATGCAGAATGTAAACATTGAAAATGTAAACAATGCAAACAATGTAAACAATAACAATGTAAACAATAACAAAGATCAGCAACAATACAAAAACGTTCGCAGAAATCAACTAAAAATAAAGCAGAAATTAATGAAATATCACAAAAAATGTGACGATATCTACGATAGAATTAAACAAAATACATGACACCACAGTGTATAAACAAAAATGTTGTATGAAACTAAATTATAGACAAGAGTAGGCTAACAAATACAAACAAATCAAAACAAAACTAAAGAATGCGAAATAATAACGAAAACAATATTAAAACATGTCATCACAGCTAACATAAATAGCAACAGAAGTCGCTTAGCAAATTCCAGTATCGGAAATTTGCAAACCCTACAGAAAACGCTCAAAATAGACGACCTCTATGACGTGGCATAATCTAACGGAGACACCACCCAACCGAGAACCCGCTGAAATATAAACATATAAATATACGAATAACATATAAACATATAACATAAAGAATGAGATGATACACAGAAGACTCAGCAGAAGTATAAGGGCACAGTTTACATACAAACAGGCCACTTAACTTATAGGCTTCCAATCGTAGAACAGCAGCAAAAAACGGATGTCAATCAACGTCCTAAAGAGCGAAGCTCCAACGATGATGGCACATCTGAACTGCTTCCACTGCTAACACGATGGTACTTGAGCTTCTGAAATACTGTATGTTGAGTTGTTTCGGCACTTGACCTTCTAATCCAAAAGTAAGTTGATGGAAATCGGTACTTGGCCTTCTTCAGAAAACAACCCGTTTCAACCGGCACTTGACCTTCACAAAAACGACAGCACTGGAACCTTGACAGCAGCAACTTGCTTGACTTGCGTAAAAGATAACAGCAGTCCGAGTTATCCGGCAACATGTAACAACGCCGGGTACTGTCAAATTCTTGTTTCCGTAAAAAAATTGAAATTTTGACTTTTACCGGGCAACGCCGAGTACTTTGAAAATGGTGAAGATGTTGACTGTATTGAAGAATGTTAATTTCTTGAAGGATGCTGATGAATTCTTGTTGAAAATGAAGTGGGTAAGGGACCCCGTGTTTGCTGGTACCAGAATCAAACCAGCTTATGGCCACCAAATGATGCGTGATGCCATATGATGATGGATGGTATCCGCATGTCTGGTTTTGTGTAGTGTGCAGATGTGTTCAGTCAAAACAATGTTCATACAAAAATAACAGGGCAATCCACATAGGACGTCAGTAAACTCACGACGTATAAAGTCAATGATTCTTGAAACAGCCGTTGACGTTTTTCTTCATTATTTATTGTGGACGCCACAGTGACAAAATGGTTACGCGAATATGTAGACACATCAAACAGTCATTATCACAGCAACATTCAATACAGCAATAGACGGTAGACAGCATTACAATGATGAGTCAGATGCATGTTATATTTCATAGTGCTGTAAATGTAGTCAGGTGAAAAACTCCATCCTTTTCTATAACAGCCAGGAGATAACCAGATGTATGAGATCAGTTCACTCTCCTTAGTCTGACTTCAGCAAGACAGACACGTCTGCCGAAGTATAAATAATGTCCTCAAAAATATCCTCTAGATAACAAAGGTTTTTCAAACCTAGTTCAGGTAACCAAGTAGCAAGTAATAGTCCTTGGGACCTGCATCAACCGATGCAGCACAATACAGCGACATGTGAGCTGGGAAAACATCTCGTGACGACGACTTTCGAAGACAGGCTATGAACCAGAAATCGCTCACGACCAAAAATCGATAGAGTTAATGAAAATGTTAATTTACCTTGCCTTCCGGAAATACACAGAAATATTATGCCTCCCGACATGTGGGAAACACTAGAGGTATCATCTCGAATAAACGAAATATCCATAAGAGGACTTTCACATTCCTGACAGAACAAAAAATAGCGGAGATCCCCTCTTCAACGAGGCATCTCTTTCGCCATTCAAATCGCTCACTCCCCTAGTGGTGGGCGGAAACCGATCGACCAAGAAGCAAGACAAGTCATGCGCAGTCCAGCGCAAAATGACCCCAGCTCAAAACTTAACTGCATTCAATACCAACGCGAGAAGACAAATGCTTACCGAGAAAAGTGACTATAAATTTCAAGCAGTTGTTGCCCTTGCGTTATAAAATAGATATTGTAAAAAACGATGTTGCGAGAATTTATCACGCAACAATCACCAACCAAGATCTGCTTACTCGGAGCAAGCAAGAGGACATGCACACCATCATAGCTGGCAGACGCTGGAGCTGGGTTGGCCATGTCCTCAGAAGAGACCCCGACGCCATCACAAGAACAGCTATTCTTTGGACCCCTGAAGGAAAACGAAAGAGAGGCCGACCAAAAACAACCTGGTGGAGGACTGTGGAGGCTGAGATGCAAAGAATGAACCAGAGTTGGGGCACTGTACGAAGGATGGCCACCGACCGAGCAAAGTGGAATCAACTTGTTGTTGCCCTACAAGACGCCACTAGGCGTGATGGCCAGTGACTGCTTTGACGGTCGGCGGCTAAGGATCAAAGAAAAGAAAAGAAAATCTCTATGTAGCTAGGTGTATATTCTCCGCTAAGGTGGGGTTGTCATCTCCATGTAGCTAAGTTTGTCATCTCCGAGTAGCTGTCGTTACTATCTCATGTAGATGGGTTGTCATCTCCCTATAGCTGGATTGACATCTCCATGTAGGTTGGTTGCCATCTTCATGTAGCAGGAGTTGTCATCTTCCTTTACCTGCGGTTGTCATCTCCATGTAGCTAAGTCTGTCATCTCCGTGTAGCTGGGTTGTCATCTCCGTGTAGCAGGGGTTTTCATCTCCGTGTATCTGGGTTGTCATCTCATGTGGATGGGTTGCCATCTCCATGTAGGTTGGTAGTCATCTTCATGTAGCACGAGTTTTCGTCTTCCTTTACTTGGGGTTGTTATCTCCATGCAGCTGTGGTTGTCATCTCCTTGCAGATACGGTTGGCATCTCTCTATAGCTGGGCTTGTCTTCTCAATGTAGCTGAGGTTGTCTTCTCGTGCAATTGTGGTTGGCATCTCTGTACAGTTAGATTGTCATCTCCCTATAGCTGGGGTTGTCATCTCCGTATAGCTGGGGTTGCTACCTCATGTAGCTGGATTGTCATCCCCCTGTAGCTGAGGTTGCCACCTCGTGTAGCTGGATTGTCATCTCCATGCAGCTGGGGTTGTCATCTCCATATAACAGGAATTGTCATCTCGTGTAGCTGTGGGGATTGCATCTCTATTTAGCTAAGATTGTCATCTCTCTAAAGCTGGGGTTGTCAACTCCTTGGAGCTAGAGTTACTATCTGAAAGCAGCTGGATTTATCAGCTCTTTTTAGCAGGATTGGCAACTTCGTTTAGCTGTGGTTGTGCAGCTGTGGTTGCTATCTCGTGTTTATGAAGTTGTCGTATCCGTGCAGCTGATGTCACCATTTCCGTGTGATAGTTGTTCCCAACCCCTTGTTGCGGAGGTTGTCACCTCCTTGGTGTTGGGATTATCATCTCCGTGCAGTCGGGTTGTCATCTTCGTATGACTGGGTTGCCATCTTCGTGTGATTGAGGTTGTCTTAGAATTGTGGCTGAGGTATTCTTCTCTGTTTGACTGAGGTTGAGATATCTATGAGACCTGAGTTAATATGTGTGGGTAGATGGGGTTGTCATTATTGGCTGAGGTCATTCTCATGACACTCATACAATTATGGTATATAGGACCCGTGGACGACCCAGACAGTTCAAAGACGCAATCACTAATATAACTTTCCTATCAGCAAGTATAGACCAAATAAAGGCCGAAATACTTGTGTCCAGTAATGTGTAGTGGAAGACTAATAACACGAATAGACGGGTAGGTTAAAGGCAAGGCAAACCGACACCGGTGGCTCTTCATTTTAATAGACCTGACCATTCAAGTTAAAAGAAAGCGGTCGCCCAGGTCGGCCTGCCCTAAGACCGGCTTTGTTAACCTAAGCCTGACAGTGACAAAGGGAGATAGAGAGAGCGTATTCTCAGTTAAGGGAGAGAAGTAGAAGAACTACAAAGATGAGCTTCAACTGGAGTTACTCTTTCTGTTTATTTTTTTTTCCCCATTCATTGACCGGTCCAAAGGTGTGTAAGTGTGTGTGAGTGAGTGTCTGAGTGAGTGTGTATGTGTTGCTGTCATTTTCGACGGAGTCATCTGTCAAGTTATTTGCTTATGTTTGTATCATAAGTATAATTGTGTCTTTACCTGCGATGTCAGGTTGATTAGGGGTTGTCTTCCCTTGTTTATTCATTCATTGTGTTTGACCTGTAGGTTCAGAGGTTGACAGTTCGGCGTAGGCCGATGGGAAGGTTTTTTAAGCGGGAGTGAGATATACTTCCGGGAAGCCGGGAGGTCCTGTTTTTCTGAAGGGACCAAGAGTCCATTGTTTTTCGGGGAGAATCTTCGAAGTAACTGCTATGGCAGTTTTCCCCAGTGAATCTCTGTGCGTCGGGCTGACGACAGAATTCCTTGTGATGTTCTGAGGATTCATTTGCCAGGTAATACCGACCTTTATGCATTATTACGCTTTTCGGTGGCAGAACATGTAAAGGATTACCTAGGGTGAACAGCAGCTCACTGATCCGCCATTTCAGAACTTATATATTTGTGCTCGAGGTAGCCATCCAAGACTGTTAGTCTTATATTGTCCAGAAATCCAGTGACGAAGATATATTGTGGGAGCCGCAGATTGGCGGAACTTCTATCTACAATAAGTATTACTGCAGGGTTGATGATAACCTATTTAACAGAAGTACACGGCCGACGTCAGGACGAGGCCTGTGCTTTCGGCTATTATACTACAGCCTGATATGTGCAATTGGCGGGGAGTGCCAAGTTGCACCTGTGTGTCAAAGTAACTAAGGCATCTGACGCGTTTAGTCAGAGACGAACTGTCTTTTTTCTCTTGTTGATGTGATCACTGGCCCAAGACAGTATACATGTTGTTAGATGTGTAGTGCGAGCGTATGATGAATTGAGTGTGGGTGCGAATGAAGACGCGAATGTGTTTAGGCTCGTATAGATGTAGATCCTGCAACCCATACTCTCACATGCAGTAATCAAGGATGCTTTGACACTGCAGGCATGTTTCAAGACATTTATTGACGGGAACACACATAATATCAACAGGAACAGTCAGTGTAACAAGGTCATGCTGACCTGACATCGATAGGTATACATTTGGCATTCAAAAAGGTAAACATCAGAATAGACGTGCATGGTCAATAGCAAAGTTCTTCAATAATGACAGTTCGTAGCGTCGCCCTTGGCGTCTCTGACTAAACGCGTCAGATGCCTTAGTCACTTGGACACATAGGTGCAACTTGGCACTCCCCGCCAATTGCACATATCAGGCTGTAGTATAACAGCCGAAAGCACAGGCCTCGTTCTGACGTCGGCCGTGTACTTCTGTTAAATAGGTTATCATCAACCCTGCAGTAATACTTATTGTAGATATGAACTCCGCCAATCTGCGGCTCCCACAATATATCTTCGTCACTGGATTTCTGGACAATATAAGACTAACAGTCTTGGATGGCTACCTCGAGCACAAATATATAAGTTCTGAAATGGCGGATCAGTGAGCTGCTGTTCACCCTAGGTAATCCTTTACATGTTCTGCCACCGAAAAGCGTAATAATGCATAAAGGTCGGTATTACCTGGCAAATGAATCCTCAGAACATCACAAGGAATTCTGTCGTCATCCCGACGCACAGAGATTCACTGGGGAAAACTGCCATAGCAGTTACTTCGAAGATTCTCCCCGAAAAAAACAATGGACTCTTGGTCCCTTCAGAAAAACAGGACCTCCCGGCTTCCCGGAAGTATATCTCACTCCCGCTTAAAAAAACCTTCCCATAGGCCTACGCCGAACTGTCAACCTCTGACCCTAAAGGTCAAACACAATGAATGAATAAACAAGGGAAGACAACCCCTAATCAACCTGACATCGCAGGTAAAGACACAATTATACTTATGATACAAACATAAGCAAATAACTTGACAGATGACTCCGTCGAAAATGACAGCAACATTACTACCACCCCCCTGTAAAAAAAAAAAATGCAATTTTTTTTTTTTTAATATGTTCATGAGCAAGATAGCACCAGTATCACTTCTGTGCTCATGCAAACAATGAACCTAATATCAGGTACAATAGAAGAGGGTACAAATCATCTCTCAACATAGGAGAAAATATTTCCTTTAAGCCAAACAAACTAAGGGATACCATTCAAGAAACCTAAGTTGCTGGCAATACCAATCATATATCAAACATTACTAAATAATATAATCATAGCAATATACAAATGTCAATGCTATTTTAGCAACATATCACTGATGGATGGACAAAATGAAATTTGTTAAATTATCTAAACATCATCCAAATACATTTGTATTACAACATATTATGATATTAAGGACAGACCTAAGTCTGAAAATATATCAGGAAAAACTAGGACACAAGATTTAACTGGAATCATGTGGGCATCTAGACAATATGTCCGCCATCACATTATCCGAACCACGGATAGCTCGCACCGTGAAATGGAAAGGCTGAAGAGCAATAGCATAACGAGTAGATCTCGAGCTCTTCAAATCCTTACTTTGCATAGCCGTAAGAGCTTTTTGGTCGGTTTCCATAAAGAAATGCGCGCCCAGAAGGAACCTTTGTAGCTTAAGAATGGACCAAACCATAGCCAACAATTCACGGTCCAAAACCGAGTAATTCCTTTCTGCCGCATTCAGCTTCCTAGAAATATACATTACAGGATGCAGAGTTCCTGAATATTCCTGCATTAGTGCCGCTCCAATGCCAGTGGAAGAGGCATCACTACGAAGGACAAAAGTCTTATCAATCGTCGGTAGTCTTAAGATAGGATGAGATGAGAACAAATTCTTAACCTGATCCAATGAAGATTGGCATTCTTGGGACCAACGCACCATATTAGGAGAACCTTTTTTCAATAACGTTGAAAGTGGTGCCATAATGGAGGACAGATTCTCAATGAATCTTCCATAGAATTGTATCAATCCCAAGAGACTACGCACTTGCTTTTTTGTCTTCGGAACCGAGATATTTAATATCTTTGAAATGTTTTGGTCCTCTGTCTTCAACAGACCATGACCAACTCGATGACCTAGGAAGGAAATTTCACTAAACCCAACAAAAGCTTTAGAGGGTTTAGCAGTCAAACTATGCTCACGTAGAGTAGATAGCAATTCCTTTAGACCCACATAGTGTTCTTCCCAAGTATCGCTGAAAAGACAGATGTCGTCTAAATATGCAATGACATCTGCACGATCTGATAGAATTCGTCGCATCATGCGTACGAAAGTCGCTGGGGCGTTCATAAGCCCGAAAGGCATAAAATTCCATTGAAACAGACCCCTAGGTGTCGAAAAAGCAGTGAGAGGTTTGGCGTGTTCCGTCAGTGGGACTTGCCAATAACCTTTCGACAAGTCTAGTTTAGTAAAGAATTTAGCTTTAGAAAGTCTAATAAGTAGATCATCTAATAACGGCATAGGTTCAGCATCGAACTTCGTAACTTGATTTAATTTGCGATAATCAACGCAAAGACGTATGTTATTGTCTTTCTTTCGAACAATAACTATTGACGAAGAATAAGCTGAAGTGGATGGTTCAATTATTTGTAGTTGAATCATTTCATCCAATTCTTTCTCGACTTGTGCTTGAAAATGAATAGGTATTGGGTATGGTCTTACTCTGATCGGATTACGATCAGTAAGTATGATGTCATGTTCTATGACATCTGTGTGTCCAGGAATGTCGGTAAGGACATCCTGATATGATTGTAACGTAGAGGATACTTGACGTTGTTCCTCAAAAGACAAGTTGGAAGAGACTGTAACGTCTCTCCACGATTCCGTTGAAGTAAGTGGAATCGTAGGAAGAGGTAAGTTCACGTCAGAAAAAATAGTTTCCTCATCCTGTATAACAGACAGGGATGAGATGTGACCATGTTGGACTGGAGAGTCGTCCGTCGCCTGGAAAATAGGCTGTAAATAGTCTGGACGTTCAATAAACTCTGTTAGCATATTTATATGGAAGGTTTTATGCCTTCCATCCACATCGACAATATAGTCGACATCAGAAATTTTCGAGACTATAGTGTATGGACCCTTCCAAGAAATGAGAAGTCTATTCTCTCTTGAGGGCAGTAAGACATATGCTTTGTCTCCAGGACAAAGTTGACGTAGGCGTCTTTTCTTATTAGCAAATCGCCTAGCTTTTTCTTTCGCAAATTCGGAAGATGAAGTTGCTAACCTGCACGATTCGATAATCTTTTCTCTAAGAGCTATAACATATTCATATGACGATTGTGTATCATCGTCAATATTATCGGAAGTTATCAAATCGTGTAACAAGGACATTGGCCCGCGCGGTTGCGCGCCAAAGACAAGTTCGAAAGGAGAAAACCCTGTATGCTCGTTGGGAACCTCTCTATAGGCAAAGAGGACTGCAGGTAAAACCCTGTCCCAATCTTCAGGATGATCCTCCGTTATCTTGCCAAGTAAGTTCTTTAGTGTCCTGTTAAGACGTTCTACCAATCCATTGGACATTGGATGATAAATACTACTGAGAGACCTTTTAATGTCTAGCGTAGCCATTACCTGAGACATAACGTCCGAAATTAACTGAGTGCCGTGATCCGACAGTATTTCTCCGGGGAATCCCAGACGAGAAAATACGAGCCAAAGAGCATCAGCGATATCGACAGTTGATATGCTCTTCAGAGGAATAGCCTCTGGCCAACGCGTGCACATGTCCACGCAAGTGAGGATAAATTGGTGTCCTCTGGCTGACTTAATTTTGAACGGACCAATGATGTCTATAGCCATTTTCTGAAACGGCCGAATCGGAATATCTGCAGCCTGAATAGGAGCAGCATGTCTCGGACCCCTAGACTTGACCTCTTGACAAATTTTGCAAGATCGGCAATAAATTCGGATGTCTTTATTCACGAATGGCCAAAAAAAAGACGCAAGGACTCTAGTTTTAGTTCTGGAAAAACCCATGTGTCCAGCACACTGAGAATCGTGTGCATGCCGAAGAATTAAGGCTCTCATACACTTAGGCACAAGAATTTGCGAATGCATAGACTTGTCCGAGTGTTGTACCATTCGTACCAATATACCATTCTTCATAGTAATATACGATTTGTGATTCGTATTTTGATTGGGATCCCCTTTCTTTGCAAGAAGGAAGTATTTCTTCAAAGAAGGATCCTCTTCTTGACGTTTAACAAACGAGTCATGGGAAATCACCAAGTGCTCGTCTTGGCTATCAACTTCATTACTATTATCAGATGAAGTTGGGGGATTAAGAGCTTGAGCTCTTGTCACCACTGCATTGACCGTTTGAATGTTTTTTTTCTTCCCAACTAGAAATTTGTTGCGGGGTGCATTCCTTAACCCCATGAATACGACCGATTATAAGATCCGCAATAGGATTAGGAAGAAGACATGCATGGACATCTCCTGTGAAGAAAGGAGTGTCAATCCTAATAATAGCAGTAGGATAACTTTCCATAGTACCACCAAATGTAACACATTTGATTGTTTTTCCAGTGGCACAGCAAGGATCTATCAGAGACTCCTTAACCCCGACGGTAGTACATCCCGAATCGAAAAGTACTGAGACTAGCCTATCATTTATTAGACCTTTATCTAAGATGAGAGATCCTCTCCCATCATGCGCAACTGTAGCAGGTAGAGCAGGAAGAGGGTGACCACAACTTAGCGTAGATACAGTTGATGAGTCAAACAATGTTAAGCATTGGGGGCATTCAGTTGCTCTCCCAAAATCGAAAGCACAACCAGTGATAGCCCTAGAGTTACCACTATCATTTACTGTATTACAGGCTCCATCAAACTCTTGTTGCGCAGAGTTTGCCTGTTGGTAAGGTCTTTTCTTGTTAAACCTAGGTCTACCTCGATTATCATTTCCCCTGTAATTATTTTGACTATCATTTCCCCTGTAATTATTTCGACTATCATTTCCCCTGTAATTGTGATCATATTGTCTATTGTACTCATCATTCCGGTTTGAATCCCGGTTTCTAAATTCACCATCGTCATAATCTTGACGTCGAGAATGATTACCTCGAAAATTTGAATAGTTATTATTTGGATAGCCTTTGCGAAAGTGTCTCAAATTATTACCACTAAAATTACGAGAACTACCATCTTGTCTCCACTGCATAGACGAAGAACCATCATGTGTTGGATTACTCCGCTTCTGAGTGTAATTTTGATTACTTCCCCTATTCCAATTTTGTTGAGCACCCTGAAATTTTTTTTTGAAATTAGGGCCATATGGTGTTGCCGAAGCAGCTGGCAACCCTTCTTTCACTTTAGAATTGCTAACTGTAGCATGGGGATGTGCTGTGGCATACTGACAACAGTATTCCTCCATTTCTTTTAAGTTTTTAGGCTTACGCTCATGAAGGAATGCAAGAAAAGAATCATTAACAGATGACAAAACCTTATCTCGCAATAATAAGTCCATTAGACCTTCATATGTTTTCTCAATCTGAGACAACTCAACCCATCGTGTAAATGTACGACGTATCTTTGTAACAAAATCAGAGAAATCTACTCCATTTTCTGGCAACATTGTCCTAAAACGAAGACGATAGTCTTCTTGTTTTAGTTGATATTTTTTTAGTAATGCTGCCCTGACAACATCATAATTAGTCCTCTCATGTTCGTCTATTGTCATAAGAGTAGTCACTGTGTCACCTGTAAAAAATGGCATCAGTTGTTCAACATATTTTTCCTTTTTTATGTTATGCGTATCGCACAAAAATTGGAATCTATCTAGATAATCTGCTACGTCATCCTTTAAAGGATTGAAATGAGGCAATTTAATCCTACTAACAAACTCCCTTGTCGTACTCGAAGTTGTTTGCTGAGCACCCGTACTCGCCAATTTCAATTTCTCTAACTCCAAAGTTGCGAGTTTTTCATCAAGTTCCATCTTCTGTTTTCTTTCCTCATGTTCCATTTTTCTGATTTCAGCCCCAGCTTGAGCTTTCCTCACCTCTGCCGCAGCTTCTTTGTCTACACTCTTCTCTTCAGCTTCTTTGTCTAATTCTTCTTTGTCTAATTCTTTTGTTCGCTTCTTTGTCTAATCTCTTTTGTTCAGCTTCAAATCTCCTTTCCTCCACCTGCATCTGCAATTTCTTTTGTTCAGCAGCAATATTAGCTTCTCTGTCTAGCCTTTTTTGTTCCGCCGCAGCTTCTCTTTCTAATCTTTTCTCTTCAGCCTGAGCTTTTTTCTCCTCTGCTGCTAATGCTTTGTCATACTGAGCAACAGCCCATTGTTCTAACTGTTGACCAGTCTTATCAAGGGCTCTCCCTTGTGTAATAAAGTAGTCCAATGTAGACATCTTGTCTACTGAGATCAGAAACCTGAAAAAAAAAAATTAAATAAATTACCTTATCCCACTTCAATGGGAGACAAGTCTGAAATGCTAGACTTGTATACTCACTTCACTTTATTTTACTGTCTTAGTCTTAGACAAAGACTTTGTATGTTCCTCTTGTTTATAATGTACCCAAAAAATCACCTGAGTACCTGTGGAAAAAAAAATTCCCTTATATCCCACTCACTATGGGCACAAGTCTTTTTTATAAAGAACTTGAATATGTATTTCACCTTGTCTCAATCTTTGTAGATAACAAGTCTTTTATCAAAGAACTTGTAT
The DNA here is from genome assembly GCA_024509875.1 of Oreohelix idahoensis. Lineage (NCBI taxonomy): Eukaryota > Metazoa > Mollusca > Gastropoda > Stylommatophora > Oreohelicidae > Oreohelix > Oreohelix idahoensis. Next base: position 125,123 of record JAMPIV010021450.1, read on the forward strand.
AAATATCTTATATAATATTATTTAACAAACTCTATATGAAGAGTCTACCTTATCAATAATATCAAAACATGACCAAGTATGTGTATGTAGACTGTGCATGACAGTAATGTAGTACAACCAAAAAAAAAAAATACAAAGACAAAGATACAAAACAATACAAATGGCAACACTGTTTTAACCAAAAATGTGTAGAGAAATACACAAGAAAGGAGAGACCTACAGAATACAAACAAAACAAATCGACAATCAAAACTGAAAAACAGACAAAATATTACAAAAACAACGTTAAGTACAATTACATCACAGCTAACATCAATAGCGACCAATTGTCACTAGCAAATTTCCAAATTAAGAAAATTTGCACCTACAGAACGCTTACAGTAAGCCTCGATCAAGTGGCATATTTACCGTAAGACCCACCAACCGAAAAACCCGCAGAAAAATACACAAAAAACAGTAGAAGTAACATAATATAGCAATCAATTTCAATGTGTTGCAGAACAAGTTCAGTCACAGCTGAAACTAAAATAAATTCCTTGCTCCTTGCGAACACAGAAACGAAATGTCAAACGCGCACTGAACGTCAAATCCACTGTAACATAAAGTGGTATTCACGAACCAAAGTTACTATGACCTTCTCAAATTAGGGCTTGCACATTGAATGTTTACTATTTCCACGTACTGTTTACAGACACTTGACCTCCAACAATGTAGCTTGAATGCTCTGACCTAGAAAAGTCTGTTGTTGAATGAAACGTGTAACAACCAGCAGTACTGTTTACAATAGGAACCCGCCTTCTATGCAGTTATGGTCCACGTAGCAAATGCCTAGTAGTTAACTTCAGTACATGTCTTGTTATGCTTTATGTAGCATTATAATATAAATGCTCGTACTGTTTATTTGGGTCAACCGTTGATGACCTATATCTGTCCTGTTGTAGCCAAAACTTGCAAGTGTAGAATTAGCGCTGTGTGTTACGGCTGTCCCGTGTGTAGCTTAGACCCACAGATCAGAAGTGTAATGTGTACTTGTCCTTCTTGTCACTTTCTCGCCAAAACTGGAGACATCATACATGTAACAGCCAACCAGGAATGTAAATTTCTGAATCCATAAATGTCAACAATAATGTCAAATGCTCGCTCTGTTCTTTTTAAACCCACAGGTCTGGTCCATCAGAAATGTAAGTTTCTAGGCCACATTGGCGACAAGAAATGTATCATAAGAGCCCACGTAACTGGTCCCCCAGAAATGTAACTGTCTTTTTTCTCTTGTTGATGTGATCACTGGCCCAAGACAGTATACATGTTGTTAGATGTGTAGTGCGAGCGTATGATGAATTGAGTGTGGGTGCGAATGAAGACGCGAATGTGTTTAGGCTCGTATAGATGTAGATCCTGCAACCCATACTCTCACATGCAGTAATCAAGGATGCTTTGACACTGCAGGCATGTTTCAAGACATTTATTGACGGGAACACACATAATATCAACAGGAACAGTCAGTGTAACAAGGTCATGCTGACCTGACATCGATAGGTATACATTTGGCATTCAAAAAGGTAAACATCAGAATAGACGTGCATGGTCAATAGCAAAGTTCTTCAATAATGACAGTTCGTAGCGTCGCCCTTGGCGTCTCTGACTAAACGCGTCAGATGCCTTAGTCACTTGGACACATAGGTGCAACTTGGCACTCCCCGCCAATTGCACATATCAGGCTGTAGTATAACAGCCGAAAGCACAGGCCTCGTTCTGACGTCGGCCGTGTACTTCTGTTAAATAGGTTATCATCAACCCTGCAGTAATACTTATTGTAGATATGAACTCCGCCAATCTGCGGCTCCCACAATATATCTTCGTCACTGGATTTCTGGACAATATAAGACTAACAGTCTTGGATGGCTACCTCGAGCACAAATATATAAGTTCTGAAATGGCGGATCAGTGAGCTGCTGTTCACCCTAGGTAATCCTTTACATGTTCTGCCACCGAAAAGCGTAATAATGCATAAAGGTCGGTATTACCTGGCAAATGAATCCTCAGAACATCACAAGGAATTCTGTCGTCATCCCGACGCACAGAGATTCACTGGGGAAAACTGCCATAGCAGTTACTTCGAAGATTCTCCCCGAAAAACAATGGACTCTTGGTCCCTTCAGAAAAACAGGACCTCCCGGCTCCCGGAAGTATATCTCACTCCCGCTTAAAAAACCTTCCCATAGGCCTACGCCGAACTGTCAACCTCTGACCCTAAAGGTCAAACACAATGAATGAATAAACAAGGGAAGACAACCCCTAATCAACCTGACATCGCAGGTAAAGACACAATTATTCTTATGATACAAACATAAGCAAATAACTTGACAGATGACTCCGTCGAAAATGACAGCAACACCATGCACGTCTATTCTGATGTTTACCTTTTTGAATGCCAAATGTATACCTATCGATGTCAGGTCAGCATGACCTTGTTACACTGACTGTTCCTGTTGATATTATGTGTGTTCCCGTCAATAAATGTCTTGAAACATGCCTGCAGTGTCAAAGCATCCTTGATTACTGCATGTGAGAGTATGGGTTGCAGGATCTACATCTATACGAGCCTAAACACATTCGCGCCTTCATTCGCACCCACACTCAATTCATCATACGCTCGCACTACACATCTAACAACATGTATACTGTCTTGGGCCAGTGATCACCTCAACAAGAAAAAAAGACAGTTACATTTCTGGTGGCCAGTTACGTGGGCTCTTATGATACATTTCTTGTCGCCAATGTGGCCTAGAAACTTACATTTCTGATGGACCAGATCTGTGGGTTTAAAAAGAACAGAGCGAGCATTTGACATTATTGTTGACATTTATGGATCCAGAAATTTACATTCCTGGTTGGCTGTTACATGTATGATGTCTCCAGTTTTGTCGAGAAAGTTACAAGAAGGACAAGTACACATTACACTTCTGATCTGTGGGTCTAAGCTACACACGGGACAGCCGTAACACACAGCGCTAATTCTACACTTGCAAGTTTTGGCTACAACAGGACAGATATAGGTCATCAACGGTTGACCCAAATAAACAGTACGAGCATTTATATTATAATGCTACATAAAGCATAACAAGACATGTACTGAAGTTAACTACTAGGCATTTGCTACGTGGACCATAACTGCATAGAAGGCGGGTTCCTATTGTAAACAGTACTGCTGGTTGTTACACGTTTCATTCAACAACAGACTTTTCTAGGTCAGAGCATTCAAGCTACATTGTTGGAGGTCAAGTGTCTGTAAACAGTACGTGGGGAAATGGTAAACATTCAATGTGCAAGCCCTAATTTGAGAAGGTCATAGTAACTTTGGTTCGTGAATACCACTTTATGTTACAGTGGATTTGACGTTCAGTGCGCGTTTGACATTTCGTTTCTGTGTTCGCAAGGAGCAAGAAATTTATTTTAGTTTCAGCTGTGACTGAACTTGTTCTGCAACACATTGAAATTGATTGCTATATGTTTATGTTACTTCTACTGTTTTTGTGTATTTTTCTGCGGTTTTTTCGGTTGGTGGGTCTTACGGTAAATATGCCACTTGATCGAGGCTTACTGTAAGCGTTCTGTAGGTGCAAATTTTCTTAATTTGGAAATTTGCTAGTGACAATTGGTCGCTATTGATGTTAGCTGTGATGTAATTGTACTTAACGTTGTTTTTGTAATATTTTGTCTGTTTTTCAGTTTTGATTGTCGATTTGTTTTGTTTGTATTCTGTAGGTCTCTCCTTTCTTGTGTATTTCTCTACACATTTTTGGTTAAAACAGTGTTGCCATTTGTATTGTTTTGTATTTTTGTCTTTGTATTTTTTTTTTTTTGGTTGTACTACATTACTGTCATGCACAGTCTACATACACATACTTGGTCATGTTTTGATATTATTGATAAGGTAGACTCTTCATATAGAGTTTCTTAATAAAATATTATTATATAAGATATTTATACAAGTTCTTTGATAAAAGACTTGTTATCTACAAAGATTGAGACAAGGTGAAATACATATTCAAGTTCTTTATAAAAAAGACTTGTGCCCATAGTGAGTGGGATATAAGGGAATTTTTTTTTTCCACAGGTACTCAGGTGATTTTTTGGGTACATTATAAACAAGAGGAACATACAAAGTCTTTGTCTAAGACTAAGACAGTAAAATAAAGTGAAGTGAGTATACAAGTCTATCATTTCAGACTTGTCTCCCATTAAAGTGGGATAATTTAATATATTTGCTTCTGCAAGTTACTGATCTCAGTAGACAAGATGTCTACATTGGACTACTTTATTACACAAGGGAGAGCCCTTGATAAGACTGGTCAACAGTTAGAACAGTGGGCTGTTGCTCAGTATGACAAAGCATTAGCTGCTGAAGAGAGAAGGGCTGCTGCAGAGGAAAAAAAAAAAACTATGGCTGAAGAGAAGAGATTAGAAAGAGAAGCAGCTGCTGAACAAAAAAGGCTAGACAGAGAAGCTGATATTGCTGCTGAACAAAAGAAATTGCAGATGCAGGTGGAGGAAAGGAGATTTGAAGCTGAACAAAAGAGATTAGACAAAGAGGCTGCTGCAGAGGAGAGGAAAGCTCAAGCTGCTGCAGAGGAGAGGAAAGCTCAAGCTGCTGCAGAGGAGAGGAAAGCTCAAGCTGCTGCAGAGGAGAGGAAAGCTCAAGCTGCTGCAGAGGAGAGGAAAGCTCAAGCTGCTACAGAGGAGAGGAAAGCTCAAGCCGAGGCTGAAATTAGGAAAAGGAAAACACGAAGAGGAAATGAAAAACTCGCAACTTTGGAGTTAGAGAAATTGAAATTGGCGAGTACGGGTGCTCAGCAAACAACTTCGAGTACGACAAAGGAGTTTGTTAGTAGGATTAAATTGCCTCATTTCAATCCTTTAAAGGATGACGTAGCAGATTATCTAGATAGATTCCAATTTTTGTGCGATACGCATAACATAAAAAAGGAAAAATATGTTGAACAACTGATGCCATTTTTTACAGGTGACACAGTGACTACTCTTATGACAATAGACGAACATGAGAGGACTAATTATGATGTTGTCAGGGCAGCATTGCTAAAAAAATATCAACTAAAACAAGAAGACTATCGTCTTCGTTTTAGGACAATGTTGCCAGAAAATGGAGTAGATTTCTCTGATTTTGTTACAAAGATACGTCGTACATTTACACGATGGGTTGAGTTGTCTCAGATTGAGAAAACATATGAAGGTCTAATGGACTTATTATTGCGAGATAAGGTTTTGTCATCTGTTAATGATTCTTTTCTTGCATTCCTTCATGAGCGTAAGCCTAAAAACTTAAAAGAAATGGAGGAATACTGTTGTCAGTATGCCACAGCACATCCCCATGCTACAGTTAGCAATTCTAAAGTGAAAGAAGGGTTGCCAGCTGCTTCGGCAACACCATATGGCCCTAATTTCAGAAAAAAATTTCAGGGTGCTCAACAAAATTGGAATAGGGGAAGTAATCAAAATTACACTCAGAAGCGGAGTAATCCAACACATGATGGTTCTTCGTCTATGCAGTGGAGACAAGATGGTAGTTCTCGTAATTTTAGTGGTAATAATTTGAGACACTTTCGCAAAGGCTATCCAAATAATAACTATTCAAATTTTCGAGGTAATCATTCTCGACGTCAAGATTATGACGATGGTGAATTTAGAAACCGGGATTCAAACCGGAATGATGATTACAATAGGCAATATGATAACAATTACAGGGGAAATGATAGTCGAAATAATTACAGGGGAAATGATAATCGAGGTAGACCTAGGTTTAACAAGAAAAGACCTTACCAACAGGCAAACTCTGCGCAACAAGAGTTTGATGGAGCCTGTAATACAGTAAATGATAGTGGTAACTCTAGGGCTATCACTGGTTGTGCTTTCGATTTTGGGAGAGCAACTGAATGCCCCCAATGCTTAACATTGTTCGATTCATCGACTGTATCTACGCTAAGTTGTGGTCACCCTCTTCCTGCTCTACCTGCTACAGTTGCGCATGATGGGAGAGGATCTCTCATCTTACATAAAGGTCTAATAAATGATAGGCTAGTCTCAGTACTTTTCGATTCGGGATGTACTACCGTCGGGGTTAAGGAGTCTCTGATAGATCCTTGCTGTGCCACTGGAAAAACAATCAAATGTGTTACATTTGGTGGTACTATGGAAAGCTATCCTACTGCTATTATTAGGATTGACACTCCTTTCTTCACAGGAGATGTCCATGCATGTCTTCTTCCTAATCCTATTGCGGATCTTATAATCGGTCGTATTCATGGGGTTAAGGAATGCACCCCGCAACAAATTTCTAGTTGGGAAGAAAAAAACATTCAAACGGTCAATGCAGTGATGACAAGAGCTCAAGCTCTTAATCCCCCAACTTCATCTGATAATAGTAATGAAGTTGATAGCCAAGACGAGCACTTGGTGATTTCCCATGACTCGTTTGTTAAACGTCAAGAAGAGGATCCTTCTTTGAAGAAATACTTCCTTCTTGCAAAGAAAGGGGATCCCAATCAAAATACGAATCACAAATCGTATATTACTATGAAGAATGGTATATTGGTACGAATGGTACAACACTCGGACAAGTCTATGCATTCTCAAATTCTTGTGCCTAAGTGTATGAGAGCCTTAATTCTTCGGCATGCACACGATTCTCAGTGTGCTGGACACATGGGTTTTTCCAGAACTAAAACTAGAGTCCTTGCGTCCTTCTTTTGGCCATTCGTGAATAAAGACATCCGAATTTATTGCCGATCTTGCAAAATTTGTCAAGAGGTCAAGTCTAGGGGTCCGAGACATGCTGCTCCTATTCAGGCTGCAGATATTCCGATTCGGCCGTTTCAGAAAATGGCTATAGACATCATTGGTCCGTTCAAAATTAAGTCAGCCAGAGGACACCAATTTATCCTCACTTGCGTGGACATGTGCACGCGTTGGCCAGAGGCTATTCCTCTGAAGAGCATATCAACTGTCGATATCGCTGATGCTCTTTGGCTCGTATTTTCTCGTCTGGGATTCCCCGGAGAAATACTGTCGGATCACGGCACTCAGTTAATTTCGGACGTTATGTCTCAGGTAATGGCTACGCTAGACATTAAAAGGTCTCTCAGTAGTATTTATCATCCAATGTCCAATGGATTGGTAGAACGTCTTAACAGGACACTAAAGAACTTACTTGGCAAGATAACGGAGGATCATCCTGAAGATTGGGACAGGGTTTTACCTGCAGTCCTCTTTGCCTATAGAGAGGTTCCCAACGAGCATACAGGGTTTTCTCCTTTCGAACTTGTCTTTGGCGCGCAACCGCGCGGTCCAATGTCCTTGTTACACGATTTGATAACTTCCGATAATATTGACGATGATACACAATCGTCATATGAATATGTTATAGCTCTTAGAGAAAAGATTATCGAATCGTGCAGGTTAGCAACTTCATCTTCCGAATTTGCGAAAGAAAAAGCTAGGCGATTTGCTAATAAGAAAAGACGCCTACGTCAACTTTGTCCTGGAGACAAAGCATATGTCTTACTGCCCTCAAGAGAGAATAGACTTCTCATTTCTTGGAAGGGTCCATACACTATAGTCTCGAAAATTTCTGATGTCGACTATATTGTCGATGTGGATGGAAGGCATAAAACCTTCCATATAAATATGCTAACAGAGTTTATTGAACGTCCAGACTATTTACAGCCTATTTTCCAGGCGACGGACGACTCTCCAGTTCAACATGGTCACATCTCATCCCTGTCTGTTATACAGGATGAGGAAACTATTTTTTCTGACGTGAACTTACCTCTTCCTGCGATTCCACTTACTTCAACGGAATCGTGGAGAGACGTTACAGTCTCTTCCAACTTGTCTTTTGAGGAACAGCGTCAAGTATCCTCTACGTTACAATCATATCAGGATGTCCTTACCGACATTCCTGGACACACAGATGTCATAGAACATGACATCATACTTACTGATCGTAATCCGATCAGAGTAAGACCATACCCAATACCTATTCATTTTCAAGCACAAGTCGAGAAAGAATTGGATGAAATGATTCAACTACAAATAATTGAACCATCCACTTCAGCTTATTCTTCGTCGATAGTTATTGTTCGAAAGAAAGACAATAACATACGTCTTTGCGTTGATTATCGCAAATTAAATCAAGTTACGAAGTTCGATGCTGAACCTATGCCGTTATTAGATGATCTACTTATTAGACTTTCTAAAGCTAAATTCTTTACTAAACTAGACTTGTCGAAAGGTTATTGGCAAGTCCCACTGACGGAACACGCCAAACCTCTCACTGCTTTTTCGACACCTAGGGGTCTGTTTCAATGGAATTTTATGCCTTTCGGGCTTATGAACGCCCCAGCGACTTTCGTGCGCATGATGCGACGAATTCTATCAGATCGTGCAGATGTCATTGCATATTTAGACGACATCTGTCTTTTCAGCGATACTTGGGAAGAACACTATGTGGGTCTAAAGGAATTGCTATCTACTCTACGTGAGCATAGTTTGACTGCTAAACCCTCTAAAGCTTTTGTTGGGTTTAGTGAAATTTCCTTCCTAGGTCATCGAGTTGGTCATGGTCTGTTGAAGACAGAGGACCAAAACATTTCAAAGATATTAAATATCTCGGTTCCGAAGACAAAAAAGCAAGTGCGTAGTCTCTTGGGATTGATACAATTCTATGGAAGATTCATTGAGAATCTGTCCTCCATTATGGCACCACTTTCAACGTTATTGAAAAAAGGTTCTCCTAATATGGTGCGTTGGTCCCAAGAATGCCAATCTTCATTGGATCAGGTTAAGAATTTGTTCTCATCTCATCCTATCTTAAGACTACCGACGATTGATAAGACTTTTGTCCTTCGTAGTGATGCCTCTTCCACTGGGATTGGAGCGGCACTAATGCAGGAATATTCAGGAACTCTGCATCCTGTAATGTATATTTCTAGGAAGCTGAATGCGGCAGAAAGGAATTACTCGGTTTTGGACCGTGAATTGTTGGCTATGGTTTGGTCCATTCTTAAGCTACAAAGGTTCCTTCTGGGCGCGCATTTCTTTATGGAAACCGACCAAAAAGCTCTTACGGCTATGCAAAGTAAGGATTTGAAGAGCTCGAGATCTACTCGTTATGCTATTGCTCTTCAGCCTTTCCATTTCACGGTGCGAGCTATCCGTGGTTCGGATAATGTGATGGCGGACATATTGTCTAGATGCCCACATGATTCCAGTTAAATCTTGTGTCCTAGTTTTTCCTGATATATTTTCAGACTTAGGTCTGTCCTTAATATCATAATATGTTGTAATACAAATGTATTTGGATGATGTTTAGATAATTTAACAAATTTCATTTTGTCCATCCATCAGTGATATGTTGCTAAAATAGCATTGACATTTGTATATTGCTATGATTATATTATTTAGTAATGTTTGATATATGATTGGTATTGCCAGCAACTTAGGTTTCTTGAATGGTATCCCTTAGTTTGTTTGGCTTAAAGGAAATATTTTCTCCTATGTTGAGAGATGATTTGTACCCTCTTCTATTGTACCTGATATTAGGTTCATTGTTTGCATGAGCACAGAAGTGATACTGGTGCTATCTTGCTCATGAACATATTAAAAAAAAAAAATTGCATTTTTTTTTTACAGGGGGGTGGTAGTAATGTTGCTGTCATTTTCGACGGAGTCATCTGTCAAGTTATTTGCTTATGTTTGTATCATAAGTATAATTGTGTCTTTACCTGCGATGTCAGGTTGATTAGGGGTTGTCTTCCCTTGTTTATTCATTCATTGTGTTTGACCTTTAGGGTCAGAGGTTGACAGTTCGGCGTAGGCCTATGGGAAGGTTTTTTTTTTTAAGCGGGAGTGAGATATACTTCCGGGAAGCCGGGAGGTCCTGTTTTTCTGAAGGGACCAAGAGTCCATTGTTTTTCGGGGAGAATCTTCGAAGTAACTGCTATGGCAGTTTTCCCCAGTGAATCTCTGTGCGTCGGGATGACGACAGAATTCCTTGTGATGTTCTGAGGATTCATTTGCCAGGTAATACCGACCTTTATGCATTATTACGCTTTTCGGTGGCAGAACATGTAAAGGATTACCTAGGGTGAACAGCAGCTCACTGATCCGCCATTTCAGAACTTATATATTTGTGCTCGAGGTAGCCATCCAAGACTGTTAGTCTTATATTGTCCAGAAATCCAGTGACGAAGATATATTGTGGGAGCCGCAGATTGGCGGAACTTCTATCTACAATAAGTATTACTGCAGGGTTGATGATAACCTATTTAACAGAAGTACACGGCCGACGTCAGGACGAGGCCTGTGCTTTCGGCTATTATACTACAGCCTGATATGTGCAATTGGCGGGGAGTGCCAAGTTGCACCTGTGTGTCAAAGTGACTAAGGCATCTGACGCGTTTAGTCAGAGACGCCAAGGGCGACGTTACGAACTGTCATTATTGAAGAACTTTGCTATTGACCATGCACGTCTATTCTGATGTTTACCTTTTTGAATGCCAAATGTATACCTATCGATGTCAGGTCAGCATGACCTTGTTACACTGACTGTTCCTGTTGATATTATGTGTGTTCCCGTCAATAAATGTCTTGAAACATGCCTGCAGTGTCAAAGCATCCTTGATTACTGCATGTGAGAGTATGGGTTGCAGGATCTACATCTATACGAGCCTAAACACATTCGCGCCTTCATTCGCACCCACACTCAATTCATCATACGCTCGCACTACACATCTAACAACATGTATACTGTCTTGGGCCAGTGATCACCTCAACAAGAAAAAAAGACAGTTACAGTATGTGAATGTGTATGTGGGTGTGTTGGTGAGTGTGTGTTGGTGAGTGTGTGTATGTAAATGTGTTTGTGACTACAAGAGTGTGATTGTGTGTGTGAGTGTGTGTGCGTGAGTGTGAATACGTGTGAGTGTATGTCAGTGTATGTGAATGAGTCCCCCCCCCCCCCCCCCCCCCCCCCCCCCCCCCCCCCCCCCCACCCCCCCCCCCCCCCCCCCCCCCCCCCCCCCCCCCCCCCCCCCCCCCCCCCCCCCCCCCACCCCCCCCCCCCCCCCCCCCCCCCCCCCCCCCCCCCCCCCCCCCAACCCCCCCCCACCCCCCCCCCCCCCCCCCCCCCCCCCCCCCCAGCCACCACACACCCACCCCCCCCCCCCCCTCCCCCCTCGACCTCCCCCCCCCCCCCCCACCCGCCCCCCCCCCCCCCCCCCCGCCCCCGCCCCCCACCCCCCCCCCCCCCCCCCCCCCCCCCCCCCCCCCCCCCCCCCCCCCCCCCCCCCCCCCCCTCCCCCGCCCCTCCCCCCCCCCCCCCCCCCCCCCCCCCCCCCCCCCCCCCCCCCCCCCCCCCCCCCCCCCCCCCCCCCCCCCCCCCCCCCCTTTTGTGCATTCTTGTAAATTTCCCTTCTTAGGCAACTTAACCAGATATCCTTTCTTCCATTCTGCTAGTACCTCTTCCTTTTCCCAGACTTTACGAAGTAATTTATATAACATCTCTGTAGCCGTGTCGATATCTGCTTTGATGGCCTCTGCTGGAATGCCATCTTAGAAGCCTTATGGCTTTCTTTATTTCTTCCTTCGTTGGTCTTTCACAGTTAATTTGTAGCTCTTCTTCTGCTGGCTGGATGTCTGGAGGGTTTTGTGGAGCTGGTCTATTGAGAAGGTCTTCAAAATATTCCGTCCACCTCTTCATTTGCTCTTGTATATTGCTGAGCAGTTTTCCATTCTTGTCTTTTATGAGGCAACTTGTTTGCTTGTATTTCCCTGTTAGCTTCTTTGTGCTGTTATACAGTTCTCTCATATTTCCTTTGGCTGCAGCATCTTCTGCCTCTATTGCCAATTCCTCAATATACTTGTCTCTTTTGATACTTCTTTTTACTTCTTTGTTTGCTTCTGTGTACACTTCTTGAGCCTTGGCTTTGGAACTTCTGGTTTTGCTTGTGTTTAAATCTGCTTTCTTGTTTTTTCTGTCTGTTATCTTATTGATGGTTTCTGTTGTTATCCATGTTTTTTGTTGTCGTTCCCTTTTCCCCAGTATTTCTTCACATGTCTTATTCCATACAGTTTTGATTTGCTGCCAATAGTCTTCTGTATTCACTACATCTTCTAGCTGTTGGAGCACTTGGAATTTGTTGGATACTGTGACCGCAAATTTGTCTCTTTTTTCTTGATTTCTTACATGGCCTACATTAAATTGTTATCTTTAACTATGCATTGTTGCATATTTCTTGAGTTTCATTTTTACTTTGGCTATCAGAAGGTGGTGATCTGATGCCACATCTGCTCCTCTCATCATCATCATCATCAGTTGCCATCTCCACAACGAAGGTTGGCTGTAATGGATCTCCAACGTCTTCTGTCTCTTGTCTTGGTGGTGCACTCTGATAGACTCTTTCCTGTCCATCTTTTGATGTTATCTTCCCACTTATAGCGCTGTCTTCCCCTTGCACGTTTGCCTTCAACTCTTTGTTGTGATCCCATTACGTTCTGTAGGAAGTACGTGGTAAGGCCCCAATCTCTTCCACGGTGGCTAGCCATTGTCTTTTTCTATGTCCGACATGCCTCTAGTGCGCCACACACTTTGCTGTTTCGCTTTGCGAGCCGTTGATCTTCTCAGATTCCTCCGCCTCACTCACCGTCTCAGACTTTGTGTACTAGGGATGGACATTCCCTTGAGTAAGATTGCTCCTACTCCACTCATGTAGTTTAGCCAGTCAGCCAAGACTGTTGCCCGGGATGTGGCCACCGCCGTACACAAGCAGTATTCGTGGAGCCATACATGAGCTAGATAAAGAGAGGAGAACCAAATAGGATCCTGACTATCCTAAAAAGGACATGGCTGTCTCTCACCGTGAGGTACTATCCCTCTCTCTTTATCCTACATCCCATCTGCTCCTCTATATACCTTTAAATCCTGCAATGATGATCTAAACTTCTTGTTTATGCATATATGATCAATCTGATTTTCTGTTCTATGGTCTGGTGATATCCATGTTGCCTTGTGTATTCTCTTATGTGGAAACATGCTCCCTCCAATGGCCAGTTGATCTGAAGCACAGAAGTTTGAGAATAGTTCCCCATTTTCATTCATTATTCCATAGCCATGTTTTCCCATGACTTCTTCAAAGCCGGTGTTGACTGTACCTATCTTTGCATTCATGTCACCCATCAAAATTGTGATGTCTCTTCTTTTTACTTTCTCCATAATTTCCTGCAGTCTAGTATAAAATGCTTCTTTCACAGATTCTTCTTTGTCATTAGTTGGTGCATAACATTGGATGACATTTACATTTATTTTCTTTTTAGCTGTTTTAAAAGTAGCTGTTATTGTTCTGGATCCAACAGCTTCCCATTCAATGAGTGCTTTCTGTGCTTCTTTAGATAACATAAGAGCCACCCTTTCACTGTGGTGTGAACTTTCGTCTTCGTGTCCCGAGGACAGCACCAATTCACCTGTGATGAGTTTCTCCTTGTCTACCCCCTTCCACCTTGTTTCACACAGTCCCAGAACCTCGATTTTATATTCCCTAATTTCTGCTGCTACTTGTGCTGCTTTCCCTTGTTCGCTCAATGTCCGAACATTCCAGGTGCCAAATCTGGAAGTTCTCCTAGAAGAAAGAAGGTTAGTCAGCAACACAGACTCCTTTCGGCTTTCTCTGTGTTGCATCATACGCGTCCCTGCGAGAGGACCTTCCCCTGTCTTGGATGGCTGTGTTTTATTTTCCTTAATTGACTTGTCCATGTTTGTTGAAGTTCTTTGTGGTTTAATTTTTTTTTTACAAGATGGGGTAACCAATCCCATGCCCAATCCTCCTTAGTCGCTTTCTACGACATGCAGGGTAGGGAGCAGTGTTACTATTCTTTGCTCCCCTTTCTGGTCTCGGTAACATAGTCCATAGACAAGAAACTGAGAGATGACCAAGCAGGTTTTCGACAAAACAGATCCTGTAAAGACCAGATAGCCACTTTGAGAATAATAGTTGAACAAAGTCTGGAATGGAATTCACCACTATACATTGGATTTGTGGACTACGAAAAGGCATTTGACAGTGTAGACAGAGAATCCCTTTGGAAATTGATGAGGCATTATGGAGTTCCCCTGAAATCATTAATTTAATAAAGAAAACATATGAAGACATGACATGCAGAGTTCTTCATGAAGGACAGATTACAGAACCGTTTGGGATAAGAACGGGAGTGCGACAGGAATGCCTCTTGTCTCCATTTCTTTTCTTACTAGCAATAGACTGGGTTATGAGAACATCGACAACACACAACAGAAATGGAATCCAGTGGACTCTGACTAAGCAGTTGGATGATGTGGATTTTGCTGATGACTTGGCTCTTCTGTCCCATAACTGTAATCAGATGCAGGAAAAAATGAAAGCACTCGATGAGAGGTCACAACAATTAAGATAATACACAAGGAAAAGACACAAAATAATGAGAATAATGATAACAGGGTTGAACTTGAAGAAACACCAATACAAGATGTAGAATCATACACATATCTTGGCAGTAATATAGACAAAGTTGGAGGGACAGACAGTGATATCAAAATAAGAATACAAAAAGCAAGAGGAGCTTTCATTGCATTGGGAAACATATGGAGACCAAGAGAAATCGGATCCAACACAAAAATAAGAATCTTCAACTCAAATGTCAAGTCAGTCCTATTGTATGGCTCTGAGACATGGAGAACAACAAAGACAACTACCAAAAAGCTACAGACTTTCATAAATGGGTGCTTGCGTAGAATAGAGGGATTAAAATGGTATGACAAGGTTACCAACGTGGAACTGATGACAAGAACAAGACAAGTGCCAGTGGAATAAGAGATGAGAAGAAGACGATGGCGATGGATAGGACACACACTGAGGAAAATTGTTGATAGCATTACAAGGCAGTCCTTGTTCTGGAACCCCCAGGGCAAGAGAGGCAGAGGTATACCAAGAAGCACATGGAGAAGAGAACTGGAAACAGAGGTGAAAATGATGAGGAGAACGTGGAAAGAACTTGAGATGATGGCACGTGACAGGAGGACTTGGCATGTGTTTGTTGATGGCCTATGCTCCTTTGGGAGTGGAGGGTTATGATGACATTAGTTAGACAGGAAGTATGATGCCACCACCAGGTATCGGCAATCAAAGTAAAAAAGGTAGTTTCTTAACAGATACAGCCGTAAGGGAGTGAAGTGATAGAGACTTTACTGTGCTAGGTCCAAATTCGAGAGGTGGGGGTGACTAGTTATCTTTCTCGCTGCCTTTGCCTTCCCTAACTGAAGAGCAGAGTCAGGAACCTATTTACAGCTAGACAGACGGGAGCGTAACGCCACCGTATTCCGAACCCGATACCGTTGCCGCGAGAGGACAGTTCTCTCTCCACTCAGACGCTCCTCGGGAATTAGAGACACACACACACATATATATATATATATATATAGGGAGAGAGAGAGAGAGAGAGAGAGAGAGAGAGAGAGAGAGAGAGAGAGAGAGTTATTATTGTTGTACATATCTTAAAGAACGCCAGCTGAGAGAATTGTCTATTTCTTGTTCCGAGACCATAACCGTTAATTTATATATATATATATATATATATATATATATATATATATATATATATATATACATATATATATATATATATAGATATATATATATAAATATATATATATATATATATATATATATATATATATATATATATATATATATATATATATATATATATACACACACAACTAAAGACAGACTCGATAACCATTTCGGGTCAGAAAAAAGCTTATCGGTTCTGTTGATGACAAAATCCTAGCCAGTGTGAGAGTTATGAGGCATGTAATCGTGTGGGCTGATAAAGGGGACCTATATTTATTTATATTTTTTTGGTGAACTATAAAAAAGACATCATCTAATCTACTTCCATTCCTGGCTAGATTCATTATGTTTCTATATAATGTTGCATGATCTTATAGAAGGTCCATATAATCAAATTGTGCATCTTATTTTCCATTGGTCGAACCTTTCATTAAGTATTCATACTTGCTACACAGAGTATTCGCATCATGAGTGTATATTTTATCTTGGTTTCACTGAACCATTGCGGTACTTCATGTATTATTTAAATAAGTCAGCTTATATCTTTTCTCAGTTCTATAAAGTCCAGCAAATTCCAGAATGTTTGGCCTCCACTGTCTACCCTCAACAATAGTGGCCATGTCCTACTTCCTGCTTCTTCTTTTGCGTCACGGGTTGTGCCAGATTTCTTGACGTTGATAAGATCCTAATAGATGTGCCAGATTTCTTGACGTTGATAAGATCCTAATAGATGTGCCAGATTTCTTGTTCATAAGATCCTGATAGATGTTCCAGATTTCTTGTTGATAAGATCCTGATAGATGTGCCAGATTTCTTGACGTTGATAAGATCCTGATAGATGTGACAGATTTCTTGACGTTGATAAGATCCTAATAGATGTGCCAGATTTCTTGTTGATAAGATCCTGATAGATGTGCCAGATTTCATGTTGACAAGATCCTGATAGATGTGCCAGATTTCTTGACGTTGATAAGATCCTGATAGATGTGCCAAATTGCTTGACGTTGATAAGATCATGAAAGATGTGCCAAATTTCTTGACCTTGATAAGATCCTGATAGATGTGCCAGATTTCTTGACGTTGATAAGATCCCGATAGATGTGCCAAATTTCTTGACGTTGATAAGACCCTGATAGATGTGTCAAATTTATTGACGTTGATAAGATCCCGATAGTCTTCATTCTATGAACTCTTGATGTTATACACTATGAAATCAAGTTGAGATCAAACACTTTCTTGTAGGGTTATCTTAAGTTCCAGACCGCGTCCAACATGGGGAAAGGAATGTCACACTTGTCCAAGGAAGACTTGAGATTCCTTCAGGAGAACACGAAATTTAATAAGGACGAGATAAAGCAATGGTACAAGGGATTTATGGTATGTGTTTACATGTAGTTATGGATTTATGTTATGTTTTTACATGTAGTCATGACTTTATGTTACGTTTTTACATGTAGTCATGACTTTATGTTATGTTTTTACATGTAGTCCTTGTTGCGTTGTTTGTATATTGTAATTTGGAAGACTGATGATGTATGAGCGATCGTGCTGTGTTATCGAATGGTTTGGGTGGGTTAAGAAGATGATGAGTATTCATTAGCTCCAAACGCCTGGTTTTTGGGTACACAATTATAAACATATTTATTTGCTTCAGACAATTCCACAATTCAGATACATGGCATCTTATTAATACATGCATAACAATGCGTCTCCTACTGTCCTTTACGTATCGTCACATACTCTGGCCTATATACTGAAGATGACGGCATCCGTAACATCCAAGTAGCGATAACCAAAGTATGGAGATTAAAATATAGATTTGATAGCTCCTGGGAAAACAGACTCCTCTAAAATATAATCTTCAACATCAATACTTGCGTTCCATCTCTTCATAAATACTGTGGCGACCTTCGTACAATACAGCCACATAGGAGCATCTCAATAAACTTCAATTAGTATAGGAGCGAATAATATCACGTCTGACTTCGACGGATTCTACAAACCAAAGGCCAAGATCGACCATTTTAATCAATTAGCGCGACACCTTATTACGTCATCATTGCTTAGTCACCTCAGCCTATTATCGCGTTCATTTATAATTACTAATAGTGCAAAACCTATCATGTTGACTCCAGATAGAAATGTTACCGCGTAGATTAAACTGCTAACAGATCTAAGTGAGGCCAACATGTAAAAATACATAATAATCTTCTTTAACAAATTCCTTGCCCGATGGGGTGAAAAAAATCATATAATGATTTTTTTCAACATCATTACAACAAGTTTTTCCTCGCATTTAATACAAAAAAGAATCGCGAAAAATGAAAAATATTGGATATACGGCCAAAGATGTTTACAATAAACAGTGTCTGAGGTCGTTGTCCTAATCATGGTATGTCATATAATGGAAAAATTAACTTACTAACGAAATATAATCGTCGAAAGTCAATATAATATAATATAATTTATTAAGTTTAACTACGAATTATGTATTAATGTTTAAACTAAATTGTATTTTAAATAAATTATGGTGCAGTAAATAACTAATTAAATGTGTAGATGTTTGTAAACGAAATGTGAAGTAAGTAATGTCATGTAATACCATATCAAATGTAAATAACAATTAGTGTGGAGACAAATAGAAAAGGAAAGGAAGAAAACAGATTAGTAAGAGTACATATATGCAAAAGAAGGGAAAAAAGTATGGATATCATGTAATAAAGAAAATTAAACATGGGTTATCTCCCTTACCCTATTACCAAAGTTAAATATAAAGTTATGTCTATTTATAAAGAAATAAAATGATGAGAAATTGTCGTAGATTTTAGATAGGAGAATTAAGACTTGGGTTGGTCCCTTCTGAATAGCTTGGAATTAGTGAGAGTCCCAGTGTGAGTTAGTAAAGGAAATAGATTCCACGAGTGAGATGATAGAATAGTGATAGAGGCTGTCTCTGAGATGCGAGAAAATCTCTCTCTCTCTCACCTATCTTCTACGACATATTTTAAGCAGTCAGACAGTCTACCACATATACATTAAATATGTGTATACCAACAGATCTCTACCCACTCACGTGCACGCACATACAGTTAGGACAGGTAGACACACAGACGTGGGGAAACTATAACAATGATTATATATATATTTAGAACGAGCTGACCAACACGCTGATTAATTTATGGTTAAGTTTATTTATCATATTAAACTTACGACACAACATATAAAATTTACATCAAAAGAAAACATATACAAATAGTCATCAAATTCAAAAAGATAATACAAGGATGATAGACCCGTTATGATCTGCCCTCTAGGTTTAGCCCCCAGTCCCGTTTAGGAAAAAAGATGATGGCCCAAAGAGGATCAATGATACATTAGCGGTAATCAAATGATTTTCCCCTGTTAAAGGTATGGATAGACTTAGATATACTCTGATCTATTCTAAGGGAAAATATGATTAGCAATACTTGCACAAGGACAATTAGAACAGCAAAATGGGTGCCAAATTTCAAAAATGAGAAATCCCTCAGTCCAACATTCACTCTAGACATTCAGCCGTGTACACGTGCACATACTCACTGTTTTGGTAGACATATCTGGGAAACACAATTTTGTTAGGACATTCACATACAGAATCACCAGAGGTAGTCGTAGCCAAGAAAACCCCAGCTCCACAAAGTCAGATAGAATTCACTGCTTCGGGGAACGTTTCCTTGGTATTTCTTATTCTAGGATATCTGTCTATGTCACATTAAAAAAATCTTGTCCAGGCACGAAAGTTTACAGTGAGCACCGTGTCAATAGCTTAAGTTTTCTAGTAATAGGAATGTCAGGTCGGTGCCTTCTCTCAGTATAGGATTTACTTTGGTCACACCACAGATTTGTCCACAAAATAATCTAGTCGGACAATGTTAATGTTATTTCTTGTAATATTCACGCCGCCAGGCAGAAAATTTACGTAGAGTTTATGAAAGAATTTAAGATCTGGCGCAAAGGCCCCGTATTGATCATTACAGTCTTTGAAACCCGTTAGTGGGATATATTATTTCTGTCTAACTCTGTTGGCATATGCACTGTCAGACCAGTGTTACTTGAGAAACCCACGTGGTTCAAAATAAGGACTGTCTATTTCTTCACAAATATGAAACTCTTATTAAACGCCGGTAAAGTTCGGGTCACCCCAGTATTTCCTGAATAAAAGGAAAAGCACATATAAATCATTTACATATATGTACTCAATATAACTTACAGTTTAAATAGCAAGCCGACCGCTTGACTTATTATTTAAACTTCCGGTGAAATAAGTTATATTTAAATCAATCATCAGGAATTAGGAATATCTGCGTATTTCGTCAATATTCACTGATGTCGCATCTAGCATTTATGAGTTTGTTTAGAAAAAAAATACTCGACTGAGTAGTTAGCAGTTAAATTAAATTCATTATAGCTACATGTTTGTTACGCTAGAAATATAATTTATTCTGCTTTCCACTGTATGCGTCACTAGAAAAAAATACAAACTATAAATTAGTTGCTCTGCACCAAATCTAACTAGGGAAATAGCGATTAAACACTTTAAACCCTACACACAATACTAGATATATAATATTAATATACCTCGACACAGAATTACTAAGAACTAAACCACTTCGACCAAACTAAAGGCCATCTCTATTAACAGAGATATTTAGGAATCGAACCAAGGCTTGTTCTAGTCTAACTGCGAATTACTGAGTGCCTGAAATCAGGTTTGCAACTCTAGTTATATCTATGAAACGGACAAAGAATCCCACTGTTTCGAAACCACGAAACAGCGCCCGTCTCTCCCCTTCTCTAACACCCTACGTCAGCTTTCCTCATGTCGTAACAGCCATCAGTGACCGAGAGCGCGCGTGAGTTGCAGATCTCAGACAGCCTGTCTGCGGTGCGGAGCGATTTTTCACGCTACGCCGGGTTATTCTGACGACGACTCTGAACTGACACTCATACTACTTCGCACCTCACGCTGACCGGGGCCCACAATGAGCCGTGTCAGCTGGGATTTCCAGACAAATGTCTGAAACTACGACTCTAAGGTGTAAATATTCGCTCCTACTTAAGCGTTCGGCCGATGCAACTCGTTGTTGACCAGTGAAAAATGCAGACGGATATCGGCTCTCTCATAGCCTTCTCACGCGTTTACATCGGGAATCTAACTCAAGAGTGTCGTGTCATCTGAAGGTGCAGACCCAAGTCGGCTCGATGTCTGAGATAGCTGCAACTTAATTGCCCTTCTCGTCTGACTGACATCTAAGTAATAGAATTACGTATCCCAGTATGAGAAAAAACACAAGGTAAAGTTTGAGAATACTGAAGAAAATATTTTTCGCAACCGAGTGATGCGAAAAATACAGGAAAAACAAGTACGGAAAGATAATAAAATAAAGGATGCGGGTGGGAGAATAGGAAGAAGATGTAGGCAATTTAATGATATAAAGACCTACGTGACAGAAATATTAATTAATTGTAACACCTAAATATAATAATAAGATTAAGTAAAAAATTAATAATTTAAAGTTCTAAACTTAACCAATTAATGTAATATCATGGTTACACACATCAAACTACTGTCCAATAGTATCCAATTGCAGGCAAAATCCTCCGTAAAGTGAAGAACTTCACACAGTCCGATTATGAAACATCTAGTGTTATTTTTTTCGATTATTAACATAGTCAATGTAATTGAAATCGTTCCGAGTGTTTATTTGGCTCAGTCGAATCTTGATATGTGAATAGAATCCATGAAAGGTATACTTGTAGGGCAGTTCAATCAACGTTCGAACAGCAAGTGCAGGTAGATTGCACCAAATCAGGTGGTAGACATTCATGGAAACAATCCAATGTTTAAATCAAGTAGCAATGTAGGGTACCAACGTGAGTTGAGAAGACTTGATATAGTTTCGTTTACTTTTTTATAAGTAAACACGAAGTATACAACCAACAGTCAGTAAAGTACCAGTATATTGTAGGTACATAAGGTGGAATTTACCAACGTAAACGTAGTCATATAGCATATAAAGTTCAATGTTTCTATGCATCATGGTAAAGTACTGGCAAGCAATTTGAAGTAAGAATGTACATGTTCATGTAACTCATGCTTTGACTGTGGTATCCTGTACTTGTGCAAATTTCCTTACGCAATAGATACGGATTGTGAATCAGCTATTCAGAAAAGTCCAAATGTCGCTGGGCATGAAACTGATTCGTGATCATTACTTTAATCTGTCTTTGTCAGTCAAAGTTCAGAAATACAAGTTGGAAGTTATGCCATGTTATGTTTGGCGAAAAAGTTGATTATCGTATGTAGGTCGATTATTTCAAACGTTCATTGAGATATTCATACATAATATCATAGGAAGTCACGAAAATTAGGCAACGTACATTGTCTTTGGTTTGACATGAAAGTGACTTGCATGATACAAAGAAAAGCACTTCCGACAAGGACTGTAATGAATTCATTGCCATTCGCTTGAGCAATATTTAGTTTTCGGGTATTGCTGACGGTTTCCTTGATAACGAGTCCGCAACCACATTGTCAGATCCTGGAATTGGTTGAATTTTGAAGTCGAATGGTTGTAACAAAATTGAAAAACGGGCTAATTTTGGGCTTCTGTGATCCGCTTTTCTTAGAGAAGCGACCACTGTTTGGTCGGTCTGGATTATGAAGGGCGCTCCAAGTATCTTTCTAATTTCTGTATGGCCCAAACGACGGCCAAAAGCTCCTTGTCGATAACGGAGTATTTTCTTTCAGTTTCAGTCAGTTTTCTGGAGATATATAGCGTGGGATGTAACATTACATCATGTTCTTGAAGTAGACTGGCTCCCAAGCCGAAATTACTCGCATCTGTTCGGAGAATATATATTTTGGCAATATCAGGTAGCCTCAGAATAGGAGGTTTAGAAAACACATGTAAAATTTTGTTAAAAGCTAACTAACAATTTTCCGACCAGTTTACCTTCATAGGCATTCCCTTGCGCAATAGGGACGATAACACAGACGTAACACTGGACAAATTTGAAATAAATCTGCTGTAATACTGGACTAATCCCAGCAAACTGCGCACTTGTTTCTTTGTAGTCGGAATTGCTAAGTTAAGGATCTTAGATACATTTTGAGGTATAGTTTGAATAATACTAAAATATTGACAAGGACCAGGAACATTGTTATCAATATCCTGAAAAATAGACTGTAAATGCTCAGGTCGAGTACGGAACTCTTTGAGCATTCGACTAGAAAGACTAAGAAATGATGACTGGACTGGCGGAGTCATCATAGTATGGAACATAAAATGCCTAGTCTTGTCGTTGATGGAATAAACCATCACTGCAGAATGACCACCGTCATAAGCATAAGACATCGCATTAACAGCGAGAAAGAACAAAATAACCAACAACATTTTATAAAGAAAAGGTGTGTGATTATACCGAGACAAGCTCCCAATTACATTGGTGCATGTAATAAAAAATGAACAGAGCATCACAGTGAATAAAGGCCATAATGATAAAACAAAATTTTTGTCTAAGGTTGTAGTGGCAACCGATGTGTACTTATGTAAAGGTACATCATTAGATGTAGGTACCACATTGTCAACCTCAGTGACAACGTCCGTAGACGTAGAGTTAAAGTTCTTATTTACAGAAACATCAAATATGATATCGTTGCTATCACCATTATGAGGAGTAACCTCATCGTCTTCTAAAATGGTACAGAGACCAAAACTGGAACAGACATTGCCATATGTATGGTAATTGTGGGCATGTAACTGAGCCCTAGCACTGCCTGCGAATGCAGTGAATCTGTGACCTTTTTCCCACAGTTCAATCTCTACTGGTGAGCAGTCCTTGCTCCCATGGATGCGTCCAACTGTCAAATCAGCGACTGGATTATTTAAGAGACATACTGTAACATATCCTGAAAAGAAAGGTGTGTTAATATTAACAATAGCTGTGGGGTAAAATTCACTTGTTCCCCCGAACGTTATACACTTGACGCTTTTTTCCTGTAGAGCAGGAGGGTGGTACCAGCGACTGTCTCACACCAATGGTTGTTGACCCTGAATCTCTGAGAACTGGTACTTCAATACCGTTGACAAAACCTCTGGGAAACACCAGAGTACCCGTTCCGTCATGTGCCGAAAGACTAACTGCAGGGAGGGGATGTCCGCACTTCAAAACTGTAGTACTGTCTTTCTGGAATAGAGACATTCCCGGCAACTATCAGCAACATCAAAATTAAATGAACAGCATGCCGCTGAGTGAACCTGGTTATTTACTTCTTGATTACCCTCAGGCGTACTAATAGTAAGTGCCGCCGCTGTATTATGTTCGGACCTCCTTGGCCCTCGAGAAGAAGATCGTTGCCTATAGCGATCAACGTAGTTACTCGGATTTCTATTGTTTTCGCTATTACTACTATTTCTATAATGCTGGTTGTTATTACTCCAATTATTATTCTGATGAATGAAATTATTTTGTCTCCTAAAGTTGGATCCTTGTTGACAATTATTATTATTAAAGTTGTTGTTATATCTAAATTGAGGTGACTGATTTCTATATCGTTGTCGACCACTATCTCAGTTATCATTCTGGTAATAATTATTATTTCTGTTATAATTATTATTATTGTTGTACCTTCTATGTGTGAAGTTTCTGTCTAGGCTTTGAGATCTGATTCTGTCATTATTGCTCCAAGTAGCAACTGAAGCAACCGGAAGTACTTCTTTAATCTGATTGTTACTAATACATGCACCTTGATGTGCTATGCAGTATTGTTTTGCTAGGGTTTCCATAGATGATAAATTGGATGGCTTGCTTTCCTGTAAGAAAGACCAAAATGGCTTGCTTATTGAGGATAACACCTTATCCCTCAGTATTAAATCCATAAGTTTGTCATATGTTTTCTCAATTCCCGAGAGTTGGATCCATCTATTAAACGCAAGACGTATACCAGAGATGAATTTCGAGAAATCCTTCCCAGATTCTGGAATCATTATCTTAAACTTCACCCGATATCCTTCTTTGGTAAGCTGGAAACGTTGTAATATGATTTTCCTGACAGCATCATAGTCACTTTTAAGTGAATCATCCATATTAGTTACAACATTCATAGGATCTCCAGCCAAAACCTGCATAAGTTTGCCAACCCATAATGATTTGTCTAGCTTATTAGCTAAACATACACTTTCGTATCTTGATAGGTAAGATGACATGTCATCAATATTTTGGTTATATATTGGTAATTTAAATCTATCATTGCCTTTATTGTGTACTGTAGGAGTACCCGTATTTGTATCACCATTATTGCCATTATTGGCAGTTTGATTTCTTAATTTTAATTTTTCTAAACGAAGAATCATTAACTCTTTTTCTTGTGCCAATGTGGAAGTTTTTTCTTCTTCCATCTCCTTATCATATTGCATCTTCTCCCTTTCTGCAATACGTCTTTTCTCTTCTAATTCTATATCTTGGAGACGTCTTATTTCTTCTTTAGCGTCCTGTTCAGCTTTCTTTTTCTCTTCTTTAGCTTCTTGTTCAGCTTTCTTCTTCTCTTCTTTAGCTTCTTGTTCAGCTTTCTTCTTCTCTTCTTTAGCTAACTCAGCCATAGCAAATTCTCTCAAAGCCTCAGCTTTGTAACCAAATTCCTTCCCAATCTTCATAAAAGATTCTAGAGTAGCCATTGTAATCCTGTTGTGACTTACTTAGTCAATTATATAATAATAAGTTACTTTATGATCCCTTGTAAGCACACAATAAATGTTTTTTCCTCTTTGGCTATATGTATAATAGCTATGCCTTACTCAGTCGTAACAAATAGTTGCTAATGGCCTACTAGTGCATTGCAATTAATAAGTATTGCAATAATATAATATATGCATAATTAACTATTTAAACACTGTTAATATTATATTTTGAATTAACAATACATAAACCAAGGAAGAAAGTTATTTTACAAACCAATATAACACTACAATATAAAAACGCTACAAGAGAAAAATGTTCTAATAAAAAAAAAAAATCTTTTTACAAGCGAATTACCACGAAAACTGAAATGAGGTCAAATCACAACAGGAATCTAAAAATAAACGTAGACCGGACCCATTTTGACAAACAGCTGACATGAAAAAACTAAGCGATAGAAAAGATGAGATCTACGAATATTCAACGAACAATGACAAAAATAAGTAAAATTAAACAAAGTACAGTGAAAATACAATGTATATATACAAAACGTTACACCTAAACATATAATATTGAATAAATTCAGGAGCAAACAGAGTATGCGACGAGTTTTTCTCAGTCGATCTTTTGCTAACTGAAAATATTCAAAATGGCCCTAGGAACGGCTTTGAATTTACGACCTGCCGAAACGGTATGACAAACTCAAAACTCCCGCAAACCACCCACATAGATAACATATTAATATACATATAACATATATAAATAAATATATATTGTTTAAGGGACTGCCTAGAATGTAACCTGAAAAAAAAAATTTTTACGACCAAACATGGTACTTAACTTCAATCCGGACCAACAAAAATCTCCAATGACGCTGGTATACACCATAAAGTTACGCCAATAGACAGACTGGTGACTTGAAACAGGTTACAGGCATCCTAAGAGCAGTTTCCTCGATCAATTTGAGGCCATAATGTACTTGAAATTTTGAGATTTGATAGAAGCCTTCTCAGCAAAACTGGAACTGACATCTTAAGAGAAATTTTTGGTGCGTCGTCATGGTTTTTAGTACGCGTGCGCTATAAGTTGAAATATATGCAGATTTTCCTAACGACGGAAAAGTTCATGAAAATCCAAAAAAAATTGATATTTCTCACTGGTTCTTCGTTATAAAGTTCCTGACAAAATCGTTCCCCACACTGGGCCACCACGTCCTCTGTTGCGTTGTTTGTATATTGTAATTTGGAAAACTGATGATGTATGAGCGATCGTGCTGTGTTATCGAATGGTTTGTGTGGTTAAGAAGATGATGAGTAATTATTAGCTCCAAACGCCTGGTTTGGGTCCACAATTATAAACATATTTATTTGCTTCAGACAATTCCTCAATTCAGATACATGGCATCTTATTAATACATGCATAACAATGCGTCTCGTACTGTCCTTTACGTATCGTCACGTACTCTGTCCTATATACTGAAGATGACGGCATCCGTAACATCCAACTAGCGATAACCAAAGTATGGAGATTAAAATATAGATTTGATAGCTCCTGGGAAAACAGACTCCTCTAAAATATAATCTTCAACATCAATACTTGCGTTCCATCTCTTCATAAATACTGTGGCGACCTTCGTACAATACAGCCACATAAGAGCATCTCAATAAACTTCAATTCGTATAGGAGCGAATAATATCACGTCTGACTTCGACGGATTCTACAAACCAAAGGCCAAGAGCGACCGTTTTAATCAATTAGCGCGACACCTTATTACGTCATCATTGCTTAGTGACCTCAACCTATTATCGCGTTCATTTATAATTACTAACAGTGCAAAACCTATCATGTTGACTCCAGATAGAAATGTTACCGCGTAGATTAAACTGCTAACAGAACTAAGTGAGGCCAACATGTAAAAATACATAATAATCTTCTTTAACAGTCCTGAGATTATGCTATGTGTTTACCGTACATATAGTCATGACTTTATGTTTTGTGTTTACATGTAGTCAGTACTTTATGTTATGTTTTTACATTTAGTCCTGAGTTTATGTTATGTGTTTACATGTAGTCATGACTTTATGTTATGTGTTTACATGTAGTCATGACTTTAAATTATGTGTTTACATGTAGTCACGAGTTTATGTTATGTTTTTTACATGTAGTAATGAGTTTATCTTATGTGTTTACATGTAGTCATGACTTTTTGTTATGTGAACATGTAATCTTGACTTTATGTACACGTAATAATATTTATTATTATTTGTACATGCATGAACACCAAAAGCTTTACGGTATTTCGGTCGTTACATTTAAGAATTATTTGGGTGCACTGTTCGGTTGGGTTGGGGAGGGGGCCGCGTCCGATTGGCTAAGCGGTTAGAGCACTTTCCTATCGGGGTACAGTTACCGGGTTCCTGGATTAAAACCTGGTGGCGTCACGCTTCAGTCTACCCAGCTGTAAATGGGTACCTAGTTCTGTTTCTGAGTTATGGAAGGCAAAGACAGCACGGAAACGAATTGATCTTCCCGCCTGATAGTGGAAGATTGTCTCTCACTCTCTGATCTACAGTAGTGGTTTACTCCGGCCAAACTCTGAGTAAAAGGATGAGGATACCAACCGTCGCTCAATATTACTCTTTGCAGAGATGTCAAAAGAAGAAGTCCGCTTTTATTCAAGGGCGCCTCATAGGAATTTTACAGAAAGGTAGGCATAACAACGGCGATCATCTAAGCCGTTATGAACTTTTTATTCTCCGCCATTTCTGTGAGGGAAATTGTTGACTCTTACTTTCTTTATTATACTGTTCAAAAAAAGAAACGCAACTTTTTTGGTTTCACTTTTATAAGAGACTATGATAGGAAACTCTTTACAGAGCGATACAACAGGAGGCAATCTGATCATCAGAAGAAGTCCCCCCATCAGACAAGTGTTTCGGCCCAGTATACTCCTTTACACTCTAAGGGGGGCGGGCCCACTTGGGTCATGACTCCCAAGCGTCTCAGCCTCCTGTTTTGTATCGAAAATGAACCCATTTCACTTATGGTAGCAACTTTAATCCACAACTCCGCCAGCCGTGGAGGCAATTGTGAAAGTAACAAAGAGAAGACAAATTATTCCGTCCGTTCCGTTGCACACACTGAGACACCATCGCGAAGCCGCCGAGCCTAGCCACTGAAATTCTGACACTGACACCTCCTATAATATACATCGCCTGTTGCCCCTCAGTCACAGCCCGCTCACTAGTACACCACAAAACTCAGCGTTTTGTGGACTTAGAAAAATTCCTGGTGTTTTCTGTACCGCAGCGTTTATTGTCACGATTTCCATTGCCCATTGCGGTTGTTCCACAGCCAGCCTGATGCCTTTTCGGCAGTTTCACTAAGCCTCTTCAGTGCCCTTGTTCTCGCCTGTCCCTTCAACCCCAACAGTTTCAATAGATCATACATTGATGCAGCCACAAGCCCTCTTGCGCCCACTTCAACAGCCATGACCCTTGTAGTGAACCCCTCGTGTCTCAGATCCGCGGCCAGATCACTATATTTGGCCGCTTTGAACGAATGTTGCTCGTCTAATCTGGATTCAAATGGCACGGTCAGTTCAATCAGTATGACCTGAAGCGTTGAAGAAGAATGATATTCGCTGATTGGACATCAGTCAACCTATCGACTGTGTCAACCTGGTCATTAACTTCTCGTGGTTACCTGAATTGTACTCACCTCATGATTCGTGAGGTCATGAAAGAGGTCAAGGTCAAAGCAACATTTTTGACAATAACTCGTGACAGGTTCATGAGAATCCCGTGAAACTTACTGAACACAAAACTCTCTGACCATATTATTGAATGCCTATAAAAGATTGACGCTCCTCGAATAAATTCAGTTGAAAATTCAATGCGCAATTATGGCTCATCTCACTACAGAACAACGACTCATCATCATTGGACGTTTACAGACTGGACAGTCACAAAATGTAGTGGCCAGACAATTTAATGTGGTTAGAAGCACCATTAGTCGCCTTTGGAGGCGATTTCAAGAAACTGGCTCAGTGGCAGACCAGCCGCGCAGTGGAAGACCCAGAGTCACAACTCCTGCCGAAGACCGCTTCATACGGCTGCGTCACCTCAGGAATCGACTTGCATCTGCGTCCTCCACAGTCCAGTCAATGTCAGCAGCTCGTCGAATTTCAGATCAAACGGTCAGGAACCGGCTGCACGACTCTGGTCTTTGGGCTAGAAGACCCTACAGAGGTCCTGTTCTTACGGACCAGCATCGCCAGAACCGACTGCAGTGGGCGAACCAGCATCGTCAATGGACCGTTGGGAATGACTGGAGACGGGTTTGGTTTAGTGATGAATCATTTTTTGTGTTCCAGCGACACGATATACGGATAAGAGTTTACCGCAGAGTCCATGAGCGCTACGCCCAGATGAGGCTCCTCCACATGGTGGTGGAGGTGTACTGATGTGGGGGGGGGGGGCGATCAACTTCATGAGAAGAAGTGACCTGGTGCAAATTGAAAGACGCCTGAATGCCCAACGGTACGTTGCTGAAATTCTTCGTCCTCACGTCCTTCCACTTCTGGCTGCACGAGGGTCGATTTTTCAGCAGGATAACGCTCGACCTCATGTGACAAAACTCACCACCCAGTTCCTCGCTGACAACAACGTCCAGACCATTCCGTGGCCAGCCATGTCATTAGACATGAACCCCATAGAACACTTATGGGATGAACTCGACAGACGACTCCGCCAGCGAGACGTGGCTCCAGCCAATCTCCGACAGTTGTCTCTTGCACTGCGGGAAGAGTGGGCAGCCATCCCACAACAACAGATCCAACTGCTAATCGGATCCATGTCAAGGAGATGTCGTTCTCTGATAGAGGCCAGAGGAGGCCATACACCTTACTGAAACGGGGGCCTCAGTCGCAAAGAATAAAAGTCCAAACCAAATTTAATGAACATCATTTCATTGTTAAAGTCTGAAAGTTTCTTCATGCCAAGATTGAAACATTAATTCCGTAAAATAAAATTTTGGTACAAGTTTGAAATTTGGTGTCCATTACCACTGCAATAATGTTGCGTTTCTTTTTTTGAACAGTATAATTTAATAGCTCTGTATCGTTATGTATTTAAAACAATATGAGTCATACGGGTGCAGAAATACAATTCACTCAGTAGTGATTAATCCAGATTTATATTTACAGATAAACAGATTTAATAATCACTTACTGGCTAACAAGGTAAAATAAATAAAGTTGTTTATAAAAATGAAACGATGACATTTGTCATCGTCGGACAATATTAAGCTTTGATAGATAAGAGAACAAATTTGGAAATGTCCATTCGCTGAGCTGGTATGTTACTTAACTGACGATGTGGTGTCAGTTGGCTTCTGTCTCAGTCGCTGTAGGGTACTACAGGTTGTTGGACTGTTTCGTCTCTTCGGGAGTTGAAGTTTGTGGCAGTAGCACGTCCCTTGCTACACGGCCGGGGTTACTACTTAGGTTGCTTCGACAGGTGTACTAAAGACCTGTATGTTATCGGTGTCTATAGCGTTGATGTCTGGCAAATTTTAGCAAAACTGAAAGGAGACAGATGTGTCTGCTAAGTATCAAGTGTCCTGATATAATCATTAGGCGACCTCCGCTTCCATCCACCATTTCATCTTTCTCAAAATGTTTGCCCCCATCCCTGAGCATTAAATTTGCACTCAATTAGTCGAATTAAAGTGCTCTTGGACAACGGAAGACGACAATTGCAACATTCTATGCATACATATTTATACATATAAAACTTACTAACATTTTAGTAAAATAAATCTATACACAGTCATCTCATCCACTCCCTACTCCCGATGGAACATGGGGCACCTCTGCTGCTGGTTCATTGAGAAAACTCGCAGGAAGCAGTCACCAGCTCTTGCAGTAGTGGTTCGTGTATTAAGCTATTTGAAGTGAGAAGGTTGCTAGCCCCATGTGCAACTGCACCTCCTCAAGAAATTTATACATGCAACAATGCAAAATATAAAATGATAAAATAGACATATTACAGCTTACCCGATATCGGCCGAAGTAAGGCGTTCCAGTAAAGAGACATTCGCGTTTTATTATCAAATCTAAGAGCATCGCCCGTGTTGGACCGTTGTCACTACGACACCATCAATATCCTCTAGTCAGCGGGTCACACCCATAAGAAAAGCGACGCTACAGTAATACACAGGATTTATGCACTAAATGACCATAATTGACTTGACTATTTATGCCCTCTATGACCATAATTG
Source organism: Oreohelix idahoensis (assembly GCA_024509875.1). Classification (NCBI taxonomy): domain Eukaryota; kingdom Metazoa; phylum Mollusca; class Gastropoda; order Stylommatophora; family Oreohelicidae; genus Oreohelix; species Oreohelix idahoensis. Next base: position 156,799 of record JAMPIV010021450.1, read on the forward strand.
ACTGGACTATTGATGCACTAAATGACCATAATTGACTTGACTATTTATGCACTAAATGACCATAATTGACTTGACTATTTATGCCCTCTATGACCATAATTGACTTGACTATTTATGCCGTCTATGACCATAATTGACTTGACTATTGATGCACTAAATGACCATAATTGACTTGACTATTTATGCCCTCTATGACCATAATTGACTTGACCTACTTTATGCCCTCTATGACCATAATTGACTTGACCTAGTTTATGCCCTCTATGACCATCATTGACTTGACCTAGTTTATGCCCTCTATGACCATCATTGACTTGACTCTAGTTTATGCCCTCTATGACCATCATTTACTTGATCTAGTTTATGCCCTCTATGACCATCATTGACTTGACCTAGTTTATGCCCTCTATGACCATCATTGACTTGACCTAGTTTATGCCCTCTATGACCATCATTGACTTGACCTAGTTTATGCCCTCTATGACCATCATTGACTTGACCTAGTTTATGCCCTCTATGACCATCATTGACTTGACCTAGTTTATGCCCTCTATGACCATCATTGACTAGACCTAGTTTATGCATTCTATGACCATCATTGACAAGACTCTAGTTTATGCCCTCTATGACCATCATTGACTTGACTCTAGTTTATGCCCTCTATGACCATCATTGACTTGACCTAGTTTATGCCCTCTATGACCATCATTGACTTGACCTAGTTTATGCCCTCTATGACCATCATTGACTTGACTCTAGTTTATGCCCTCTATGACCATCATTGACTTGACTCTAGTTTATGCCCTCTATGACCTACCATGACCTAGTTTATGCCCTCTATGACCATCATTTGACTAGACTTTACTATGACCATCATTGACTTACCTAGTTTATGCCCTCTATGACCATCATTGACTTGACCTAGTTTATATGGCCCTCTATGACCATCTGACTTCACTCTAGTTTATGCCCTCTATGACCATCATTGACTTGACTCTAGTTTATGCCCTCTATGACCATCATTGATATGACCTAGTTTATGCCCTCTATGACCATCATTGACTTGATCTAGTTTATGCCCTCTATGACCATCATTGACTTGACCTAGTTTATGCCCTCTGTGACCATCATTGACTTGACCTAGTTTATGCCCTCTGTGACCATCATTGACTTGACCTAGTTTATGCCCTCTATGACCATCACTGATTTGACCTAGTTTATGCCCTCTATGACCATCATTGACTTGACCTAGTTTATGCCCTCTATGACCATCATTGACTTGACCTAGTTTATGCCCTCTATGACTATCATTGACTTGACCTGGTTTATGCCCTCTATGACCATCATTGACTTGACCTAGTTTATGCCCTCTATGACCATCATTGACTTGACCTAGTTTATGCCCTCTATGACCATCATTGACTTGACCTAGTTTATGCCCTCTATGACCATCATTGACTTGACCTAGTTTATGCCCTCTATGACCATCATTGACTTGACCTAGTGTATGCCCTCTATGACCATCATTGACTTGACCTAGTTTATGCCCTCTATGACCATCATTGACTTGACCTAGTTTATGCCCTCTATGACCATCATTGACTTGACTCTAGTTTATGCCCTCTATGACCATCATTGACTTGACTCTAGTTTATGCCCTCTATGACCATCATTGACATGACCTAGTTTATGCCCTCTATGACCATCATTGACTTGATCTAGTTTATGCCCTCTATGACCATCATTGATTTGACCTAGTTTAGGCCCTCTATGACCATCATTGATTTGACCTAATTTATGCCCTCTATGACCATCATTGACTTGACCTAGTTTATGCCCTCTGTGACCATCATTGACTTGACCTAGTTTATGCCCTCTATGACCATCATTGACTTGATCTAGTTTATGCCCTCTATGACCATCATTGACTTGACCTAGTTTATGCCCTCTATGACCATCATTGACTTGACCTAGTTTATGCCCTCTATGACCATCATTGACTTGACCTAGTTTATGCCCTCTATGACCATCATTGACTTGACCTAGTGTATGCCCTCTATGACCATCATTGACTTGACCTAGTTTATGCCCTCTATGACCATCATTGACTTGACCTAGTTTATGCCCTCTATGACCATCATTGACTTGACCTAGTTTATGCCCTCTATGACCATCATTGACTTGACTCTAGTTTATGCCCTCTATGACCATCATTGACTTGACTCTAGTTTATGCCCTCTATGACCATCATTGACATGACCTAGTTTATGCCCTCTATGACCATCATTGACTTGATCTAGTTTATGCCCTCTATGACCATCATTGACTTGACCTAGTTTATGCCTTCTATGACCATCATTGATTTGACCTAGTTTATGCCCTCTATGACCATCATTGACTTGACCTAGTTTATGCCCTCTGTGACCATCATTGACTTGACGTAGTTTATGCCCTCTATGACCATCATTGACTTGACGTAGTTTATGCCCTCTATGACCATCATTGACTTGACCTAGTTTATGCCCTCTATGACCATCATTGACTTGACCTAGTTTATGCCCTCTATGACCATCATTGACTTGACCTAGTTTATGCCCTCTATGACCATCATTGACTTGACCTAGTTTATGCCCTCTATGACCATCATTGACTTGACCTAGTTTATGCCCTCTATGACCATCATTGACTTGACCTAGTTTATGCCCTCTATGACCATCATTGAGTTGACCTAGTTTATGCCCTCTATGACCATCATTGACTTGACCTAGTTTGTGCCCTCTATGACCATCATTGAGTTGACCTAGTTTCAGATGCAGCAACGATTTTGTCATCAGACCTAAAGGTCTTTTATATTTGGACATACGCCCTAATATAACCGACTAGGTTGAACGGGACGCGCCTTGCCATAGAAGGCAAAAAAATTTATTGAAACAATAATAAAAATAAAAATAATTAAGAAGCAATAATCCGTCAGATAGATGAAGTTACAGCGTACTGAATCGTTCTACTATTTCCACTTGAGGAAAGTCCTAAGTCTTAGGCTTCCAGTATTAATTAATTAGCATCCTAGCTAAAAGTTATTGTGTATAAAAGCTTCCACAGAATGTGATAGCTAGTCACGTGCCCAACCTTCCTTTATCACCTTTCACGACATGCTTGGTGGGCAACAGTGTTACAAATCTATGCTCCCCTTTCAGACCGTGATAACTTACGGGTGTCCGTGGAATAAAAGATGAGAAGAAGATGATGGTAAGACACACATTCAAGAAACCTATTGACAGCATTACAAGGTAGCCATTGTTCTGGTATACCCCAGCGTTAGAGGTCAAGAGGGAGACGGACAATACATGGAGAAGAGAACTGGAGAAAAAAACGACAATGATAAGAAAGACCTTGACCTCACGCGTCAGGGAGAATCGGCATACGCTTGTAGATGACCTTTGCTCCTTGGTCAGCTCATAAGTAATGGCACAATGAATGGCTTCTCCTCTACCTTTTGGTCTCAATATTGACTCATATCTATTTCTTTTGATCTCATTATTGACTCATATCTATTTCTTTTGGTCTAATTATTGACTCATATCTATTTCTTTCCAAGTATCCTTGCAGGTACATACACAAATGTACCTGGAGCAGTAACAATAGCCCTCAAGAAATCTGTAATGTTTTGAAACACTGTCCGGTTAACACATCACAAAACCGCCATCTTGGCTACTCGGTACCAACACAAATAGCGAACTCACATGATAGGCAAACTTGTTGTTTTCATCATTAACACACTTATCAACATAATCCAGAAAATGTGCCGAACACACTACACACTCATACAGCATTAATGAGGGCTGTTACCACAGATGCAGACTCCAAAACGACGACATGAAATGCACAACACAAAAGTGCGGCCTACCACGCCGCCATCTTGGAAAGCAAACCTCTTGCCCACTGAAATGTTATGATGGAAAGTCAACTCAGTAATAATTTGCCGGATCGGCCGATGCCCGGATTAACAACGACCGCGCTCTCATTGCCCCTTGAGAGTGATAAGTCAGCGAATGGGGTACAAACACCTGTTTTGAAACTTCCAAGAGAAAATTATTTTTGTTGGAACTTGGAATGTACGCACGCTATATGCGTGTGGAAAAGTCAAAGAACTAACACATGAACTTGTTAGATACTCGTGGACATCCTGGGCCTAGCAGAAGTCAGATGGACAGGATTAGGTGAATCAATAACGGATGATGGTCACAAAATTTGGTTTAGTGGAGATGAGTCTAAACATCAGCATGGAGTAGGTTTTATCGTACACAAAGATAGATTGAACTCTGTCATCAGCTGCACCCCAATAAATAGCAGGCTTATCACCATTCGTATTGCAGCACATCCAAAGAACATCTCCATCATACAGGTATATGCCCCCACTACTGACTATGAGGATGAGGCAATTGATACATTTTATGACAATCTGGATGAAGCAATTAAGAAAATTCCAAAGAAAGATCTTCTCATCGTGCTAGGTGATTGGAATGCTAAAATAGGGCCAGATGCATACGGTCACTGGGCTGGCACAGTGGGGAAATTTGGGACAGGAGAAACCAACGATCGAGGACTAAGGCTACTAGAATTTGCCAGCAACTATAAACTAACCCTTGCAAATACACTATTTCCTCATAAGTTATCAAGAAGAACAACGTGGCATGCCCCAAAAACTGAGATACATGGCCAAATTGATTTTATTCTTGTATCCAAAAGATTCAAGTCCAGCATTAATAAAGCCACGACTAGGACTTTTCCTGGCGCCGACATTGGTAGTGATCACGACATGGTATTGATGACGCTCAAGCTTAAACTCAAAAAGAACTATAATCAAAACAGATTTTCTCAGTTAAGATTCAATTTAGACAAACTGAAAGATCCAGAAATCGCGGGAATCTTTGAGGCAACTGTAGGAGGAAAATTCGCAGCTCTCAACTTTTTGGAGGATGATATCAACTCAATCACAGAGAACATGAAAGACGTGCTCATTGAATCAGCAACAGAAATACTTGGTAAAAGAAAGAAAATAAACAAACCATGGGTTACAGATGACATTCTGAAGTTATGTGATACACGGCGGGAAATGAAAAAGGTTAAGAAAGAGGTTCCTGAAGCAGCATGGCAATACAGTATGGTGAATAAAAATATTAGAAAGAAAATGAAACAGGCGAAAGAAAAATGGGTAGCTGATCAATGTGAGTCCATTAATACGGGGCTAATAAAAGGTAACAGCAAGGCAGCTTTTGACACATTAAGAAGACTATCAAAACCCCAACAGCCCAGGGTAAACTGTCATAGAAGATAGCAATGGGGCTCTGCTCAATGAAAAAAACAGCTGTAATGAGAAGGTGGACAGAATATTGTAAAGAATTATATAACTGTAAACTTGACACTGACTTAGGCATATTAAACAACATTAAGTGCGAAAACAGGGAACTCGGAAATGCAGCAATACTACGGGAAGAAGTGGAAGAGGCTATATGTTCGATGAAAGGAGGGAAGTCAACGGGTGTGGATAATATACCAGCAGAGCTCTTGAAATATGGAGGACCAGATATAGTAAAAATCATGACAACAATTTGCCAGAAGATATGGAGTACAAAAAAAATGGCCAAAAGAATGGACGCAGTCATTAGTAATACCGCTTCCAAAGAAAGGAAATCTAAAAATGTGCAAGAACTACAGAACCATTAGCCTTATTAGTCATCCAAGTAAAGTGATGTTAAGGATACTTTTGAACAGAATAAAACAGAAATCAGAAGAAATCTTGTCAGAGGAACAGGCTGGCTTTAGACCAAAAAGAAGTACCTCAGAACAAATCTTCAATATTAGATTACTGATCGAAAAAACATCTCCAGCATCAACATGATTTATACCATAACTTCATCGATTTCACAAAAGCCTTCGATCGAGTCTGGCATGAAGGCTTATGGCAAATAATGAGAAAATTCAATTTTGATACCAACATCATAGATATCATTGAAGCACTATACAAGGACGCAAGTAGTGCTGTTTTTGCAAGCAACGACATTGGAGAATTTTTCAAAACAACTGTAGGAGTTCGCCAGGGATGCATCCTGTCACCAGTGCTCTTTAATATATATCTAGAACATATTATGCAGGAGGCTCTCTACGATTATAAATCAACCATATCGATTGGAGGCCGCCCTCTGTGTAATCTACGTTTTGCTGATCATATTGATCTGATAGCTGGAACAGAATCAGAACTTCAAGACCTTACCTCTAGACTGGAGAAAGTAACAAGAACGTATGGGATGGAAATTAATATAGAAAAAAGCAAGATATTGGTGAATAGCCATAAGAAACATGTTCCGACCAATATTACGTTAAATGGGCAAACGTTAGAAGAAGTTAACACCTTTAAATATCTCGGGTCCACTATATGTAGTGATGGAAGATCAAGTAAAGAAATCAAGACAAGACTTGAGATGGCCTCAGCTGCCATGACAAGGTTGAATGTGATCTGGAAAAGTAACATCAGTTTTCCTGTGAAGATCAAATTATACAAATCACTTGTATTATCTATTCTCTTGTATGGGTGTGAGGGCTGGACACTCACTGCAGATACGGAGCGAAGGATTCAGGCTTTCGAGCATAAATGTTATAGAAGAATTTTGCGCATTTGCTATAAAGAGCACAAAACAAATGTCTATGTTAGAGAGAAGATAAACACCTATGCAGGCCACCAAGAACCACTTTTGTCAATAGTGAAACGTCGAAAGCTTGCCTGGATTGGGCATGTAACTCGTCATGACTCCCTTTCGAAAACGATCCTCCAGGGAACAGTCGAAGGTAAACGGAGAAGAGGAAGGCAAAGAAAATCCAAGGCTGATAACATCAAAGAATGGGCAGGACACGGTTTTTCCACACTTGTACGCATTGCTGAGAATAGAGAGCAGTGGAGGACCATGTCTGCTGATGCTTCCACCATGGCACCCCTACGACCCATGACGGGTTATGGGTTGAGATGATGATGATCTATTTCTTTTGGTCTCATTATTGACTCATATCTATTTCTTTTGCCTCATTTCTGACTCTTATCTACTTCGTTTGTCTCTTTACTGACTTTTGTGCATTTCTTATGTCTCATTACTGACTCTTATCTACTCGTTTTGTCTCATTACTGACACTTATCGTCTCACTTTGTCTCATTACTGACTCTTATCTACTCCTTTTTTATGCATTACTGTTTTTGTCCACTTTTTTTTCATTACTGCGTCTTGTCTACTTTTTCTCATTACTGTTTATTGTCCACTCTTTTTTGTTATTACTATCTCTTGTTTTTTGTATTCCCACCACTTATTATCTTCCTTATCACTAATACGCCATCTTTCTTCTCAACAAATCTGCCTGATCAATCATTCACAATTTCTTCACTCACTCACTCACCTCCTCGCTTCTTCCCTCCCTCAGAGAGACTGCCCAGGCGGGACACTGTCCAAGGATAAATTTAAAGAAGTGTATGCCCAGTTTTTTCCTGGTGGCGACCCCGAGGCCTTCTGTGATCACGTGTTCCGATCGTTCGACAAAGACCGAAGTGGTACCATTGAGTTCAAGGAGTTTCTCCTCGCTATCAACATCACCTCCAACAAAGGAGATCCCAGAGAGAAGCTAAACTGGGCTTTCACCATGTATGACATCGACGGAAACGGAACTATCGACAGAACGGAAATGGAGAGTATCATCAAGGTAAATATCATACAAGTAGCTACCTGATATCTCGGGATAGAGTTGGTTTTTGTCTTCTTTAAATACGAGTATATGTGTAACCGGACAGAGACACTGGGCAGTCAGACCTGCCCCTGTGATCGTTATAGACCTTTGTTCTTTTCCTTTTCTAATGTTGTAACTTCTACTTGTACATACTTGTATACAGATGAACATCTACACTTGATGAACACACTTATATACAGATGAACATCTACACTTGATGAACACACTTGTATACAGATGAACATCTACACTTGATGAACACACTTGTATACAGATGAACATCTACACTTGATGAACATACTTGTATACAGATGAACATCTACACTTGATGAACACACTTGTATACAGATGAACATCTACACTTGATGAACATACTTGTATACAGATGAACATCTACACTTGATGAACATACTTGTATACAGATGAACATCTACACTTGATGAACATACTTGTATACAGATGAACATCTACACTTGTTGAACATACTTGTATACAGATGAACATCTACACTTGATGAACATACTTGTATACAGATGAACATCTACACTTGATGAACATACTTGTATACAGATGAACATCTACACTTGATGAACATACTTGTATACAGATGAACATCTACACTTGATGAACACACTTGTATACAGATGAACATCTGCACTTAGTGAACATACTTGTATAAAGATGAACATCCACACTTGATGATCACACTTGTATAAAGATGAACATCCACACTTGATGAACACACTTGTAAGACCTTTTGGGTTTTTGAAGTTTTATTCAATTCCCCTTTCAACATATGTACAAAATAAATGACTTAGATTGCAGAGCACATCTTCCTGATTGTTTACAGTACTTGATAATCTCAACGTGTACATCATTATTACATTGTTGTCGTCTACCTTTTGACTGGTTATGGACCGATCTGTTTACTGTTCTATTTCTTATGTCTCTGTTCTCTCATTTCTAATAGCTGTCTGATTATGCATGTTGGACTGGGCTAACCTTCAGGAAATGTTCATTTGTCAGCACTGTGCTATGTCCTAAATGCTTCTCAATCAACTACTCAAAATTATCACTGGTCAACACGTGGATAGTTTCTATTACTGGTCATCCTCGAACAAAAATGTCTTATAGAATCTGTCATCACACGAAAGTCAGTGCACGTCGTTTGTTCTTCTATATTGTCACTTATTTAACTTGTAAAGACTTACTGTCTCGCACTACATCTTTCTGTTCGGCAACAGCGCAGACATGAGTCTACACGGACATATATAGACCCCTACCTATGGTCTTTGTCATATGTTAACGTGAGCACTGATAACTCTTTCTGTCACAACTATTTAGACGGTTACGTCCCTTATACCATATCGCATGACATCTACGCTACACTCTGTCGCTAACTGATCCCTGCCACATAAGTCAGTGTTACTTTAGGCAATATGTGCGTGTGGTGTTTGTGTGTGCGTGTGCCTGTGCACGCTATCTGTATGTATCATCACCATAAATGTCCTTCACCTTTCAAAAGAACATAAACCATCAACAAACTCATGCCAGATCGTCATGTCCTGTACCATCAGCACAAGACCTTTCCTTGCCCTCCCATCGTTTTCTTTTACGGTATGTCTCCAGTTCTCTTGTCCACGTGTTATTCTGTCTCCTTCTTCTTTGGAGATTCCACATCAAGGACTGCCTTGTAATACTCTCAGCAAGTCTCCAGAATGTGTGTCTTATCAATCGTGAGCGTCTTCTCATCTCTGGCACTTGTCTGGTTCCTGTCATAAGTTCCACACTAGTCAACATTTGTCACCATTTCTATTCTTCTATGTTACACAAGTTTACTAAATTCGTGGTTATTCTTTTTGCTATGTCCATGCTTTACAACCATAGATTAAGACTGCCTTACCATTTGAGTTGAAGATTCTGATTTTGAAACAAGTTGCACGCAATCAAAATGTGAATCCTCGACTTTCATAAAACGTAAATACACTTTCGTGATTTATTTCAGTAAACACGGCAGCTCGAAGTCAACCGGGAAAACCCGTTGACCAAAGTTGATTATTTCTCACGATCACTAGAATTATAATAGTTTTTTTAAAAATAACATCAATATTCTATGGTCACGTGATGAGAGTTGAGACTCAGGAGAGATTGCAACGTATTAGTTATGTGTAAGTGACACACACAAATCAGATAAATTCACGTGATACAGAAATAATATCACATCTGAGGTCAATTCACGTGACACACAAATAGGAACAATTCGCGTGACGCACACGTAGGAACAATTCACGTGATACACAAATAAGAACAATTCGCATAACACACAAATAAGAACAATTCGTGAGGTACAAATAAGAACAATTCGCGTCACAATAGGTTGGGGTACCATATATGTATATCACAAGTACAGGATTGGTCCAGCAGATCTCTGCTCCTGTGGCGCCAGCCCCATGACAGCTGAACATCTGCTGCAGTCGTGCCCAACTTACAGCAGTGAACGGAGTGGCATATGGCAATAACCGACTTCTCTTTACAAAACACTGTTTGGAGATGTTGAGAACCTTAACATGGCTACTGCCTTTATTAGTCATTAATGGGGAAGTCTTAGGGCGAACGAAGAAGATTAATTCACGTGACAGACAAATATGAACAATTCACGTGACAGACAAATATGAACAATTCACGTGACAGGCAAATATGAACAATTCACGTGACAGACATATATGAACAATTCACGTGACAGACAAATATGAACAATTCACATGATACACAAATAAAAGCACTTCTAACATCAATTCGCTTGATACAAAAATATGAACAATTCCCGCGACACACAAATAGGAACATTTTGCGTGACATATACATATGAAAAATTCGCGTGACCTACAAATAAGAATAACTCACGTGAAATACAAATGAGATCAATTCATGTGACATCCAAATAAGAACAAACCATGTGATACACAACTAAGAACGACTACGTGACACACATAAAAGAACAATTTACGTTATACACAATTAAGAATAATTCACGTAACATGCAAATAATATCAATTCACGTGGCCCACACAATAAGATCAATCCTTGTGACCCACAAATAATAACAATTCACGTGACACACAATTAAGATCAATTCACGTGGCATACACATTTAAACAGTTCACTGAACTTACAGAAAAACAGTATGTAAAACGCAGCAAACATCAAACTGTCCATAGCGAAAACTTTACAGCCGTTGACAGCAGAAATGTAAATGCGTGTACGTAACTTTAAGAACTACTTGGTGTAGTAGTAAAGAGGCGAACTATATTTACTTAAAGAAGTATTTGGTATATAAGCAAAGAACTACCTGGTGTAGAAGTAAAGAGGCGAACTATATTTACTTAAAGAAGTACTTGGTATATAAGCAAAGAACTACGTGGCGTAGAAATAAAGAGGCGAACTATATTTATTAAAAGAAGTACTTGGTATATAAACAAAGAACTACCTGGCGTAGAAGTAAAGTTGTACTTGGTGTATAAACAAAGAACTAACTGGCGTAGAAGTAAAGAGGCGAGCTATATTTACTTAAAGAAGTACTTGGTATATAAATCAAAAACCTACCTAGTGTAGAAGTAAAGAAATGGCTGATAATAAAAATAACCTAACAGAGCAAAAAAACAAAAAGAATTAATTACAGAACAAATAAGAAATAATAAACTGCCTACAAAATACATCAAATTGTCTATACTTGACTTTTAGAATTTTACTGACTGTCTATACTTGACTTTTTAAAATCTACTGTTCATATCTGATTGTTTTTGACTTACTACTGTCTATACTTGACTATTTTAGGCCTTCTACTAACTCTCTATACTTGTTTCAGGCAGTATACAACACACATCTAACTGTCTACAGGTTGCTGTTTCAGGCCGTATACAACACACATCTAACTGCCTACACGTTGCTGTTTCAGGCTATATACAACATGCTGGGAAATGCCATCAAGGAACAGCCAGTTGAAACACCACAAGAGAGAACGCTAAAGATCTTCACCAAGATGGACACCAACAATGATGGAGTCCTAACGAAAGATGAGTTTGTCCAGGGCTGCATGAATGATCGCTGTTTGTACCAAATGCTAACAGCGGACGGGGACGCAGCAAAAGAATAGCCGCCAACAAATTAAGAAATTCTCGTACTAAAACAGTTTTAGCCTGATGTGGGAAACTGTGTGGGTGTGTGTGTTGTCTGGCATGTGTGCTGTTTAGAGCTGATGTCCGTCTCTGTGTGTAGGTTAACAGGCACGCCTGTTTATTCACACACAGAACAGTTGTGTGAATAACTATGGGTATGAGGATATGTGTATGTGTTATCATAGAATGACCGTCACAAAACAAATACAAACTGATTATGTAGGAGACATGTTTGAGTGATTATTTAGTAATATCCAAACAGAAACAATTTCACGGTATGCGGCTTGTCAACTTGGTGGCTGTGTGTGATGGTCTTCAACATTTGACTGAGTTGTGAAAGAGCTTTCCAAAACTCGTATCGTGATTAAGATGTCCATGTATGGTGGTGAACAGCCACAAGATCAAAACTGTTTTCTATTATTTTTGTTATAAGGATTTGCTGTCATAGAGACAATACATATACTGTAATATTGTTTTGGATAGAAACTTTTTTTTTAATGGAGAATTTCGTTATTTGTTTTTTTTTTGTTCCAAAACATTATATATTTTTTGATCGTTACACAAATTAACTGGACGATAGGTTTTGTTATCATTGTTACAAAGAAAATCTAGGTAGTATATATTGTTAACAGTATTACAAACACCAAACTGAGCTGTAGGTAGCTTATTGTTAAAATTTTATTTCACAACAAACTGGAGGATTTGTTAACATTGATCATTATTGTCAACATTATTTCTCATTGTGACCCTTACGGAGCATGGAGCTACCACCGCCGTCCTTGCTGATCACGTGATTTAGTAGCGGTGATTTCTCTGGAAGTTTTACCTACATTATCAGGTTGACAGCCCCGTGCCCAACCTCACATTTGTAGCCTTGTACGACATGCTTGAGGGTGCAGTATTCCTATTCTGTCATTGTCTTTTCAGAGAACACCACGACCATCGTGTGATCTTTATGTGATCTTCCTGTGACCTTTATGTGACCTTCCTGTGACCTTTATGAATATTGGCACAAGCAAAAACGGAAGAATGTGTTTAGTTACGACTATTACTGATGCCATATTCGACGTTAGGTTTTGTTCACATCGGCACAAGCAAAAACTAGATAATAGATTTGGTTACTACTACTACAGATGGCAAACTGGCCTTTAGGTTTTGTTAACATTGTACCAAAAACATACACACAAACAACAAACTTGAATGGTAGGTTTTAGTAATATTATTACAGAGATAACCAACTCTGGGAAGGGTAAGGCGGCCGGCGTGATGCTGACCACATCACCCCTAGTGTGCCGATGGTCAAGATAATACGGGCCTAACACCATATTCCCAATATGCCTCAGTAGGCGTGTAACGGGATCCTTTACCCTTTACTTTATTACAGAGATAAAACTAGGCTGTAGGTTTTTTTTTTAAACATTGATAGGAAACTAGCTAGAAAACAGATGTTGTTGACATCGCTACAAAACTGATTATTTGCTAGTTTGGCTGATATGTTTAATGCTACAACAAAAATCAACTTGATGATAATTTTTTGTTTACACCTGCAAAAAAAATGTAATGGTACAATTTGTTAACATGACTAAACAAAACAATTTAATGGTATAATTTGTTAACATTAGTAAACAAAAAATAAATTGTGCCATAAGTCTTATTAGTATTTCTAAACCAATGAATTGTTTAATTGGTTAACTTTGCTAGGAAAAAAAAAATCACCAGTGTGGAACTGATGGCAAGAACCAGACAGATGCCAGTGGAAGAAGAGATGAGAAGTAGATTCTGGCAATGATACACGTTGAAGACACCTGTTGATAGCACTGACAGGGGTAAAGAAGACTTATGAAATATCTTGAGCGGATGGCACAGGACTCGCCATGAACGTGTTGAAAGCCTATGCTCCTTGGGGAGCTAAAACATGATGATTGCCAGGGAACTTAACTAGATTTTGTTATTATTGCTAGGATAAGATTGTTGTATATGTCGTTATTATTGCTAGGATAAGATTGTTGTATATGTCGTTATTATTGCAAGGATAAGATTGTTGTATATGTCGTTATTATTGCTAGGATAAGATTGTTGTATATGTTGTTATTATTGCTAGGATAAGATTGTTGTATATGTCGTTATTATTGCTAGGATAAGATTGTTGTATATGTCGTTATTATTGCTAGGATAAGATTGTTGTATATGTCGTTATTATTGCTAGTATAAGATTGTTGTATATGTCGTTATTATTGCTAGGATAAGATTGTTGTATATGTCGTTATTATTGCTAGGATAAGATTGTTGTATATGTCGTTATTATTGCTAGGATAAGATTGTTGTATATGTCGTTATTATTGCTAGGATAAGATCGTTGTATATGTCGTTATTATTGCTAGGATAAGATTGTTGTATATGTCGTTATTATTGCTAGGATAAGATTGTTGTATATGTCGTTATTATTGCTAGGATAAGATTGTTGTATGTGTCATTATTGCTAGGATAAGATTGTTGTATATGTCGTTATTATTGCTAGGATAACTTGGCTAAATTATTTGTTAGCATTGCTAGAAAAAAACATTTTTGTATATTTTGTTAACCTTCTTAGGAAAACTTGGCTAAATATTTTGTTATCATTGCTATGAAAACTTTGCTTACATTTTGTTATAATTTCTACGAATACTTAGCTTAATATTTTGTTATCATAGCTAGGAAAACTTGGCTAAATATTTTGATATCATTGCTAGGTCAACATGACTAAATTAATTTTTAGCACTGCTAGAAAAACATTGTTGTATATTTTGTTATCATTGCTAGGAAAACTTTACTGTATATTTTGTTTACATTGCTATGTATACTATTTATAACACTTCAGCAAAGGCCGGCACGATGGTGTGTTTAGGTAGAGTTATTTCGATGTTCATTGAGCTGAGGTGTTGTTTGATGTTGGGTGAGATAAATGCATTGTTTCTGTAATGTTTCTAACTGTTTACGTGAGTGCACGATGTCTGCTTGTGCATGAGGCTGGAAACGTCATCATGTAAGACTAATGGCTACAGAAACTATCGCTTCAAGAGTACATGAATACTGTGTTGCTGGGAACTAGCTGAAGTGGTGGACTCATGGTCCGTAGGGGGCAGAAAGGGACATAATGAATATTTGCTATTGTATGTACACAAATAATGATTGTCTCCCATGTGAGTGATTTATTTCTTCTCTTGATTGACGTGCCCTATTTATGCAACAAACACTAATATTGCCTGGATTACTATTCTGTCGTCATCACTTATTTATTTCTTTGTCACTGTTATCAGAACATCGTCGTTATCATGAATGAAAGAACTGTGGAAATAATGAAGCTAACCACAGATCATCAAGCAAAAGTCTAAGTCTGTAAGTAAGACACAATAGTTAGGACATATATCAAGACATAAATTAAATACATTCCTGCGAAGCTTGCGACAAGAAAGAATAGCACAGAAAAGACTAAAAGAATGAACTTGTCTTTGTCCATATGGAGCATGGGGCATGTACTGTAGATGATTCCAACCTGCATAAAGGCTATCCATTTTCTTTTCCAGATAATGTTTCTGAAGCCACTTTTTAATTGCTGTCGAATCGTATACTACTTTACTTTAGTCTATACTACTTTACTTTAGTCTATACTACTTTACTTTAGTCGCCTCTTGCAAGATGTTTGATCGGGGTAGTCGACAAATTATTTCCTGGTATCCTTAAGTACCCTTGGAACCACGTGGGGTTAATATTTTGTTTGTTCAGTATATAACTTTGCATGGAAGTAGCAGAAATGTTGACATACTATCATATGCAAGATACTAGTTCACAATGAAGAGTTGCGTCATCGACCACATCAAAAAAGTAACATCATCGTTACTGGATGCAAGAGGGAACATGTCACACGTCATAAGATTTTGACTTAAATCTTGTGTTAACGCCGACATGTGGCGTATAGTACATGTGTTTGTGTTGGCGAAATCATAAAAGTACCTATGACAATTTTTATCCACTTAATATGGAATACAAAAGATATAGACTGATCTTGCTTGTTATGACAGGAATAAATATTTAGATGAGGCTGTGTCTAAACTATTTTATCAGAAGCTGTTCTCTCTAAACTATTTTATCAGAAGTGTTCTGTCTAAAATATTTTATCAGAAGATGTTCTGTCTAAACTATTTTATCAGACGATGTTCTATCTAAACTATTTTATCAGAAGATGTTCTCTCTAAACTATTTTATCAGAAGTGTTCTGTCTACAATATTTTATCAGACGATGTTCTGTCTAAACTATTTTATCAGAAGATGTTCTGTCTAAACTATTTTATCAGATGTTCTGTCTAAATTATTTTATCAGAAGATGTTCTGTCTAAACTATTTTATCAGATGATATTCTGTCTAAACTATTTTATCAGACGATGTTCTTTCAAAACAATTATAACAGACGACGTCACGAATGCACAAAAACTAAGATTACTAATGCAAGCTCCTGGGGAATCTAAGTGCACATCCCACAGAAACTAAGATTACTAATCCAAGCTCCTGGGGTCATTTAAGGGCACATCCCACAGAAAGTTGGAGGACCGTTGCAAGGATGTAGATTAGGTTGTTTTTGTTTCACGTTACAACCACGATATCTTCGTCAGTGACAAAAAATAAGGAAACAGTTCAGAGTAGACAGTTAGAACTAACCTAAATACATAATTTGAGTAAAAGTATATAAATAGATGAGGAAGCTTGCGGTGGTCACTCAACTAAATCCTTACCTAAATGACACATATGACAATAAAATGAATCTACATTATATGAATTATATATGAAAACATAATGAATCTACACTGTATGAGTTAGCGTATGAAAATACGCTGAATCTACACCGTATGAGTTATATACGACAATATAATGAATGCACATTGAATGAGTTATATATGACAACAGAGTTAATCTACACTAAATTATTTACGTAAGAAAACAAATTGAATCTATACTCAATGAGTTTGTTAAAAAAAAAAACTGAAGGTACACTGCACGAGAGTATCAGACCACGACTGACCACAGCAATCTTCGTCAGCTCTTTATGTCCCTGTTTTTTACGTTTCTGCAATTATATTAATTTTCACTTTCTTGTCTCTGCTTTTTTCGTATGTCTTGTACTTGACGAAGACCTGCTAGTCGTAACATAGACTGCTCTTTGTCCGTTATCTTAGACAGACTACCAAACTTTCTTTGTGAATTTATGCTCTAAGGTACAGGTTATCTAACCGTATTACCAGTTGATGTAAGTGACTGTGAGACTGTGAATCTTGAACGTTTATAATTATAGCTTTTTTTTCCTTTCTCTGCTAAACTGTGAAATGTGTGGCTAATACATTCCTTTATTTTATTTAATTTTTGGTTTTTAAATCTTTTTTTTTTTAAACATTAGGGTAATGTCATCGGTCATTATGTAACCTGTATGTGAGTTTGATGCTTATATGTATGAGATGTATGTATGTATGTGCTGTGTGCTAGTGTGGGATCTTTCTCTGTATTTATGTATGTGCACCATTTATAAATGTGTTTGTTCTTGTTTTTCATGTGTCAAATTTTGTCTCACATTTATTACAACTTTCCTTGGTGTCTCGGTGGCAACGTTTCTGTTATTGGTGTGTTGTTATTGTAGATGTGTATGTGTTTGTGTAAGAGTTGCATGTGTGCCTGATTATATGTACTTAAACAATAATCCAATTCACAAAATTCACGTAAACTGCCAGAGTGGCCAGACATTTTCATAGTTGTCATATCGACAAACATTTTTCATTAGAATTATATTAGCATTTCATATTTTGTAACCAGGATTCCAATAAATGCTTAAGCAGGAGCCATTGTGTGACTCTGAGGATGTAATTAAATATTTTGTTGCTGTCTAAGCTGACTTATCCCTTGTTTGTGTGATACCGAAAGACTACTATGTCTTGCTTTCATACTTCGACGTGTGTTTAAGTGATGGAAGGCATGGTCTCTGGAAAAAAGGGGATGGGGTCGACCTAGACGACGGTGGACCCAGAACATCACAGAAAGTCTGAACTTGTCTTTGGCTGATGCAGGTCGACTTGCCCAGAATCGTGATGCGTTCAGAGAAGCTGTAATCGAGAGAACGTTCTGGAAAGAATACGTCACATGATGATGATGAGGCATTTTCCGAGCAATGCTGATATGCCAGGTTGGACATTTTGCTAAAAAGTAATAATCCAAACGAATTACTATAATAATAATATTAATAACACTGGCTAACAAAAAAAAAATTTTTTTTTCTTTCTCTAACATTTCTATGTTTTTCTGGTCAATTTTAATGCGCTGTTTTTAAATCTGCAAACCGTTTTTCTCTATCAGGTCGGGATCTCGAGAAATACGCAATTGAAGTTTTTTAACAACGCATACAGTATTATAACATCATTCGTACAAGAAGTACAACAGTTATGTAGGCTTGAATTTCTTTGCAGTCGACTTTCGTCGGTGAATGGCATGTGGTACATCGCGATGAAACATCCAACAATAATCGGCAAGCATGGTCACACTCCACCGTCCTTGATAACGTGACTCCATTACGGCGATATCTTGATGGAATCGTTCTCCATGTTCATCGCTGACTTCGCCAAGGTGTCAGGGAAAAAGTCAAGATGCGAATCGAGCAAATGGATTTTGAGGGACATGTTACAGCCCATAATTCTGTATGCATCTATGCACTGCTTAACAATATGCACATAGTCGACAGATTTGTGATTTCCCAGAAAGTTATCGACGATCGATTTGAATGCCATCCATGCGTGAAGTTCACTACCATGTAACAAGTTCTCGAATTGTTTGTCTGCAATAACTTTCCTAATATGAGGTCCTACAAAGATACCTTCCTTTATCTTTGCATCGCTAACTTGCGGAAACTTTTCTCGAAGATAAGTGAAAGCTTTGCTCATTTTATCTAATGCTTTTACGAAATTCTTCATGAGCCCCAACTTTATATGTAACGGTGTTAAAATGATGCTGTCTTTGTTAACTAATGGCTCGTGTATTACATTTTTATGCCCGAGCTGCATACGATCCCTGATAGGCCACACCTTTCTTCCATAATGTTCCTGTCTGTTGCGGCTGTCCCATTCACATAGGAAGCAACAAAATTTAGTATACCCAGTCTGCATGCCCGTGAGAATTGCAATGACCTTTAGGTCTCCACAAATCCGCCATTGGTAGTCATTGTACTTTATTTTTGCCAAAAGTATAGCCATATTGTCATAAGTTTCTTTCATATGAACAGAGTAGGCGACTGGAATTTTGCAATAGCAAATGTCATCATCCATCTCAAAGTATTGAACAAGTTCTCTGTGTCTATGACGAAATTTAGATATCAAAGTATTGGGCGCTAAAAGATTCCATTCTTTGAGTCGCGAACCGAGTAATTCCACTTGTCCTTTGGTAAGAGCGAGATCACGTATTAGATCTGAAAGGTTAATTAAGTGAACACCATTATTCACCGGTATATAATCCGAGTCAGAATTAGTTTCTGAAGCAGGTAAACTATCACTTTCTGATGGTTCATTCACGTCCAACGGATATTGTTCTGGTGGAACTGGGATCGGACATGTGATTGGATCACGAGACACTGGTTTCGAAACCGATTCAATATTTGGATAAACCACAGACTTTCTAGTTTTAAAAGTGAAACCATGGATATTTGTCAAGCAGAAGTAACAATCAGTAGCGTAATTTGTCTTGTTCATGCCATATTACTGGCACTCCAAAAGGCATCGACTTATGCTTCGGCGATTTTCGTAACCAACCTGCCAATGTATTTGCACAAAGTCGAACAAACTGCATTTGGCTTCCAAGATTTATTTGCATCATCAACTTTCGAATCGAAATAAAGTTCATATGCTTTCTTTAGTAATGGTGTAAAGTTTTTCTGGTGAACACGATCGGTAAAATATCCGCACACGTAACAGAACAGATCAGCCGAATTTCTACAACTTCTAGAAGCCATATTTCGCTCAGAATTATTTCAAAATACAGTAACTATTGGAAAAATAGCGTAACATATGTCATGCATCTTTTAGCAGTATAAAAAGTGGAATTATTTTGCATTTTATTAATTTTTAATAAGTTATGTAGTAAAAATGAAACGGAGCACATAACGGTTTCCCAAAAATATATGTATTCACAAATATCTTAAAAACCTGACGTGATAGAGATAAACGGATTTCAAATTTGAAATCAGCGCAAAAAACTGACATAAGAACACTTATTCTTATATAAGAAAGAAAAATGTTGTTTGTCAGTGTAATAGCCCCTTCAGTCATAACTGACTATGGGAATGCGCCCCTGAGGTGACAGCCCTCAGCTGTTTATTTTCCTGGTGCTTCTTTCGACGTTTTCTCCTCTCTTCTGCTTGTTGTGTGAGTTTCTTTTCGCTGAATCTGAGTTGGCGCCGTAGATAGCATCGCCACTTGGTGCGATCGGCAGCTTCATCCTCGCACGTTGCTGGATTTAATTCCAGTGCCCTCATGTCTCTCTTACACACATTTTTTAATTAAGAATATTATTATTATTATTTTTACTATTATTATATTACTATTATTGTTATTTCTTTTTAAATCACGCTGAATCTAACTTCATTAAGATAATCAGCTAACCTATGTAATGCCTGGTCTCAACAACCTGACATTAAATAGCCACAAGAATGTTCAGATTTAGGTGATTAAAGCGTAGCCTGGCGGAATATTTTGGTTGGACAAAGTTCTGTAACTGTGGATGCAATAAGGGTAAGACATGTTGAATCTCATCTTTGTCGTCGTCGCCTGTCTCTCACGTATCACCATAGTGATTTTTATCACAAAAATGGCGGCCTCCTCAGGCTTCTTCTCGTCGCTCTCATATAACCACATCTCTCTCTCTCTCTCTCTCTCTCTCTCTCTCTCTCTCTCTCTCTCTCTCTCTCTCGCTCATAAAGTTGGCAATCTGTGTTAGGCTTCTCTCAGCGCCATGCAGTTTCTCCCTCAAATTGGTTATTGAAGACAATGCTGGAAATCGCATGGAGTCGACATATTCTACTGTTGGACACGTGACAGTCTGTCATAATTTTCATTTGTTGAGCAGATGTTATTTCAGTCTGCTGTGACCATTTCTCAGTCTGAACATATGATGAATGCTGGAAAGGTGGAGCTCTTTACAAGATGGAAATTACGGGCAAAATGTATAAGTATCTAGAAAACATTTTACAGGATAAGTATTTTTTAGTACAGCTGAACAACGATGTCAGAAATATATGAAGAACAAAATGGGATTCCACAGGGATCAGTGATTTCACCTACAATGTTCTCAATATTTGTAATTGATGTAGCAGATGAATTTAGCGACATTAAGAATGCACTATCGCAATTTGCAGATGACTGCGCTATTTGGCGATCTGGAATAAACCTGTGCCAAATTTACAAAACACTGCAAAAACAAATAGTCACAGTTTCAGAATGGATAAAACGTTGAATCTTTCATATTAATGTTAACAAAACAGTTGGTATGATTTTCAGCAAAGGGAAATATAAAAACCAATAACAATATCAATATAACCATTAAAAGGCAGAAAATATGTACCTCCCAACAACTTCATTCCTGGGCATAACTTTAGAAAGACAACTAAATTGAAAGATATTTTTTAGACATTTTAGTAGAAAGCTGTAGAAGCCTCATAAATATGCTAAAAATAGTAAAAGGTAGTGGATGGAGGCCAACAACGTAATAATGCTTATGTTCTATAATTCATTTATCAGCTATGCTAGCATAGTCTATGACTCAGCTTCTAACAAAGCAAAACTAGACAGAATTCAAAATGCAGCCATGAGAACCATTACCGGCGCATGAAATCAACATCAGTAGAAGCACTAGAAGTAGCTCTCGGCATTCTGCCCCTTGAACTAAGACGGAAAGAACTAAAATTTAATTATTGCAGCAAAGTAGCACAAGACGTGACACACCCAACACATAAAGCATTTGTTCAAAACCAACCAAGTGTATTGGACGCCGTCTCGGATGCAGAAAGATTTCCAACATGGTGAAGAACTATTGAAGATCTAATACGATTCAAAGTACTGTCAAACACAATTAATAATAGTAATATTTATATATATAAATAATATACCACCCTAGCAACTAAAGGCACCAATCATAGACTATAAAACTCACTGAAAAGGTTAAACAACACATAGAAGACAAGGAAGCCAAGACGTAATAAGAAAGTTTATAAATCAACTTACAAAACAAAGCTTGGCTGTTCACACTGATGGATCCAATGGCAATAGCGGGCAGTTAGGTGCAGGGGTAGTAATACCACAGTGGGGAATTAAAAGAGTTATAGTGTAACTGACTGTGCTTCAATTTTTACAGCGGATATGGTAGCAATATTAAAAAGTTTCGCAATAATTAAAGATAATCCGCCAGAAGTAGTTACGATATTTACTGATTCACTATCATCACTACAAGCACTGGAACACCAATGTAAATGCAGCCGGCTTATACTTATATTTAGCCAAAGAAACATCATTGATCGTCTTAGATGAAGCTTCCATGCCCCCGTGTCACTCTGTGCTTGTCACTGAAGACAAATGGACATAAATTAAATGACGACAGGAGAATTAGTGCAATCATCAGGTCATGCAGCAAAAAAAAAAAAAAAAAAAAAAAAAATGTCCGTTCATTTCTGACAACTTTTCTAAATTGACATGTTTTCTGCGGCCAGTCAGACTTAGTTCTCAGCACTAAAATCCTCACCTTGCTGCCTCAGCCATTTCTCTGCTTAATTCGTTGGAGATCAAATAAATTTTGTCTGTTAATTTGTCAACACTCAGCTCGTTATCTTTTTGTTAGGGACAGGAACAATAAAGTTGTTATGCCGACACATTTTTGATTAAGTGTGAATCACGTGGTATTACATTCCGCCATGTTTGATTGTTTATTGATGGAGTGAGCTGAAACGACTGGAACAATAAAGTTTGATTATCACGTAGTCGTACATTCAACCATGTCTGATCGTTTATTGATGGAGTGAGCTGAAACAACTGGAACAATAAAGTTTGATTATCACGTAGTCGTACATTCAACCATGTCTGATCGTTTATTGATGGAGCGGACTGAAACGACTGGAACAATAAAGCCGATGTACTAACAAAAGTTTGATCATCACGTGGTCTTACATTCCGCTATATCTGATCGTATCATGACAGAGAAGACAGACGTCGACCAGTCGTCCAATCGATATTTATTTGGTTGATGTTCTTTCAAGATGGTGACGGATGAACGACTCGGTCAAGACCCTGAAGATGTTTGGTCTTGCCATACTGACAGAGACCACCAATAACACACTGGCAGGGAAAAGTGAGAAGGAGAGAGAGACAGAGAGAACGAACGAACGAACGAACTTTATTTAGAGGGAGGGAGATAAATAGAGAGACCGACAATATATATATATATATATATATATATATATATATATATATATATATATATATATATAGAGAGAGAGAGAGAGAGAGAGAGAGAGAGAGAGAGAGAACTAGACTCGCATGCTCGAAAATTTGATGAGGAAGAAATTTCTTAAAGACGACTGTTCTATATCACTTTTGATCTCTCTCTCTCTCTCTCTCTCTCTCTCTCTCTCTCTCTCTCTCTCTCTATCTATCTATCTATCTATCTATCTATCTATCTATCTATCTATTTATCTATCTATCTATCTATCTATCTATCTATCTATCTATCTATCTATCTATCTATCTATCTATCTATCTATCTATCTATCTATCTATCTATCTGTCTTTTCCTATTTATCTCTCATTCCCTATATTCTTCATGATTCTCCTTCACTCTCCCTCTCTCCCTAACAATCTCCCTCTCTCTATCCCTAACATTCTTGAGGCAAAATTACCAGGTTCCAAACCTGGTAGCGTCATGTTCCAGTCTACAAAAATGTAAATGGGTACCTGACTCTGCTCTTGAGTTATTGAAGGCAAAGGCAGCGAGGAAGGCAAAACCACTCAGTCCCATAAGTCTCTAATATACTACTCGTCAAAAGTCAAGGGCCACTTAGAAAAACCTTGGTTGAAACCATAAAACAAATCTGATATAAACGTAATT
The DNA here is from genome assembly GCA_024509875.1 of Oreohelix idahoensis. Taxonomy (NCBI): domain Eukaryota; kingdom Metazoa; phylum Mollusca; class Gastropoda; order Stylommatophora; family Oreohelicidae; genus Oreohelix; species Oreohelix idahoensis. The sequence goes on from JAMPIV010021450.1 coordinate 180,894, forward strand.
GGTATCAGTCAAAACGGCATTTATTGAATACCAAATTGACACGTCACGTAAAGAAATGGAAACACACATTCAAACACAATGAAGCTGTGAAGTATGTCACCCACCTTTTCAAAAGTCACACAATAGATATTGGACAAATAGACATTTCAAAATCGGGTATGACCACCGTTTGCAGCAAGGCATTCAAGATAGCGTAGGCGCATCGAGTTCACAAGGGTCCGAAGAGTATCCCGAGGAACAGCTTGCCATTCCTGCAGTAGAAATGCAGTTAGCTGTGCAACATCCATTGGCAGGGGGTGATTTGTTGACAATCTTCGACCAAGGACATCCCAGAGGTGCTCAATCGGAGAAAGGTCAGGTGAATGAGCTGGCCATGCCATCCTGATGATCTCATGTTGCTGAATAAATTCATTCACCACACGAGCTCGATGGGGTCGAGCGTTATCATCTTGGAGAATGGCATTACCACCTATGGCCTCCAGAGCAGGCTGAACAATTGGTCTCAAGATTTCGTTCTGGTATCTTGGGCCGGTCAAGTTGCCTTGGATGATGTAGAGTGGGGTCCTGCCGTGTCTGTAGAAGCCTCCCCAGACAATGACAGAACCCCTACCATAACAATCCACCTCTCGAATTGTGTCATCAGTAAATCGCTCTCCTGGTCGTCTCCAAACTCGAATCCTGCCATCATTGAATGACACAGTGAAGCGAGATTCATCAGTGAAGAGAACTTGACTCCATTGTTGCCTTGTCCATCGGATGTGCTCGCGACACCAAGCAACACGGGCTCTGCGATGAGCAGGAGTAAGAGGGATTCTGACTGCAGAACGTCGAGCAGCCAGTCCAAATTCATGTAAACGTCTGCGAATGGTGCTTTGACTGACATTAACGTTTACAGTTTGTCTCAGCTGACATCTTAGAGTGGAACAAGTCACTGTTCGATGGCGCAGGGCTGACAACAAGAGGTACCGGTCATCATGTCTATTGTTGTATCTAGGGCGACCTGGCCGGTGGCGATCCTCCACACTTCCTGTGGCCTGAAATCTCTCCAAAATTCTTTGGATAGTAGAGTGTGACACTACAAGCCGTCTAGCAACCTCACGGACAGATAAACCACTTTCAACCCACGCTATAGCCCTCATTCTTTGTAAGGTGTCAAGACTTCTTCTCGGTGGCATGGTTTTTGCAAGTGATGAAACTACCCTAAGTCTGCTGATTGTAAAACAAATTAAGAGTGAACTCTGTTCACGAAAAGTCGCCATTGCACGTGGAATGTCAATCAGCACGATTACTTCACCTGTTTGGTTGTACGGAAGTTTGAAAAAACAGATTAAAAATGTGAATTTATGGTTAGCAAACCAAATTGCACGTGATCACCATGGTTGTCGGTGAGTTGTTTTTATGCCTAACGTGCATAGAGGACTGTCAGAGGAAGATATTGCACCCATTTTTACTAAAAACTTCCTTCATTTAATCATTTTATGCGCTTATATAAAAGTGTATTGAAAATAATAGGGTGGCCCTTGACTTTTGACGAGTAGTATATTTTACTTTCCTACGGCAGCTATGAGATTGTCGAGGATTGTTACATGTTTGCAAGCGTTTGGGTTTGGATCCGGCTCAAATGATTGCACCATGGAACACCTCAATTGAATATGTATATATTAACGACATGGTCTGCATGTCTCTATGCATGATGCGTATGACTTGGAAACGTCATTGTTACGTGCAGTCTTTGATATCTTACAATATTATACATTGGTATACTTGTTATGTTCGCAAATATTTTGTAAACAAAATAGTGCTTAAGGAAAAGTCATTATTGAGTTACTTCCCTTGAAAGTTGTGTCGGCTCTTTCGATCGAACTCCGCGGATGGATCCAGTTTTCTGTGATTTATTCTTTGTTTGGGTAGTAATAGATTGTTCTTGCTTCAGAATATCTATGGCCTGAATTTATGTGTATTGTTTGTCTGAGTAGGACGAGTCTGTCTTATATCTGTATATCTTTACATATCTAAGTCGAACTATATGTTCTGTTGTCTCTAGAGAGGTCAAAGGCTATTCGGCGGATGTGTCGCTAGAGTGTGGTGTGATTTGGCTTCGTCCCGATAGGGACTGTGTTTTCTATGTCGGCTTGTCGCCGGGAAAAAGTGATCTCAGTATTGGTGGGGAAAGTGATAGTCGTCTAGACCTATCGTGTATGCTTTGCCCCAGTGTTTATTCGTATTGCCAAGGAATGGCAGAATCATATTTCTGATACCAAGGTAATAATAGACACTCTTATGAACTCTCGTACGAAGCCACCATTTTCGATAGGTACGATTTGAATGTCTAAGAGAATATATTTGACTCGATGAAAAACGACTTCGATTCCTAGCAGCACTATATCCTGTAGAATGCAGTCAATTGTTCATGATCAAATCTACAGAGCAATGAAATGTTTTATGAATGACTAACTTTAGGACAGATTCATTATCTGTATCCAAACGTGAGTGACAGCTCACGAGTGAAGCCATCTTGGAACCAAACATGTAGTGACTTTCAAGAAGAGAAAAGGGATGCCCGTATTATCGCTTGTTTAGTCCAGAGATCACTGCTACACATGAGAACCCGTTATTAGCGGTTCAATATTATTATATGGAAAAATATGTGCTGAACATTATGTTGGAGAATCGTCGCTAAACGAGATTAGGTTTAGAAGCCATCTGAAATATTGTTTATAAGCTGACGTGCTCAGTCAGTGAAGTCAGATGATATATATGTATGGGCGATACTGAGGGCTTGGCTACTGACAGTCCTTTATACTATTATTCTACATGAGTGCCCATGTAACATTGCAAGACCATTTATCCACTGTACCATGATGTATTATGCCAACCTGTGATTTGTCACTATCTGTGCTGTCGAGTGTGTACGTCCAATTAAACTTTAGAAAAGGTACACAGTCGTTGGTGTCGATGACTTCCAGCCATACATGAGTGTGAGAAAAGAACATTTGTCAACACCATGAACCCTTATTAACATTCGCACATTATACACTCAATCCATGTCTACACACCACTGCGTAGGTCAAGTTGACATTCCATACACTACAGTGGAGCAAACAACACCATAGAGATCTTATCAACTGATGATGATGATGATGTCTGCTTCCATCCACTTATATCTATCTTTTGGTGGATATCATTAACGGGAATAAAATAACAACTTTATCAACTGGTGGACCAGCTTTCTGGGTTTGACCTCGCAGAAGTTCAGAAGTCAACAGAGTACCGATACCAGACCGTTTCCTGTGGCTGATACGACACACTTGCAGTATTGGTTTGCTATTTGTCAACACTTCGTCACGTGACCTGTCAAGTGAATGCAGTATGTAGGTCAGCGTTGTTGACATTTTTTACATTAGACATTACAGAGTTTCACAGAACAGTTGGATCAATTCTTGTCAATATTAACAGGAAGACAGTATTAGTGAACTAAGAAGTCCTATTTTCATCGATGGATCTTCTTGTTTTCTATATATGAACTTTAATATTTAAGGCCAGAATGTTTAATTGAATAAAGTGGCAGTTTGTTTATTTTCATAAAAATAACTTTGCCATTACTGTAAAACTGAGCCTATTTTGCAACACATACTATCATACACATAATTTATATATATTTATGTTTACATGTTATTTGTTTGTATAGTATGTTAGTTTCTATGTCAGCGGGTTGTGTTTAAGGTTGGGCGGCGTCCTCACAACAGAATATCCCACGTCATAGAGGGTCCGTTGTGGGCGTTTTCTATAGGTGCAATTTTCTTGATTGAAAATTTGCTGCGACAACTGTTGCTTTTGTGTTAGCTGTGAAGTCTGTAATTATTGTTATTTTTGTAATATTTCTTTGTTCTTTAGTTTTGTTTTGATTTGTTTGTAATTTGTTGGTCTAACCTTTTCTATCTTTCAGTTCTATTCACAATTTATATTCATATATTGTGACGTTATTTGTGTTGTTATTCTTTGCAGATTCAGTGATTATTTTCATTGATTTTCCTATTTGATTTATTTTGATTTCTGCAAACGTTCTTGTATTGTCAGTCCTATTTGTACTTTATGTATTCTGTTGGTTGACATATGTTTTATATAGGTATATTTCATAAGACACAATTGCCTGTGCACTGCACTTGGATTATGGTATAAACCAGTACCTGATTATTATTACTATTATACAAGACCTTATTAAGGCTTGTGACCCACAGATATTGGGATAGTATACTGATTAATCAAGTCATTAAGAACTTGTGGTATTATTATTGGTTCAGGTGATTAGTATTATTGTTAGGCACCATGTCTACATTAGAATACTTCATTATACAAGGGAAAGCCCTTGATAAGACTGGTCAACAATTAGAACAATGGGCAGTTGCTCAATATGACAAAGCATTAGCTGCAGAAGAGAGAAGAGCTATGGCAGAAGAGAGAAGAGCTATGGCAGAAGAGAAAAGATTAGAAAGAGAAGCTGAGGCTGCTGCTGAACAAAAGAAATTACAGATGCAGGTGGAGGAAAGGAGATTTGAAGCTGAACAAAAAAAATTAGAAAGAGAAGCTGCTGCTGAACAAAAAAGATTAGACAGTGAAGCTGAACAAAAAAGATTAGACAGGGAAGCTGAGCAAAAAAGATTAGACAGGGAGGCTGAACAAAAAAGATTAGATGCTGAAGAGAAAAAAGCAATAAGAGAACATGAATTTGAGTTAGAGAAATTGAGATTGACAATTATGAGTAATGTTAATCAGGCATCTAGTGGTAATGGTAAACCTTCTACTTACAAGGTTAAGGTTCCACCGTTCAATCAGTCCAGTGACGATATTACATTCTGGCTGGATAGATTTGAACGTTCTTGTCGTACACATAATGTGGATAAATCACAATACGCTAATCAATTATCAGAAAACTTGAAAGGTGAATCTTTGACTAGATTATGCCTTGTAGGAGAAGCAGATAAGGATAATTATGATGTCATTAGGGCGGCTTTGATAAAAAAAATATCAGCTAAGTGAGGAAGGCTATCGCCTTTTATTTAAAACGATGGTGCCTGAGACGGGTGTAGAATTCTCAGAATTCACTGCAAAGGCACGTCTCACAGTTGATCGTTGGATTGAGATTTCCAAAACAGAAAAAACGTATGAAGGACTTATGGATTTGTTGCTCAGAGATAAGATTATGTCATGTGTGAACAAACCTTTCCTTGAATTTATACATGAGCGTAAACCCAAATCTCTAAAAGAAATGGAAGAATATTGTTCCCAATATGTCACTGCACACCCCGACGTGACTTTTGGCAACACTAAGATTAAGGAGAGTATGCCAGTTGCTTCAGCAACACCATACAATCCCAATTATTCACACAGATTTCAGGGACCTCAAAACAGATTTGATAAAAAAAGGTAACCATAATAGTTATCAAAACCAAGGTAACCAATCATTTCAGGGTTCTTCTTCAAAGAACTGGAGACGAGCTGATAGCTCTCGACACAGGGGTGGTCATAATTATAGGAATTTCCGTAGAGGAAGTAATTATAGAAACTATCAGGGTTATCCGTCTTGGAGTCAACAAGATCATAATTACAGAGATACTCATTATAATGAATATGATAATGGTAACCAAGGGAACTATGACTCAAACCCAAATAGGGGTTACAATAGAGGTAACAATAACTACAGAGGTGATAATAACCGGGGTAGATCTCAAAACAAAAGACATAAACCACATTTTCAGGCAAACTCTGCACAACAAGAGTCCCATGAAGCCTATAAACAGAGTAAAGATAATAATGATGCTAGTAATATGGCATGTGCCGCTTTTGATTTTGGGAGAGCATCTCAGTGCCCCCAATGCAAAACGTTATTTGAGCCAACCACAGTGTCTACTTTAAGCTGTGGCCATCCTCTTCCTGCTCTTCCGGCATCAGTCGCGCATGATGGAAGAGGTTCTCTTGTCTTACATAAGGGCTTAGTGAATAACAATCCAGTCTCTGTGCTATTTGATTCTGGATGCACCACAATTGGTGTTAGGCAGTCACTCGTAGATCCTTCCCGTGCCACTGGACAAGTAGTCAAATGTGTAACATTTGGCGGCACATTAGAGAAATACTCTACTGCTATCATTAGGATTGCTACTCCTTTCTTTACAGGAGATGTACACGCATGTCTTCTCCCGAATCCGATCGCTGACCTCATCATCGGTCGCATTCATGGAGTCAAAGAATGCACTCCGCAACAAATTTCCACGTGGGAAAGGCAAAATATGCACATTGCTAACGCTGTAGTCACTAGAGCTCAGGCTCTTAATATGCCTCAAACTTCATCTACTGAAGATAATGAAGTGCATAACCAAGATAATCCCTTGGTAATTTCTCGTGACTCGTTTATAAAACAGCAAGAAGATGATCCCACTCTGAAGAAATTCTTCATTCTTGCAACTAAAGGTGATCCGAATAAAGACACAAGTCGTAAATCGTGGATTACAAAGAAGAAAGGCGTACTTGTACGTATGGTTCAAGACTCCATTACGTCAAGTCATTCTCAAATCCTGGTTCCCAAGAATTTGAGAGTTAAAATTTTGCAGCACGCTCACGACTCTCAGTGTGCTGGACACATGGGTTTTTCCCGTACTAAGTCAAGAGTCCTTGCGGCTTTCTTTTGGCCATTGGTAAACAAGGACATACGGATTTATTGTCGATCTTGTAAAGTATGTCAGGAAGTTAAATCCAAAGGTCCACGGCATGCTGCACCCATTCAGGCGGCGGACATTCCTATTCGGCCGTTCCAAAAAATGGCCATAGACATAATTGGTCCATTTAAGATCAAGTCTGCCAGAGGACATCAGTTTATCTTGACGTGTGTTGATATGTGCACACGTTGGCCAGAGGCTATTCCTCTGAAGAGCATTACTACTGCTGATATTGCAGATGCTCTTTGGCTTATATTTTCTCGTCTGGGGTTCCCCGGAGAGATATTGTCAGACCATGGCACCCAACTAATATCAGATACCATGTCTCAAGTAATGTCTACTCTGCAGATAGATAGATCTTTAAGTAGTATCTACCATCCAATGTCTAATGGTATGGTCGAACGCCTTAATAGAACACTTAAAAACTTACTGGGGAAGATAACTGAGGATCATCCTCAAGACTGGGACAGAGTTTTACCTGCGGCCCTCTTCGCTTACAGAGAGGTACCCAATGAACATACGGGATTTTCTCCCTTTGAACTCGTCTTTGGCGCGCGTCCGCGTGGCCCTATGTCGTTGCTTCACGATCTCATAACATCTGACAATATTGACGATGACACAAAGTCATCCTATGAATATGTCATCGCGTTGAGACAAAAGATTATCGAAGCATGCAAATTAGCAACTTCTTCTTCTGAATTTGCGAAACAGAAGGCAAGGCAATTTGCCAATAAGAAGAGATGCTTACGACAACTTTGTCCTGGTGACAAAGCATTTGTATTACTACCTTGTAGGGAAAATAGATTACTTATTTCTTGGAAAGGTCCGTACGATATAATATCGAAAATTTCCGATGTCGACTATATTGTCGATATTGATGGGAAGCATAAAACCTTCCACATCAATATGCTTACGGAATTCCATGAACGTCCGGATTATTTGCAACCCATTTTCCAAGCAACGGACAATTCTCCAGTACCACATGGTCATTACTCATCACTGTCCGTGATACAGGATGAGGAAACAAGTTTTTCAGATGTAAATCTTCCCCTTCCAATGATCCCACTTCATTCTAGTGAATCATTGAAGAACGTTACTGTCTCCCCTGATTTGTCTCTAGGAGAACAGCGACAAGTTTCAACTATGTTGCAAACATTTCAGGATGTACTCACTGACATCCCTGGACAAACGCATGTCATTGAACATGACATTGTTCTAACTGACCATACTCCTATTAGGATTAGACCTTATCCTATACCTATACATTTTCAAGCACAGGTCGAGAAAGAGTTGGATGAGATGATAGATTTGAAAATAATCGAACCATCCACCTCTGCATATTCTTCGCCGATGGTTATTGTTCGTAAAAAAGACAATAACATACGTCTTTGCGTTGACTATCGAAAATTGAATCAAGTAACGAAGTTCGATGCCGAACCTATGCCTTTACTGGAAGAGCTACTTACTCGACTCTCCAAATCTCATTTTTTCACTAAACTTGATTTGTCTAAAGGATATTGGCAAGTTCCTTTATCTGAACGCGCCAAACCTCTCACGGCTTTTTCAACACCTAGAGGTTTGTTCCAATGGAATTTTTATGCCTTTCGGTCTTATGAACGCACCAGCTACATTCGTACGCATGATGCGCCGAATCCTATCTTATCGGTCAGATGTCATTGCATATCTAGACGACATCTGTCTTTTCAGCGATACTTGGGAAGATCACTATTCAGGGTTAGATGAATTGCTGTTTACTTTGCGTGAGCACAACCTGACAGCGAAACCCTCTAAAGCCTATATTGGTTTTAGCGAAATTTCTTTCCTAGGCCACCGAGTTGGTCATGGTTTCCTAAAGACAGAGGACCATAATACTAGTAAGATACTTAACATCTCGATCCCTAAGACTAAAAAACAGGTGAGAAGTCTGTTAGGTCTTATTCAATTTTATGGCAGATTCATTCAGAATCTATCCTCTATCATGGCACCTCTTTCAACACTTCTAAAGAAAGGTTCGCCTAATGTGGTCCACTGGTCTCAGGAATGCCAATGCTCTCTGGATAAGATTAAAACACTGTTTTCAACACCACCTATTTTAGTGCTACCCACTAAAGATAAGACATTAGTTCTTCGTAGTGACGCTTCATCCACTGGGATTGGAACGGCACTAATGCAAGAGTACTCTGGAACTCTGCATCCTGTAATGTATATTTCCAGAAAACTTAATGCGGCAGAAAGGAATTATTCGGTTTTAGACCGTGAGCTATTAGCTATGGTTTGGTCGATCCTCAAACTACAGAGATTCCTTCTGGGCGCACATTTCATAGTAGAAACCGACCAAAAAGCTCTTACTGCTATACAGAGTAAGAATTTGAAGAGCTCGAGGTCTACTCGATATGCAATTGCTCTTCAACCTTTTCATTTCTCTGTGCGAGCTATTCGTTGATCAGATAATGTGATGGCAGACATTCTGTCAAGATGCCCACATGATTCCACATAACTATTAGGGCTTAGACTTCTTGATATGTCTAGTTCTATAGTAGTTCCTTTTCTATATCATGATAGATACACATTTGTAATTTAATAATATAATGATTGTATCACTACATAGCGGTTCATTGATGTTTATTCACCGCTGTGCTTTGATGATTTTTTTCTTCATAAATCATAAATTTAAGATATCTAATACGAAATGATGATATGAATTTTTTAGGCATTGTGTAATTGCCAGAATTGTATTATACTTTGATGACACCTTCCTGGAAAAATATACTTGTAGAGAAATAATTTCTCTCAGTTTATGAGACACATTCTCACCAGTCGCTCCATAAGTCGACTTAGCCTCATATTAGGCGTTATAGGTATTCCTGATATTTTCATCTGCGCATTATTCATGCGTTGTGAGCCTATTGTACGTTGCTCCTAGATGTATTTCAAAAAAAAAAAAATGTTCCATTTTTTTTTTTTCCCGGGAGGTGTGGTAAGACTGTTACGTGCAGTCTTTGATATCTTACAATATTATACATTGGTATACTTGTTATGTTCGCAAATATTTTGTAAACAAAATAGTGCTTAAGGAAAAGTCATTATTGAGTTACTTCCCTTGAAAGTTGTGTCGGCTCTTTCGATCGAACTCCGCGGATGGATCCAGTTTTCTGTGATTTATTCTTTGTTTGGGTAGTAATAGATTGTTCTTGCTTCAGAATATCTATGGCCTGAATTTATGTGTATTGTTTGTCTGAGTAGGACGAGTCTGTCTTATATCTGTATATCTTTACATATCTAAGTCGAACTATATGTTCTGTTGTCTCTAGAGAGGTCAAAGGCTATTCGGCGGATGTGTCGCTAGAGTGTGGTGTGATTTGGCTTCGTCCCGATAGGGACTGTGTTTTCTATGTCGGCTTGTCGCCGGGAAAAAGTGATCTCAGTATTGGTGGGGAAAGTGATAGTCGTCTAGACCTATCGTGTATGCTTTGCCCCAGTGTTTATTCGTATTGCCAAGGAATGGCAGAATCATATTTCTGATACCAAGGTAATAATAGACACTCTTATGAACTCTCGTACGAAGCCACCATTTTCGATAGGTACGATTTGAATGTCTAAGAGAATATATTTGACTCGATGAAAAACGACTTCGATTCCTAGCAGCACTATATCCTGTAGAATGCAGTCAATTGTTCATGATCAAATCTACAGAGCAATGAAATGTTTTATGAATGACTAACTTTAGGACAGATTCATTATCTGTATCCAAACGTGAGTGACAGCTCACGAGTGAAGCCATCTTGGAACCAAACATGTAGTGACTTTCAAGAAGAGAAAAGGGATGCCCGTATTATCGCTTGTTTAGTCCAGAGATCACTGCTACACATGAGAACCCGTTATTAGCGGTTCAATATTATTATATGGAAAAAATATGTGCTGAACATTATGTTGGAGAATCGTCGCTAAACGAGATTAGGTTTAGAAGCCATCTGAAATATTGTTTATAAGCTGACGTGCTCAGTCAGTGAAGTCAGATGATATATATGTATGGGCGATACTGAGGGCTTGGCTACTGACAGTCCTTTATACTATTATTCTACATGAGTGCCCATGTAACATTGCAAGACCATTTATCCACTGTACCATGATGTATTATGCCAACCTGTGATTTGTCACTATCTGTGCTGTCGAGTGTGTACGTCCAATTAAACTTTAGAAAAGGTACACAGTCGTTGGTGTCGATGACTTCCAGCCATACATGAGTGTGAGAAAAGAACATTTGTCAACACCACGAACCCTTATTAACATTCGCACATTATACACTCAATCCATGTCTACACACCACTGCGTAGGTCAAGTTGACATTCCATACACTACAGTGGAGCAAACAACACCATAGAGATCTTATCAACTGATGATGATGATGATGTCTGCTTCCATCCACTTATATCTATCTTTTGGTGGATATCATTAACGGGAATAAAATAACAACTTTATCAACTGGTGGACCAGCTTTCTGGGTTTGACCTCGCAGAAGTTCAGAAGTCAACAGAGTACCGATACCAGACCGTTTCCTGTGGCTGATACGACACACTTGCAGTATTGGTTTGCTATTTGTCAACACTTCGTCACGTGACCTGTCAAGTGAATGCAGTATGTAGGTCAGCGTTGTTGACATTTTTACATTAGACATTACAGAGTTTCACAGAACAGTTGGATCAATTCTTGTCAATATTAACAGGAAGACAGTATTAGTGAACTAAGAAGTCCTATTTTCATCGATGGATCTTCTTGTTTTCTATATATGAACTTTAATATTTAAGGCCAGAATGTTTAATTGAATAAAGTGGCAGTTTGTTTATTTTCATAAAAATAACTTTGCCATTACTGTAAAACTGAGCCTATTTTGCAACACATACTATCATACACATAATTTATATATATTTATGTTTACATGTTATTTGTTTGTATAGTATGTTAGTTTCTATGTCAGCGGGTTGTGTTTAAGGTTGGGCGGCGTCCTCACAACAGAATATCCCACGTCATAGAGGGTCCGTTGTGGGCGTTTTCTATAGGTGCAATTTTCTTGATTGAAAATTTGCTGCGACAACTGTTGCTTTTGTGTTAGCTGTGAAGTCTGTAATTATTGTTATTTTTGTAATATTTCTTTGTTCTTTAGTTTTGTTTTGATTTGTTTGTAATTTGTTGGTCTAACCTTTTCTATCTTTCAGTTCTATTCACAATTTATATTCATATATTGTGACGTTATTTGTGTTGTTATTCTTTGCAGATTCAGTGATTATTTTCATTGATTTCCCTATTTGATTTATTTTGATTTCTGCAAACGTTCTTGTATTGTCAGTCCTATTTGTACTTTATGTATTCTGTTGGTTGACATATGTTTTATATAGGTATATTTCATAAGACACAATTGCCTGTGCACTGCACTTGGATTATGGTATAAACCAGTACCTGATTATTATTACTATTATACAAGACCTTATTAAAGGCTTGTGACCCACAGATATTGGGATAGTATACTGATTAATCAAGTCATTAAGAAACTTGTGGTATTATTATTGGTTCAGGTGATTAGTATTATTGTTAGACATCATGTCTACATTAGAATACTTCATTACACAAGGGAAAGCCCTTGATAAGACTGGTCAACAATTAGAACAATGGGCTGTTGCTCAATATGACAAAGCATTAGCTGCAGGAGAGAGAAGAGCTATGGCAGAAGAGAAAAGATTAGCTGCAGAAGAAAGAAAAGCTATGGCGGAAGAGAAAAGATTAGAAAGAGAAGCTGAGGCTGCTGCTGAACAGAAGAAATTGCAGATGCAGGTGGAGGAAAGGAGATTAGAAGCTGAACAAAAAAAATTAGAAAGAGAAGCTGCAGCTGAACAAAAAAAATTAGAAAGAGAAGCTGCTGCGGAACAAAAAAGATTAGACAGTGAAGCTGAACAAAAAAAATTAGACGAAGCTGAACAAAAAAGATTAGACAGGGAGGCTGAACAAAAAAGATTAGATGCTGAAGAGAAAAAAGCAATAAGAGAACATGAATTTGAGTTGGAGAGAAATTGAGATTGACAAGTATGAGTAATGTTAATCAGGCATCTAGTGGTAATGGTAAACCTTCTACTTACAAGGTTAAGGTTCCACCGTTCAATCAGTCCAGTGACGATATTACATTCTGGCTGGATAGATTTGAACGTTCTTGTCGTACACATAATGTGGATAAATCACAATACGCTAATCAATTATCAGAAAACTTGAAAGGTGAATCTTTGACTAGATTATGCCTTGTAGGAGAAGCAGATAAGGATAATTATGATGTCATTAGGGCGGCTTTGATAAAAAAATATCAGCTAAGTGAGGAAGGCTATCGCCTTTTATTTAAAACGATGGTGCCTGAGACGGGTGTAGAATTCTCAGAATTCACTGCAAAGGCACGTCTCACAGTTGATCGTTGGATTGAGCTTTCCAAAACAGAAAAAAACGTATGAAGGACTTATGGATTTGTTGCTCAGAGATAAGATTATGTCATGTGTGACACAAAACCTTTCCTTGAATTTATACATGAGCGTAAACCTAAATCTCTAAAAGAAATGGAAGAATATTGTTCCCAATATGTCACTGCACACCCCGACGTGACTTTTGGCAACACAATTATTTCACTACAGATTTCAGGGACCTCAAAACAGATTTGATAAAAAAGGTAACCATAATAGTTATCAAAACCAAGGTAACCAACATTTCAGGGTTCTTCTTCAAAAACTGGGAGAACGACCCTGATACTCTCTCTGACAACACAGGGGTGGTCGATAATTATATAGGAATTTCCCGTATGGAGGAAGTAGCGTTATAGAAACTATCGC
>JAMPIV010021451.1:0-175498 GCA_024509875.1 Oreohelix idahoensis
AAACCATGACCTACACGGGGACCTAGAAAAGATATGTCGCTAAAAACCATAACAAGCTTTAGATGGTTTCGCTGTTAGTTATCTCGCGGTAAGATAGAGGAATAGTTCTTTTAACCCGTTATATGGCTTCCCAAGTATCACGAAAAACAGATGTTCATCAAGATATGCAATGACATCTGAGCGATGAATAGATCGACCATCATGCGTACAATCGTTGCAGGGCGTTCCATTAGCCGAAAGGCATGAAATTCCATTGGAAGAGACCCCTATGCCGAAAAGAAGTAAACTTTTCGTTTTCGATACTGGAACTTGCCAATACCCTTAGACAAACAATTTAGTAAAAAATGGAATTCGATATCTCGTAAGTACTCTTCTAGTAAAGCATAGTTCAGCAATCAAAATTCGTCACTTGGTTTATTTTGCATAAACAATGCAGAGAAATTTATTGTCTTTTTCCCTCGTACAATAACCATCGTCAAGAATATGCTGATGGTGATGGTTACAATAATTTTTAAGCTCTATCGACTCACCAACTCTTTCACTACTGTGCTTGAAAAATGTATTCGGGATAGGATCGGTCATGACTCCTTATAGGGATTTATGGTCAGTAAGAATAATGGTCCATGTTGAGATGGACATCAGTTTTGACCAGAAATGTCAGTAAGGACATCCTGAAAATGTGTACTAACATAGTAGGAAACTTGTTTCTGCTCTCCTGGAGATAATTCATGGAAGAAATTGCAACATCCTTTCCAACTGTTTCATTTGAGTGATAGAGGAATCAGTGGAAAAAAGGTAAATTTACATCCGAGACACTGCGCTTTCCTCATCCAGGTATTACTGGAACAGAGAATGAGTACTGTCACATGTTGGACTGGAAAAACGTCCGTTTGCCCTGGGGATAACAGGGTGTAATAGAATCAGGGTCCGTTCGTGGAATTCCTCGTTGAGCATGTTGATGTGGAAGGTTGTACGCTCCGTCAATATCGACGATATAGTCAACATCGGAAACTTATTGATATTTATATCGTACGGACGTTTCCAAGAAATGAGAAAGAATCTAGTTTTCATCCCTACAAGGTAGCAAGACAAATGCTTTGTCACCTGGGACAAAGTTGTCGCAAAGCATCTCTTTTTATTGCAAATTCCTTGCCTTCTGTTTCGCAAATTCAGAAGAAGCAGTTGCCAATTTGCATGCTTCAATAATCTTGTGTCTAAGTGCGATGACATATTCATAAGAGGATTTTGTGTCATCGACAATATTATCAGCAGTTATAAGATCATGAAGTAAGGACATAGGACCTCGCGGTTTCGCGCCAAAGACAAGTTCAAAGGGAGAAAATCCTGTATGTTCGTTGGCGACCTCTCTATATGCAAAGAGAGCCGCGGGTAAAACCCTATCCCAATCCTGAGGATGATCTTCTGTTATCTTACCTAGTAGGTTTTTCAGAGTTCTATTCAAACGTTCCATTCCACCATCCCATTGGACATAGGATGATAAATACTACTCAGCGATCTCTCTATCTTAAGAGTCGACATTACTTGAGACATGGTATCCGATATGAGTTGGGTACCATGGTCGGATAATATTTTCCTGCTGGAAACCCCAGACGAGAAAATATTAACCAAAGAGCATCTGCGACATCAGCAGTAGTTATGCTCTTTAGAGGAACAGCCTCCGGCCAACGTGTGCACATATCAACACACGTCAAAATAAATTGGTGTCCTCTAGCAGACTTTATCTTAAATGGACCAATGATGTCTATCGCCATTTTTTGAAATGGCCGAATGGGAATGTCTGCAGCCTGAATAGGTGCATCATGGCGTGGACCTCTGGATTTAATCTCTTGACATACTTTACAAGATCGACAATAGATTGGTATGTCCTTATTCACAGCAGGCCAAAAGAAAGATTGAAGAACTCTAGCTTTAGTACGGGAAAAACCCATATGTCCAGCACACTGCGAATCATGAGCGTGCTGTAAGATTTTAACTCTCATATTTTTAGGCACAAGGATTTGAGAATGAATGGACTTAGCGGAGTCTTGTACCATACGTACAAGTACGCCATTCTTCATCGTAATCCAAGATTTACGATTTGTATCCTTATTCGGATCACCTTTTTTTGCCAGAGTAAAGAATTTCTTTAGAGTAGGATCATCTTCCTGCTTTTTTTTATAAAGGAAACATGCGAAATCTGCAAGGCATCATCTTGGATCTGCGCATCATTATCTTCAGAATGTGAAGATTGTGGCATATTAAGAGCTTGAGCCCTAGTGATTACTGCATTAGCAGATTGCATATTAACATGTTCCCAATTAGAAATTTGCTGTGGAGTGCATTCTTTCACTCCATGAATGCGACCGATGATAAGATCAGCGATCGGATTCGGCAAGAGACATGCTTGCACCTCTCCTGTAAAGAAAGGCGTAGCAATATTGATAATGGCAGTGGAGTACTTCTCCAATGTGCCACCAAATGTTACACATTTGACTACATTGCCTGTGGCTCGAGAAGGATTTACGAGTGATTGCCTCACTCCGATGGTAGTGCACCCCGAATCGAAAAGAATTGATACCGGATGTTACCACTATTAGACCTCTATTGAAGACAAGAGCACACCCCTTCCATTATGCGCGATTGACGCAGGGAGAGCGGTAGGCGGGTTGACCACAGCTTAAAGTAGAAACTGTGGTTGGATCAAATATACGGTTTTGCATTGGCGAACACTGAGAATGCTCTCCCAAAATCAAAAGCGGCACTTCCTACATTATTAGAGTCTTTATTAATCATTATTCTGACTAATATAGGCTTCATTGACTCTTGTGTTTGCAGAGTTTTGCCTGAAAAATGTTGGTTTTATTGACTCTTTTGTTTTGAGATCTACCTCGGTTATTATCACCTCTGTAGTTATTGTTACCTCTATTGTAACCCCTATTTGGGTTTGAGTCATAGTTCCCTTGGTTACCATTATCATATTCATTATAATGAGTATCTCTGTAATTGGATCTTGTTTGACCTCCAAGAACGGGACATGGAAGCCCTGAATAGTTTTACTTCTATAATTACTTCCTCTACGGAAATACTCAATAATTATGGGACCACCCCTAAGTGTGGTCGAGAGAGCTAATCAGCTCGTCAGCCTCCTGTTCTTTGAGAAGAAGAACCCTGATTTGATGTGGTTACCCTTGGGTTTTGATAACTAATTTATGATGTCCATTACCTTTTTTATCAATCGTGTTTATTTTGAGGTCCCTGAAATCTTTGTGAATAATTGGGATTGTATGGTGTTGCTGAAGCAACTGGCATACTCTCCTTAATCTTAGTGTTGCCAAAAGTCACGTCGGGGTGTGCAAGTGAACATATTCATGTGGTGAACAATATTCTTTTCCATTTCTTTTAATGATATAGAGGTTTACGCTCATGTATATACAATTCAAAGGAAAGGTTTGGTTTCACTACGAATGGACATATGACTCTTACTTGCTCTGACGCAACAAATCCATTAAGTCCATCACCGAATGATTATTTCTGATTTGAGTGAAAGCTCAATCCAACGATCAACTTGAGAGAACGTGCTTTGCAGTGAATTCTGAGAATTCTACACCCCCTACCTCAGGTAACCATCGTTCTTAAATAAAAGACGATAGGCCTTCATCTGACAGCTGGTATGATTTTTTATCAAAGCTCGCCCTAATACATCATAATTATCCTTATCTTTCGGCCTCTTCAACCAATGCATAACTTAGTCGAAAGATCCCCTTTTCAAGAATTTTTCAGATAACTGATTAAGTCACGTACTGTGATTTGGTCCACATATGTGCTAACGACAAGCACGTTCAAATCTAGATCACAGCCAGAAAGTTAATATCATCACTGGCAGAGTTGATCGTCGTGAACGTGGCACCTTGACCTTATAATATAAGATCGCGACGGTTTACCATTACGGTCACGAGATGCCTGATTAACATTAGTCATACTGTCAACACTTAATTTCTCTAACTCAAGATTTCCATGTTCTCCTTAATCGCCTTTTTAGCTCCAACTTCAGCTTAACCTCTATCTAATCTTTTCTTCTGTTCAGTTTTCTCCTGTCTAATCTTTTTTGTTCCAGCAGCAGCAGTTCAGCTTCTAATTTTTTCTTTGTTCTTGCAATCAGTCAGCAGCTTATCTAAATTTTTTCTGTCAACAGCAGCTTCTAACTTTTTTTCTTCATAGCCAGCAGCAGCACTCTGTTCCTAATTTTTTCTGTTCAAAGCAGCAGCAGCTTCTAATTTTTTTTCTGTTCAGCAGCAGCAGCTTCTCTTTTCTAATTTTTTTTGTTCTGCCACAAATCTCCTTTCCTTTCAGCTGCACTAGTCTGCAAATCTTCCTTTTGTTCATACAGCAGCATCAGCTTCTCTTTCTATCTCTTTCTTCAGCCAGAGCTTTTATCTTTCTGCAGCAGCTTTTTCAACAAGCTCTCCTTTTTCCTCTACAGCAGCAGCTTTCAATTTCTCTCTTCAGCAGCAGCTTTTTCTCTTCAGCAGCAGCTTTCTCAGCTCAGCTTTTCTCTCTCAGCAGCAGCAGCTAGCTTTTTCTCTTCAACAGCAAGCTTTTCTTCCTCTTCAGCAGCTAATGCTTTCCGTCATAATTGAGCAACAGTTGTCCAATTCTTCTAAGCTTAATCTTTAACCAGTCTCTTATCAAGGGATTTTCCCTATGGTAATAAAGTAAATCTAATGTAGAACTTTTTCCTTCTTATTAAATCAGAAACTGAAAAAAATAAATAAATTACCTTATTTCACTTTCATAGGAGACTAAAAGTCTATACTATAGACTTAGTCCTTAGTGACAAACTTTATGGTTGATTTTGGTTTATAATATAACCAATGATAACTTGAATACCTATGGATAAACATAATATCATGTATATCCTCAAACACTTTGGAGACAAGCCTTATCAAAGGTATTGTATACTTCCTTAATGTAATCAATGATCACTTGAGTACCTGTGCGAAAATAATATTTTCTATCCCAATCACTGTGGGGAGACAAACTCCTTTACAAAAGGTCTTGTACAACTTCACTTAATGTAATCAATGAATCATAAGTACTGCTTGGTCTGTACTATAATATAAATATGTTCAAATATACCTTATATATTATCTGTCAACTAAAGACATTAAAACAAGGAACAAACATACGAAAAGACAAATGGAAAACCAATTGCAGGAGTCAAATGCTATGAAATTGCAGAAATCCAAGAAAAAAATCAAAAAAAAATGATCACTGAAGAATCTGTAATGATAACGATAAGCAATTAAATCAACAAACAACAAATAACGCCACAGTGTATGAAAACAAAGGGTGTAAAAGAACTGAAATGAAAGGAAAGTATAGAACCAAAGACACCACAATTATACAAACAAATCAAACAAAACTAAAGAACATAGAAATATTACAAAAATCAACAAGAAGGACATAGTTTCGGTCACAGCTAACAAATAAATTTTTTTTTTTGTTTTTTTTTTTTTTTTGCAAACAATGTTGCACGTTAAATTTCAATTAAGAAATTTGCTCTCCCTATAGGAACGCAAATAGAGCAAGACCAATGTCACTTTGGTATTCTCTGTTTCTAGTTACGCCTCCATCCAGGCCCGCAGAATACAAACTAACTTAACACACAACAAATAACATACTAAACATAAAAATACATGTAAACCATAATAGCATCAAATGCATTACCATAATATGAATTAATTAAATAATATGGCAAAGTGTATGACTTAATAGAGTGTCGCAGAAAGGATGTGTTGCAGAGAAGGCTTTCCTTTTTATTCAAAATAATTTTTTCACTTTTAATAAGTTATTAAAATAATTATTGAATTAAAAACGTATTACAATGTTTCAATTTCTTCCTTGAGCATATGAAGATTCCAACGATGAAATATGCACCTTTCAATGTTCAACCAACCACTGTGATTCTTCTGTGTACAGATCAACAATCACTTCTTTCTTCTGTACGATCGAAGAAATGTCAACAGTACTAGCTTCCCGATAATTTTTATAACACTTTATACAACTGTTCATGTATAATACCGTCCTGTAACAGCGAAAATAATGTCAACAAGGCGATGACCAAGATAACAAGCATCACTATCGAAATACCGGTCAAGCTGACATCCGTCTGCCCTGAGACGTTTTTAACATGTACACAGTTGTTCCTAAGGCGTGTCATATGTGGCGTCAGGGAGGGCCTGGTTTTCATAACCCCAGGAATCTGGTTCACCACAGTAGAATACTCTTTAGCTGTAGAATAAACGTGTTGTTGTGTATTGGCCACTGTTGTAGAATGTCTGAATGCGGATGGTTATGTTTAGAGACAAGTGCACTGATTCATCACTTGAAGAAAGTCCTTAGCTATGCAGTTAACCTCTGCATCATCGAATGAACCTGTCATATTGACATGAGTGGGAGTTGTCAAGTAGACGCGAATGGTGTAGTATTCTTGGGAGTAACAGACCACTTGATAATACCCTCACACACACTCTCATGTAATCGAATGACGACTTGATAAACTGCCGCTGACATTTCAATAGTTTTAATAGGGGAAGGCACCACACTGAGGACAGCACGGATTTAGTCATGGGTACAGTTGTTAGACATGAAATTCATGGTTATGTTGAATCGTGGGGGCGGATAAAAAAAAAAAATTGGGGAACACTTCATGTAGTAGTGAAATAACATTCAACCTAAAGGTAGCATTCCTCTTTCTGTGTAACTAATCGCCGTATCCTCTACTGACTGAACGCGTCCAATGAGAGATCGAGTGTAAACATCACAAAAGTCGGAATTGGCCCAACCTCATTTCATGGCTTAAGTTCTTAAGCTGAGATTATTCCAATTTTTGTATAATAATCATAAAACCACACAAGTGGGGTTTTCAACCTCATAACAAGATCTCGATACCACTGCCCGATAGTAGGATACATAATCTGTTCTCTCGCTACAGTGATCAAAAATATGATGATCAGGAATTAACATGGTCGCCTTCCCTGATTGTCGCTCAACATCACTCGCAAGTAGGGTAGATATAAGCCAAAGGGTGGGTTAATTTAGAATTGCATATAAATAATTTCATAAAGTTTTGTCCATACAGCCCTACAGTAATCACGTTAGCTTCATGTAAGACATAACTGCTGTAGAAAGCCTGTCATCTTCGTCGATACAAAACACGACCCTAGCGATACGAAGCACAATGTTCCATCTAGGTCTACCCGACTCGAGATCATCAAAAATAGGGTCTGAGGCATACCTATGGAGTCCGAAATCACACATTATGAGAGGATCTCTGACAAATAGACTCTTGCAGAGACATAAACTTCTCCTGAAAAAACATCTACGAATCACTGTTAAAAACCTTAAAAACAGTGCCAGCCCTATGAAAACACACTCAGCCATGTTCTTGCGACATTATCGGAACTCTTCACAACCCAGTAGGACAACGAAAACCTGCCTAAGTAGATTCCGGCAGGAAAGAATTATAGGCCATCCGACCTGAACAAACAAAGGTATACAATATACGACTGAATCTTCTTCCACTAGACAAGTATTACACATGAATTCAGAGCCAATAAAACATAACAAGCCAAAATTAATTCCTATTTTTCTGGCCCGTGACCAAATAAGAACGGACATGAATTCATATATCCCAAGCGGCCGAATCAATATCATGAACGATCCACTCCCATCTAATAAAAAGTGTAGAAATCTAATGCTTGGATATTTATCCAGTAGCTTTACCAGAGGAAGCAAATTTTCATACACACACAAATGAAATGCCAGAATGAGATATTTTCCCATATTAAGATAACCATATCGTAATTTTTGTAATATGTGCGTCAAAATAACCCGCAACACGGTCGTTTGAAGTAGCAGGCATTTGGAACATTGGTTTTAAGTGTGCGTAAGTGTGTAAATTGTGAGGCGTGTGTTGGAGAGCTTATGGGATATTCTTAATTTTCCATGGGAATATTTTTACAATCCGGGACAATCATCTATTTCATGTAACATTATTAAGGCCAAATTTAATTTTGCTGCTATTCAAATGAGAGAATCGGATACTCCAATCCTAATAACTTATGAATCGCCAAGTATAAATGTGTATCTGTGAAACGAATATATAACATTAGAATATGTGTTGTATGTGTGCCAATGGAAAGTGTATGTTTTGGAAGTATTTATATAATATTAATGCAATGTAACTCTCCTTTGTATATTCCAATTTGGACTAAAATGCACAGGGTTTGTATAATTGGATAAACAAATAAAACACCATACATCGTAAAATAATAAAAAAAATAACAATAAATAAAATCAAAAAAAAAAAAATTTTTAGATGGGCAAAATATGATCTTAACAGTTTTAAATAAATTTATTTTGAAAAAAAAAAACCAATTCTTTTTTTGAGCAATCGATAGTCTACACGCGTCTAGAAGCAGTGTATAACGTGCATTAGTAGACCCAGCACGTAACAACACGTACCTGACATATAAATTCTAGTTCACTACTACTCGTACATCTCAGGAGTCCCAATTTTCCCCTGATTTACCGGTTTCATTCAAGAATTCCGAGCTTCGGAATCAGATTTAAAATAATAAAAATCGGCTTGTCGATCGCATAGCCGCTAAATCTATTCTGAGTGGTGCCTCCTGGGGACGACGAGAATAAAGTTTGGTTCATGCCAGTGCAAAGCAAAAAGAGCACGACTGGAAAATAAAATGGAATATGAACATTAGAAAGGCTGGGTATTACTTTATAAAACAAACACGGGCAAATGCAAAAAAACGATCTCTTCAACTCACACATTCAGTCTCATTGAAGCATAGATAACAACAAAGAGTTTAAAATCCGCAGTGGTTGCACCACACGTAACTGTACTTATTCATTGATCTCACTGTGTCACCTTATAGCCAAACCATAAATTCTTACGTCGAATCCCTAACCGTTATCGTCGGTAAATTTTTGTTACTGTTTTAAAAAAATATCAGTTCTGATAATACTACTTTCATCTTTACGAGGACAGCTTGTGACGTGAGAGCCTTAAGTCTGCCATGGATTGCCTCCCCTGCTTTGCAAGTAGTGTACAACATTAGCCAAAACTCAAGAGTAATCTAAATAGGTCGTCAAATGTGTCTACACCTTTGGCACAAGATTACTCTTTCCAGTGATGTAGATAGAAGAGTAATGACGCCTGTCTTCTACCTTAAGGGGAGAATTCACAAGATATAATTCAGAAGTCAAGAACAATGTTGCTTAGCGCTGAACATTTGTTAACTTATATCTGTCCGTTCGCGCCTTATGCGAAGCATTTAAGCAATAGTTTTTAGCCTGCCTCAAGCTCCCCCAAGCTGAGTTAATTCAGCGAATTTTCTCCTATAATGGTATAGCTTTGTTTAGAGGTCAATATATATATATAATATATTTTGCATTTTGCCCCGTGTTTGTTTTTATATATACAGTACTTTATACCAAAAAAAATGGCAGTCATATTGCCTCAGCTAAATAAGCTGAATATCGAATTAAATATGCAGTTTCTGATTTTCCCAAATTTTGCATCCACTGAAGTGAGCAAACACTACCAAAAGTTTATTAAAAAAATTAGCGTAGATGTACGACCCTTGATAAATACAAAAGAGCAGAGACAAATTTCACAATGCTAGTGGCAGAAAATGGATACAAAGTCAAAGTGTATGTTAATTTCACAGCTTTGGAATGAAGGAAATCAAACATGTTCCAACATTTCTAAAACCTTGAACATTCCTAAGCGGACTGTCTACAGAGTTGTGAGTAAATTAAAAGCAGGTAATGGAATCGAGCGAAAAGAACGTAGTGGGAGGCCAAGAATTTTGGACACAAAGGACCATCGGTGTCTCGCCCAAATCGTTCGGGCTGGGCCAATGAAGAGTGTAGAAAACATACGGCAGCGCATGATCGAGTTGGGAAGCCCAGAGTTATCTAATGCTACTGTCAACCGGGAGCTACACAGGATGAATTACACAAAAAAGCGGGTAATTTCGTCACCATTGCTCACAGAGACTCACAAACAGATGCGCTTGAACTGGTGCCACGAACACCAAAATTTGTCCTGGGACCATGTGATTTTTTCAGCAGATGAATGTTCTGTTTTGGTCTTATCCTACTCCACTAAAATATTTGGACGAAAGGGCTCGTTAAACGCCTGTTGTGTACTGATGTACCAGCGACCGGAAACATACCTAGAAATTCCCATCTTTGGGGAGGGGGTGTCAGCAAGAGGTGCCACCCCACTGTGTGTTTTAACAGAATTCTCACGAAAGAAAGATACATCGACATAACTAGAGGGACACCTTCTGCCATTTATGCAGGTCATGTACCCCGATGGTTGCACATTTCAACATGACAATTACCCAAAATCATACAGCTCATACCACCAAAGCATGGCTGCAAGAGAAGAATGTGATTGATAGTGCTGAAGTTGCCCCAGCAAACAGTCCCGATCTAAACCCCAATTGAAAACGTTTGGGGGCACTACTCAAGATATCATTTAAAAAAAGAGTGGAACGACTCAGAGGTACGTTGAACCATTGAAGAAGGTAGCTGAAAAATACTGGGACAGTCTGACTCACAATTACCTACAAACATTTGTGGGCTAAGTATGCTCATCGCCGCATCCAGGGCTTGCCTTGCTGGAGAAGGCAACATTATAGTTGTACTGAAAACCACTGTTAATAGATAGGGGAGATACCAATCTTCCTCTGTACATTCAGTTTTTATTATTATTTGCTTCTATGAGTGTGTGCTGCGTTTGCAAAAAGATTAGTCTGACTGCCATTTTTTTTGCAAAGTACTGTTTATAATAGTATTTATATATATATTTATATATATATATATTTATATTTATATATGCCTATATATATATATATATATATATATATATATATATACGTATATAATATATATATATAGGTATATATATATATATATATATATATATATATATATATATATATATATCTATATATAAACAGATATTAATGCTCATACGTTTGCTTTCTTTCATGCATGTCATAACTAAATAAAAACTATTGTTTAGTTTTTAAAACAACAGGTAACAAATTTAATAATCAATTAATATTAACAGTTTTACAATAAATGAAATGCTGGTGGAATTTTATATTGGAATTGCATTTTCTCTTTACGGAGATTTAGGGTGAGGATTTATTAGTTCAGGAAATTATGTCCGTGTTGCTGGTGCCTGTTTTTTATAAGCACAACTGATACAAGGGGGTCCTGTAGCCGTTTTCCGTCAGTCTTTTGGTGGTGATGGCTCTTCTCTACACAACTTGTCCGATTTAGGCGTTGATTCCCTGCGTTTCACTCACGGCTAGCTTCGTTCCACGAACTTTTTTAGACAAAATAGAGAAACAAATGCCTCTGCAAAGTACACTTATGGGCTGCCAATTAACAAGCACATTTCTCGCTGTCCATCCACCAATGTTATTCTACACTCAGAAGAATTAAAATTCTCTGAGTACACAGTGTAGCTCAGGGAAGATGATATAAAAATCACCAATATTCTTCCGGATATTAAACTGGGAAAATGTGTCTGGGCGGGCGCGAATAATGAGTTGCCTGATTTACAATTAAACAAAGTGCATTTATCTCACAAAATATTATACACTTTAGGCACATGTGATGTAATCATTAGTCATCACTGCTCCATTCGGAGTCTGGGGTCACCTCTGGTGTCGGTTTTCCGCATGACTAGATAGAATAAATCACCAGCGCTTGCTGTAGTGGTTTATAAATATATTATTTTCGAATGTTGAGGTTGCCAGCCTCGTATATAACCACTTAGCAAGAAAAACATGTCAAATTCACATTTATAAATGAAATGTTCACAACTTACCTCAATTTGGTAAAACACAATCTCCTCGCACAGTTTAGAATGGACACGAGCAATTTAGGTTATATGCTCTCAAATCACTTGGTCTGGAAATTTTGAATTTCTTTTATGACGGGTGAATTTGCGAAACACTTTTTCTTGGAAAGTTTCTCTTATGACGCGTGATCTAATTCCTTAGGTATCCAGTCCTAATATTTAAAGTCCTGGTCCCTTATGTTTTCAGAGTTCGTATTTCAACCTGCGGGTTTACTCTTAAGTTTTCAGAGTTACCCAAATGCTCGATCTGTCACTTATAATTATGGAATGCTAGGGTCCTTGGCGATCCTTCTTTCACTGGCTTTTGGGAGTTGCTAGTTTGAAGTTGCGAATCGGTCTGTGTTCTGTGTTTCTGATTTCGGCTAGATTATTTTTCATCTCATTCTCAGTTCATTCAAATCCCAGATTGTACTTCCTTGCTTACTTGCCAATGAGAACTAATGCCATATTCCGGCTCTCACTTCAATCCAATCGTAAGCTCTTTTGCACTATGTGGGTAGGTGTTTTAAATTCATAATTCCCCCCCCCCCCCCCCCCCCCCCCCCCCCCACCCCCCCCCCCCCCCCCCCCCCCCACGTGTTTAAAATATTACATTTAATATTCCAACGTGTGACCTCTTTCAAAGCATACGGTAATATTTTCGCAACTCACAACAAATCTGGGAACCAAGTTGATGTCCATCTGCTACCTTCAAATGTTGACTCGCCAGACACATTGCCTGTGATAATCACACACAGGGAAAGTCCCGTGATAAAAACGATTATCTCATTATCGTCTGTGATCGTGCGTTCTCCAGACAGTCAAACAAAAAGATGCCGGCCGCTCAGACAAATATTGTGCTTTCATCAGACAATACAGACCGCAACCCGGATGTTAATCGCCTGATTGTCGCTGGCCTCAGAAATCAGTTACGTTAAAGTCGCTATCTCTCATCACGTTTGCCGTCTGTATTAAAAGGTGGAAGCCGGCTTTTCATGATAAAAATATCACTCGCTGACCGGGTCAATAAACGTGGTATTACCATTGAGCCACCTGGCGTAACGTAAACAGTCTGTGAGATGTCACAGAAAGAATGTAAGGGCAATAAATATGCCAAATATTAGGATGATGAATGAAAGAAATGTAGAAATGAAGAGATACTGCCGGAGTGAATGAGAGTTATGAAAATTGCACTACCGATTTCGTCATAGAGTCCTGGAAACAGGCCAATTAGTATTACAAAGTACTTCGTTTTATGAAATTATCTTGCGTAAAGGAAATAGTGGCTGAACCACACACACACACAAATAGAGACAGACCCAAAAAAAAGGAGATAGACCCAAAAAAAATTGAGACAGACTCAAAAAAAAAAGGCAGACCAACAAATAGAGATAAGCTTGTCGTGAGATGACGTCTGTCTCACATCACGAATTCTAAATATTCTGACCATTACCGCTCACAATAATAGGATACAACGGACTGATATATAACAGCCAATGAGTACGCTCCTTTTTCTAGCATGTATAAGGAAACCTTTTATGCTTAACATAGAGGCCTATTTTGTGTAACTGAAAAAACGAAGATATTTAATTTCTCAAAGACTAAAGATATTTAAACGAAAGTTAGAGCTAATTTAAACTACGGGGATATTACTTAAGAGGTATGTGTAAAGACTTCATCAAATAATATGTTATTCTAAGAGAAAAATCATTTTAATTGACATTTCTACATCAAGGTAGTCCCAATTTAGTTAGTTAAAGACTGCATAGATTTAAATGCACTTTGCTAGCTAAACCATTAATAGATAGCCAGATAGATATAAATTCACGGTTTAATTCTAACTTTAGATGAGCATCATCGGTCCATAATTAAGAGAGTAAATAAATATTAAATATTCTCCACATTGAACGGGAAGGAATAAGACGCATCGGGTTGAAAAAATTCTTTACTCCGTTTTTCCTTGTCATCCGCGAGGTACGCGGCGCTCCTATATAAGACCTTGAACTTGGCGGATTTACGACACTACTATTTTCAAAACACGTGCTGAACTCAAAAGAGGCGCAAAACATATGTTGTCAAATACTTTGGTTGCTGTGTCTAGCAGCAGACATAGATGCCAATTTAAAGCCTGTATCAGCTTATGTGTGTTGGCCTGTGAGGGTAAGATATATATATATATATATATATATATATATATATATATATATATATATATACTATATATATATATATATATATATAAATATATATATTATATATATATATATATATATATATATATTTATATATATATTATTATATATAAATATTATATATATATAATTGTGTTATTTGCCTGTACATATCCACTCGTGTGTTCGATGATGTGTTAAAAGGAAAAACACTACAGGAGGAATGTGCTGCCGGGCTTGTTTGCAAACATGTGTGATTTTAGAGACAAAAGCCAGCATTGGGAAAGGTGTAGAATATTTGCTAATTATGGCACAAATACGACTGTAAGTTTATTAGGGTATTTGAATGAGTATTTTATACAGGAACGACACACTGTTCACGAACATAAGATAGGATTACAGGATTTGTTAACATGATGTAATCAAGATGTCACTTACTATTGTGTACTTAACCAAATCATTGTATGGAAGCCAATCATGGACTAATGGATCTAACTTAGGATGTATTAAGGAAAAGAGTAATCACATTGAACTGGCTGTAGGGTACTGAGGTAAATTGTCCTGTGCAAACTGTTAGCACAATGTCTGAATTATGTTTGTACGTGGTGTTGTATGTGTGTATGGAGTGGTGCTGGACTCTACAAGGAATGCGATTGTATTTTCATTCCAGGTTTTGTCCTGGTATTACCACAAGTTTACGAGACATCTACTTGAGAGGAATTCTGTTGGTGCATGCAGTTCTTCATATACTTAGAACTCGACCAAAGTTTCAAAGCCTGGAGTTACAGATTGTGTGATCCTGGCTATAGATGGATGCTTCTCAATATTTCAAAAGCTAAGTGGACGCTTAGTTCCACTGATCAGACTATCCAGCCACAAATTTTAAAACAAAGAAGCCACATAATAAAATAAAGAAATCACACATATTAAAAACATCATAATGATGACTCACTAAGAACTATATTCAATTAATATTACTTTACAAGCCAGTGAAAGTGATACTACTTATGTGAAAGAAAGAAATTGACATTATACCTACAAATTTATCATAGTACTATTTTGGAGAAGAATATTCCATATTTATTTATTTGATTGTGTATATAATATTTGAATTCATTTTATTTTTCCTAAACCGAAAGAGAAGCGGTATAGGATCAATATGTAAATTGTAAAATACTTTCACTCAGACTTACTTAATTATTATAATTGAGTTAATGTTCTGTTTGAAAGATATTACATATTAAATAATTCAATTTATCTCTAGACAATTAGCCACAAAAACAACTATACATCCATTATTCAAGGTGGGATCTGGAGAGGTAGCAGTTAGATCTTCAGTGACCAACACTATCATCATACTTGAAGGTTTACATAGCTTGACCCCACTTTTGATGTCGAATACATCCTTACTCTTTTCAGAGAAGGGGGTATTTCTTATAAGACCAGATCTCTTATCTGGCAACTATCCTGGTATCATCTGATACACCTTTTTGTCAAGGATAGCTTTCCTTTTAATAACATCTGAACCTCTCGCGACAAAGCTATTTTAAAAAAAAATTAGAGGGGACACTGTCTCAAAAACTAGAGGCGCGCCCAAAATTAGCTGAGCGTCCTTCCCGATGTACTGTCTCACAGCAAGGTGATGGCGTCGTTTGGTTGGTCGTAGGTTCGATTTCCCGGTAAGCGTATCACTTATATTTTCTTTTCTGTTGTCTATTGTCATCCTTTATGTCCAACGAGGACTGAAAATAAGCATACCGGTAAAGCCTAATCAAAAAAGAATCAATATCATATTTACCTATTAGCTCCTCAAGGTGCATAGGCGTTCAGCAAATTTATGCCAAGCCCTTCTTGTCCAGTGACATCCTTTCAATGTCATTTCATTTCTTCTTTATTCATTTCATACATGTCTCCAGTTCTCTTGTCCGTAAGTTTTTTTGGGGGGTCTCCTTTAACTTTGTGCTTCCTCATAAGTGAACAGCTACACTCAAGGATCCATCGGGAGCGAACGGGAACATGATGTTTTGTTGAGGATACACGATTACTGGCAAACTTATCAAGTGTCACGTAGACATTTTACGATCTATTAAATTGCCTATATTTTCCTCTTCCTTTCTTTTCACCCGTATCCTCTATTTTTATTGTCGCTCTTGTCTTTTTTCCTGTTGTTTTTTTTCGCATTCGTTCGTTTGCGACTGTATACATTACTATTTTTCCCATTCTCACTTTTCGCAAGTTCCGTTTCTCATTTAGAAATGCATTTCATTGCTGATGAAACGAGTAACTTGATTACGTAGATGTTATTCGCGCAGTTTTGACGAGAGGTGCGATTATGGTTCATACTCAGGACGTAGGACCAGGACGATTTGGCGTGAGAATGCATTCGGTCAATCGCTGCAGATTGACGTAATACACTGTGAATATTCGTTTTTTTGCCAGACATATAGGCGACAAATTTGTCTGCATTTTTTCACCTGCCACAACGAGTGGGGTCCGGCTGAAACGCTCGGAAAGGCGCGATAAATGACGTCTCCTTGGCGCAGTTTTGAGACATTTTTGTCTGGAAATCCCCACCTGATAAGACCTCATTGTGGGCCATGGTCAGCGTGAAGTGTGAAAACTGCCGGGGCATTGGAGACTAGCTGTCTGAGATTCGCAACTGACACGCGCCCTCTCGGTCAGTAGGTGGCAGTTACGACACCCGTTTAGGTGTTAAACGTAGTGTCATAGACGGAAAGGGGGATTATTTCGGTTTGGCGAAATAAACGTTTACCTCTTTGTCTGGTAATAGATATAACCAGAGTTTGAAACTAGATTTTCATTCTCGCTCCTAAATTCGCAGTAGACAGGACGTTTCGTGCTAGAGAATAAGCTGTATAGCGAAGTCTTAGTTTGTTCATGGCAAAAAATTTGCCGAACTTCTAGACTACCAATAAATATAAGCATATAATTCTAGTTTGTGCGATCGCCTGTAAATTCTGTATTGAGGTAAATCTTATACATATTATCTAGTATTTTGTGAAGTGTTTAAAGTGTTAAATCGCTTATTTTATTTCACTAGTTAGATTTGGTGCAGAGCGCTTAATACATAAGTCTGTATTATTTTCTAGTGACGTGTTTCAGTGGAAAGCAGAATAAATTATAATTTCTAGCTTAAACAACAATGTAGCTATAATGAATTTAATTTTACTGCTCAATAATCAGACGAGAACAAATTTTTCTAAACTAACTTATAATGCTAGAAGCCTCATGAGTGTTGGCGGAATACGCTCGTGTTCCTATATCATGAGGATTGATGATTTTTAAATATAACTTACTTCACGGGAAGTTTTAATGATAAGTCAAGCGGTACGCTTGCAGTTTAAAAATGTAAGTTATATTGAGTACATAATATGTAAAATATTTCAGATGTATTTTTCTTTATTCAGTGAATACTGTGATACCCAAACTTTGCCAGCGTTCTAGTACGTGAACATTATCTGTGAAGAATTTAAGCACTTTCATTACATGAACTGTAACCAGTTAAATGAAGTAAAATGCCTATCGAGCCAGAATTAATTCTTTCAGAATAACTCTTAAGTACAGATCAGCCCGTTGTGGCAAGCAAAATATCAGTAACATTCCTACAGAGGTTTTGACTAGTATTGTGGTGATCAAATATAGTACCTTCCTGAAAGTAGACACCGATCTTACATTCCTTAATTCTTGAAACCAAAGCTAGTGACACTGTGCTCTGCTAACTTTCGTGCCTGGACAAATTTTATTTGACTTAACAGACATCCGAAAAATAAGAACACCCAAGGAATCGTTCCCTGAGACAGAGAATTCAGTACGTCTTTTTGGAACTGGGGATTTCTTGGTCGAGACTGCATTTACGGGTCTGTGTGAAGGTCCTAGAATTTATTATGTTCCCAGAGGCAGCGATCAAAGCTGTAAGTATAAATGTGCACACGTGGCCACGGCTGAATGTATAAGAGTGAAAGCAGATCTGAGTGTTATTTTACCGTTGTATTTTGGCACCTATTTGCTGTCATAACTTTCTTCATGCAAGTCTGGTTTTGCTAACAATATTTTCTATTAAACTAGATTTTAGTATCAGGTCTGTTCATACCTTAAACGGGGAAAACTCTTAGACTCAATCATATGTATCTGGGACTCTTTGTGTTATCATCTTTCTCCTAACGGGACTGTGGGCTATCCATCGAGGGAAGATCATAACTGTGGGTCTTACAGTTCTTGTAGCATTCCTTGATTTGTTTTTTTTGGACTTTGTGTATATGCCTTTCTGATGTAATTTTACATGTTGTGACGTAAGTTTACAAATGATAAATAAACTTAAAAATAAATTAATCAGCGTGTTGGTCAGCTCGTTCTAGAATATGTGTAAAACCATTTGTTATAGTTTCCCACGTCGATGTGTCTACCTGTCGTCACTTGAATGTGCGTGCACGTGAGTGGATATATATATATATATATATATATATATATATATATATATATATATATATATATATATATATTTAATGTATATGTGTTAGACTGTCTGACTACTCTAGATCTGTCGTAGAAGATAGGTGAGAGAGAGAGAGAGAAGATTTCCCGCTCTCAGAGACAGCCTCTATCACTATTCTACCACCTCACTCGTGGAAATTTATTCTGTATTTCTATCTCACACTGTGACTAACACTCATTCCAAACTATTCAGAAGGGACCAACCCAAGTCTTAATTCTCCTATCAAAAATCTACGACATCAAGTAAAACCAATTACTGCATAAACTAATACTGTAAGGGCCATGGCTCCTTTGTCGCAGGTTTCCCGGGGAATAGCTGCAGTGTTGGCTCTATGCACTATTGTGAGCAAAAAGGGACATAATGACGATGATGTACTGTCATAAAACGGGCAATACACTCTGGGATTGCCACGTAAATTAGTGTCTTTATGATAAATAATGAATTGCACAACATAAATTCTGCTATAAATTTATGGTTAATGCCTTGAACAGGATATTTCTATTGGGATTTGAACTACAAATACAAATTCATGTAATTATAGTAGTGGGAAACCATTATCATCTTCGGTATTTGACGAGGAAATTCTGATTTTGTCGGTAAATTCGCACAACAGCATTGAAATCCCACGAAAGTTTACAAGAGAAAAAGCGAACTCTTGCGCGGACCTCTGAGAAAGCAAGGCTGAGATTAGGTATATAAGCCCAGTCTAAGACACAGGTCCTTACTTCTTGAAATCACTTCAATATCTGACAGAGATGAGAAGATATCCAGAGAGCCGACTGTTATAGTTAGAAGCCTTAACCAATAACACAACACGATAACTGAGAAGGAGCCACAACTTAACGTTATTGTGAGCAATTTGTATAGATCGAAGCTTCAAACAGCCGCAGACTTTGAAGTACCGCTGTGTCTTGAGGGTATGTCTGTAAGCTTACTAAATATCTTAGTGAACTAATATACATTTAAAATTAATGAATATTTAAAATTAATGTAAATGCTTAACATAAATCCTCCCGAAGAAAGATGACATATCACTACATAACCTCAATTCTGGACACCATTGGCTCAGCAAAAAGTCTATGTTAGGATTGACAAACGCTAGCAATAAAAAATTTACCGAAATAAAAGATAAGAAAGAAAAAGAGATGACGAACTCAACAGTAAAGCCCTATTAATATTTCTTTGACCACACAAAATTGGTAGGGAATAATAACGAGCTCCACTCACACATTTATATAACACTAATGGAGCATAGAATATGCCTAGCGAGAAGGCAACTTACCTATCAGTTCTCTTCTACAACTATCATCGAGAACTGTGCAGTTAACTACCTGACTTGTCGTGTGCCTTCTCTACCTCTGGTTCGCTAGCTTTCTTTTCCACTTCCGGAAAATACTTTCTAATTTTCCATCCAATATCCATTTCGCCACATATATACCATGGGTTCTCAACCTATTTTTTTGCTTATGGCACCCTCTCTCATTTGCCTCTGTAATCCCACCTCCCCCCATAGTAGCTGTTAGCTGGAAAAAAAAGGTACTTTACCATCAGCACTGTTTAATAAATGGTTACTTTAACAATTGTCTCCAGCTAGCAGCATGGATAAAATCAGGAGTGAAGTTAAAAGTTGCAACCAAGGTGGAGTGGGTTCCATTCGCAGCGCCGGCGGGAAAGACAACAAAAGGCATACACTTGGGTGTCATGACCAGAGTGTAAAGAAGATAAAGGACCGACACACGTGCAACGTACTTCGCTTAATGATGATATTTTTATTTCTCACGAGCACCTGCAACATACACGTTTATTTTTATTATTTGCTTCTTCTGCTAAACACATAATAATTTTTTTCTAACAATACATTCGCAAATTTTTTTTACAGTCTAGTTTACAAGCTGCCTGTTGAATACGCTAGTAAAAATGCCACAGTCTTTGACATGGTCAACCAATTAAACTGGACAAAGACCGACGTCAGAGACAGTTTCAAGGAGATGGTTGCCAGTTTAGACGTTTTCGCTATTTGCCACGGCGACACCAGCGATTTGAAGGTAAATGTATGTTCATTTAAAAAGAATATTGGATAGAATTTTAGAATTACAAAGACAAGCCGCCATTTTGGCCAAGTGGTTATTGATATGTCTGTCGTGTCAGTTCTACTAATTAAAAAAACATAATAACCTTCACGCTAACCTTAACCTTAACCCAACCCCTGTTTCCAGATTTTTCAAATAAAAATAATAATCTCTAACACCAATCTTAACACTAACCCAAGCCAGTTTCGAATTTTTTATCTCTTAACGTTCTGTGCACCATGAAAAGATTGTATAGCATACGTGTTCTATAAATAAGTGTTCAAATTAGCTTTCACGGAGCTATAAGCACCGTTTCTGTACTTTCTCAAAAAGCTGATGAAATTGTTTCATTGTTAATTTACAAATGTTTTATGAAGACAAAACGTAATATGGTGATAGCATCTATAATTTTCGATACTATGTTCAATAGCCACCATTTCACTTATGGCATTATCCCTCCCAGCATGCAAGAAGGCATAACTGGAGTTCTTATATGACCACCAACCAAGCACAATGCTATAATATACATATGTGGAAGTGAATCTCTGTCTGTAAGGCTAATTACACCATCATAGACTATTGAAATCATGCACACACTTCCAGATATTCCCCCTGTGGTGAAACTTGTTGAGAACCGGGTTTTGCACACCAAACGTGGAGGAGTCACCTGAGCGCCAAACGAAACTCTGGCCTTTACCTGGTTGGCTACATGCAGGAGGATCTCACTGTGGGCCCCTGATGGGCAGGAGATGCTGAGAAGTTGCTTTGTGTAGGACGTGACAACTCCTTGGTAGATCCCAGAACCAGAGCACAGTATTTTAGCTCTGCATAATTGGACAGCCACCCCCCCCCCCCTTGGATGTCCGGGAAGCCAAAGTTTGCCACGCCCCTCTTGCGCCTAGCTTAGGACCAGATGTGTTGATCCTTTAAATGCCAGCCAAGCTGAACTGGAGCTCATGACTTCAACTCAAAACGTTTCAGAATGGCAGAAAAGTCACAAGAAAAGCCTAGATGTACAATGTAGATAATACCAAAGAGTCTTCAAATTGGTATAGGCTGTAAAAGAACGAGAAGCTCAGCAGCCCTAGTTAAACAACAACAACAACAATAATCCCTCCAGGCCAATTATCGTAAACAGTGTAGCCTCAACGAGAATGTCCAAATTTTATGTATATGTTTTTTTTCTTCTTGTTGTGTGTCCTAAAAGTTAGATTCTTCATACTTGTTGTGTTGTCATTCAAAAACAAAGGAGTGTGTATGTATATGTATGTGTGGGGATGGGGGTGAGAGGTGGGGGTGGGGGATCGTTTTGAATAGAAAATGGCAGATACAAGAGGGCGTGAATACATTGGTGCAGGCTGTTGTGACAGGACAAGCTGCAGTGGCTGCTCAATACTCCATTGGGAGCAGGAAAGTGACATGATGATGATGGTTGAGTGTCCCTCTTGGATGAGGCAAAGCCGGGGGTTTCTGAAGAGACAAAGAAGAAATATGACTACTACTCCCTCTGGCATGTCGTACAAGGCGACTTAATAAGAAGTTGTGCCTGGGGGGTTGGCCACCTCCTCATGCACAACAAATTGATACAAAAACAATCGCTGGAAAAGCTTCTGAATGATTAAGGCATAATTTCTACAAGGGGACAAGCTACAATGGTGGATCCATGCTCCATAAGGAACACATAGGAATATGTGATGAAGATATGCTCCTTGGTAGAGGCGGACTGATCACTGGACTTTTCTGGCTCTGCCCGAGGGCCCGCAGCCGTAGTTATTTTACAAAGCATGATTTATTAATGTGGAATTAGTATTCAGAGGCCAATAACCCTGTTTTGCCCAGGAGCCGGAGCACTGTCAGTCCGCCTGTGCTCATTGGTCAGCTGAAGGGTACAACATTTATCGCTTGTGTTATGTGCGGACGTGCGATTCTATATATATGTCTCTAGTATAGATGATCTAGACCAGTGGTCCTCAACCTTTTTTTGCACCGCGTGCACATTTTAGATTTATAGAGAGAGTGTTAGGCACCAAACAAATATCGCGATTCACATATTGACTCATTTTTACAACAAAATTGACGAAACACTTATATAAGGCCAAATAAACACATTTAATGGTATAGGAAATATTCAAGATTTAAAAAATAATAATAATAATCTTTAAAATATTTGTGTCAAACGTATAATTAGTTTGATCTCTGGCACTGCATGTCACTGATCAACTGTTCATAGTTAGGAATGTATATTGGTAGAGTCTTTGACATTTCATTGCAAAGACCTAATAATTTTAGTTGAGGGTAAGCTATAATGTCTGACAATTTAAGAAAAATTATATATTTATTGTTTCATTCATAAATCATCCGCGGGCATACAAATAAGCTGGCACCGTGTTGAATACCCCTGATCTAGCGTATCCCAACCTTATTCTCAAACTTGTTTTTTTTTTTTCAGTGGAACTGGAAAATTGAACCCCAACCTAATATCACCAGCGAGTACCAAGCACCTAGCGTTTGTTCATTCATTCATAACCCTCCACTCCCGAAGGAGCATAGGCCTTCAATAAACACATGCCAAGTCCCCCTGTCACGTGCCATCATCTCAAGTTCTTTCCATGTTCTCCTTATCATTTTCACGTCTGTTTCCATTTCTCTTCTCCATGTGCTTCTTGATCTACCTCTGCTTCTCTTGCCCTGGGGGTTCCAGAACAAGGACTGCCTTGTAATGCTATCAATAAATTTCCTCAGTGTGTGTCCTATCCATCGCCATCGTCTTTGTCGTAAATTTTTTTTGATAGGAGAATTAAGACTGAGTTTGGTCCCTTCTGAATAGATTTGAATAGGTGATTGGCACCGTGAAAATTAGTAAAACAATAGAATTTCCACACAGATGAGATGATAGACTGTGGTATAGAGGCTGTCACTGAAAGTGAAACGAATTCTTCTCTCTCTCACCTATCCTCTACGACGGTTTTTACAGAGTCCGACAGTCTAAACCACATATATATTACATATAATTCTATCTACTCACGGGCACGCACATACACGTGACGACAGTTAAACACACACAGACTTAAAAAATCGATAACACTGATTATATAGAATAATTGGGATCGAGCTGACCAACGCACTGATTTTTTTGTTCAAGAGAAATTTTTAATTATCATATCAAAATTTCTCACAACACCAAAAATACATAAAAAGGAAGCATACAAATAGGCATAAAAAATCAATGACTTTCTACCAGGACGATAGACCCGTTATGATATGCCCTCTAGGTTTAGCCCCCAGTCCCGTTTAGGAAAAAGATGATGGCCCAAAGAGGATCAATGATACATTAGCGGTAATCAAATGATTTTCCCCTGTTAAAGGTATGGATAGACTTAGATATACTCTGATCTATTCTAAGGGAAAATATGATTAGCAATACTTGCATAAGGTCAATTAGAACAGCAAAAATGGGTGCCAAATTACAACAATGAGGAAATCACTAAGTTCTACATTCACTCTAGACATTCAGCCGTGTACACGTGCACATATTCACTGTTTTGGTAGACATATCTGGGAAACACAATTTTGTTAGAACATTCACATGCAGAATCACCAGAGGTAGTCGTAGCCAAGAAAACCCCAGCTCCACAAAGTCAGATAGAATTCACTGCTTCGGGGAACGTTTCCTTGGTATTTCTTATTCTAGGATATCTGTCTATGTCACATTTTAAAAAATCTTCTCCAGGCACGAAAGTTTACAGTGAGCACCGTGTCAATAGCTTAAGTTTTCTAGTAATAGGAATGTCAGGTCGGTGCCTTCTCTCAGTATAGGATTTACTTTGGTCACACCACAGATTTGTCCACAAAATAATCTAGTCGGACAATGTTAATGTTATTTCTTGTAATATTCACGCCGGCAGGCAGAAAATTTACGTAGAGTTTATGAAAGAATTTAAGATCTGGCGCAAAGGCCCCGTATTGATCATTACAGTCTTTGAAACCCGTTAGTGGGATATAGTATTTCTGTCTAACTCTGTTGGCATATGCACTGTCAGACCAGTGTTACTTGAGAAACCCACGTGGTTCAAAATAAGGACTGTCTATTTCTTCACACATATGAAACTCTTATTAAATGCCGGTAAAGTTCGGGTCACCCCAGTATTTCCTGAACAAAAGGAAAAGCACATATAAATCATTTACATATTATGTACTCAATATAACTTACATTTTAAATAGCAAGCCGACCGCTTGACTTATAATTTTAAAACTTCCCGAAAAATAAGTTATATAAAAAATTCGATCATCATGAATTAGGAATATCATGCGTATTCCGTCAATATTCACTGATGTCGCATCTAGCATTTATAAGTTTGATATAAAATATTCTCGACTGAGTATTTAGCAGTTAAATTAAATTCCTTATAGCTACTTGTTTAGTAAGCTAAAGATATAATTTATCATGTATTTCCACTGTAACTCGTCGACCAGAGAATATAACAAACTATAAATTAAGCACTCTGTTCAAAAGAAACTAGTTAGAATGAAATGAGCGATTTAACACTTTATCACTTCACAAAATACTAGAGATCTATTTTATATAATATTTACCTCAAACACAGAAGTACTAAGAACTTAAACCACTTCGACCAAACTAAAGGCCATCTCTATTAACAGAGATTATTTAGAAATAGAACGAAGGCTAGTTCTGTCTTTACTGCGAAGTTGCTGAGTGAAATGAAATAAAGTTTCAAACTTGGGTTAATATTTTAAACCTGACAAAGGAGGAACTATTATTTCGTAGAACGAAATGCTCTCCCCTTTCCGGCTTTAACGATACGTTTAACGCCTAACATGTCGTAACTGCCACCTACTGACCAAGATGTACGCGTGTCAGTTTCAAATCTAAGACAGCCTGTCTGCGGTGCTGAGCGATTTTTCACGCTACGCCGGGTTTTTCTAACGAAAAACCTCATGCGTTTCTGCAAACTGTAGACAGCTGTCTCGTTCCTGCACTGTGAGGATGCCGGGTTTGACACCTTACGCTAGTGTCAGGTGAAAAATGGTAGACCAAAAGTCTGCTCTTTAGTCTGGGTATGAAACATAATCACACCTTTCGTCTACTGACATCTATGTAATAGAATCACTATTGCGATTCTCCGTTTTGAGAAAAGAAACAGGTAAAGTTAAGGAATAGTATGCAAAATATATTTCGCAAACGAATGGATGCAAAATATACAGGAAAAAGGAAATAAAGAGAGATAACAAAATTACAGAATTCGGGTGAAAGAATAGGAAGACGCTATAGGCAATTTAATGATCAAAACCTACGTGACAGTCTTCTTCTCATCTCTTGTTCCACTGGCACTTGTCTAGTTCTTGTCATCCGTTCAATGTTGATAACCTTATCATACCATTTTAATAATTCTAATCTACGCAAGCACCCATTTATGAAAGTCTGTAGCTTTTTAGTAGTTGTCTTTGTTGTTCTCCATGTCTCAGAGCTATACAATAGGACTGACTTCACATTTGAGTTGAAGATTCTTATTTTCGTGTTGGATCTGATTTCTCTTGATTTCCATATATTTCCCAATGCAATGAAAGCTCCTCTTGCTTTTTGTATTCTTATTTTGATATCACTGTCTGTCCCTCCAACTTTGTCTATATTGCTGCCAAGATATGTGTACGATTCTACATCTTGTATTGGTGTTTCTTCAAGTTCAACCCTGTTATCATTACCTGCATTTATTCTCATTATCTTTGTCTTTTCCCTGTGTATTTTCAGACCCAATTGCTGTGACCTCTCATCGACTGTTTTCAATGTGTCCTGCATCTGATTACGGTTGTTTGTTTGTTTGTTTGTTTGTTTGTTTGAATCCCTGGGCGCGAGTTATTCACGCTTT
This sequence comes from Oreohelix idahoensis, assembly GCA_024509875.1. NCBI lineage: Eukaryota > Metazoa > Mollusca > Gastropoda > Stylommatophora > Oreohelicidae > Oreohelix > Oreohelix idahoensis. The sequence goes on from JAMPIV010021451.1 coordinate 26,583, forward strand.
TGCCCTTTAGGGGACGTGTTATTCACTCTTTCATACCCTCGAGCCAGTTACGGGAGGTGATTTGTGGGCTTTGTTTCAACCCCAAGGGAGCATCATAAACTCAGCGGTATGGTACACCAGGCCCATTTTGGCGTGCGTGCGATACCAAGAGGTTTGACACTCTCTACCCGGTGCAGGGGGGTTATATCTCCGAGACGAGACTGACACGAGCAATCAATCACCGGCCATGGCACAAGCAGCCAGACAGCATAGTGTCGCGGTGGCGAAGCCACCGCCTCCACATGTCTGTCGAAGGTGGGCTTTCTTGCAACTCCAGGGAGCATCCTAGACTCAGAAGCATAATGCACCAGTCCCACTATGGAGTGTGCCATGTACCGAGGTTTGATGGCTCTCTACCCTGCAAAGGGGGTTATATCTCCGAGACGATCGATCTTGGGCTTTGTTGCAACCCCAGGGAACCTCCCGTCGGGTAGCGAAGGTGCAATGCCACGAGACAAGAGGAGAGCTAAGTCATCAGCAAAATCCAGATCATCCAACTGTTTAGTCAGAGTCCACTGGATTCCATTTCTGTTGTGTGTTGTCGATGTTCTCGTAACCCAGTCTTTTGCTAGTAAGAAAGGAACTGGAGAAAAGAGGCATCCCTGTCGCACTCCTGTTCTTATCCCAACCGGTTCCGTAAGCTGTCCTTCATGAAGAACTCTGCATGTCGTGTCTTCATATGTTTTCTTTATTAAATTAATGATCTTCAGGGGAACTCCATAATGCCTTATCAATTTCCAAAGTGATTCTCTGTCTACACTGTCAAATGCCTTTTCGTAGTCCACAAATCCGATGTATAGGGGTGAAATCCATTCCAGACTTTGTTCAACTATTATTCTCAAAGTGGCTTTCTGGTCTGTACAAGATCTGTTTTGTCGAAAACCTGCTTATTCATCTCTCAGTTTCTTGTCTATGGATCTTTTTTAATCTTTCAAGGATAATCCTGTTTAATACCTTTCCTGACACTGAAAGTAACATTATTCCTCTATAATTTGTGCACTCTTGTAAATTTCGATTCTTAGGCAACTTAACCAGATATCCTTCCTTCCATTCTGCTGGTATCTCTTCCTTTTCCCTGACTTTACCAAGTAATTTATATAACATCTCTGTAGCCGTGTTGATATTTGCTTTGATGGCCTCTGCTGGAATGCCATCAGGTCCAGGCGCTTTTCCATCTCTTAGAAGCTTTATGGCTTTCATTATTTCTTCCTTCGTTGGTCTTTCACCGTTAATTTGTAGCTCTTCTTCTGCTGGCTGGATGTCCTTGGGGTTTTGTGGAGCTGGTCTATTGAGAAGGTCCTCAAAATATTCTGTCCACCTCTTTATTTGCTCTTGTATATTGCTGAGCAGTTTTCCATTCTTGTCTTTTATGAAGCAACTTGTTTGCTTGTATTTCCCTGTTAGCTTCTTTGTGCTGTTATACAGATCTCTCATATTTCCTTTGGCTGCAGCATTTTCTGCCTCTCTTGCCAACTCCTCAAAATACTTCCTCTTGTCTCTTTTGATACTTCTTTTTACTTCTTTGTTTGCTTTGTGTACACTTCTTGAGCCTTGGCTTTGGAACTTCTGGTTTTGCTTGTGTTTAAATCTGCTTTCTTGTTTTTCCTGTCTTTAAACTTATTGACGGTTTCTGTTGTTATCCATGCTTTTTGTTGTCGTTCCATTTTTCTTAGTATTTCTTCACATGTCTCATTCCATACAGTTTTTGATTTGCTGCCAATAGTCTTCTGTATTCTCTGCATCTTGCAGCTGTTGGAGCGCTTGGAATTTGGTGGATGTTGCGACCGCAAATTTGTCTCTTGTTTCTTGAATTCTTAAATGTCCTACATTAAATTGTTGTCTATAATTTTGCATTGTTGCATATCTCTTGAGTTTCGTTTTTACTTTGGCTATCAGAAGGTGGTGATCTGATGCCACATCTGCTCCTCTATATACCTTTACATCCAGCAATGATGATCTAAACTTCTTGTTTATGCATATATGATCAATCTGATTTTCTGTTCTATGGTCTGGTGATATCCATGTTGCTTTGTGTATTCTCTTATGTGGAAACATGCTTCCTCCTATAGCCAGTTGATTTGAAGCACAGAAGTTTGAGAATAGTTCCCCATTCTCATTCATTATTAGCGTTTGTGCAAGGACCTAAAACAACATCGGTGTGCAGCGGAAACTAAAAATAGAAATAAAACAACGGAATTTATGTTCTCATTTCTGATTGGCTGTATGGTTAACTGTTGTGTGTATCAGTGGTTCTCAACGGGAACAATGCCATATTTGTAGGGGGACACAGTAAGTGTCATATTTCTAGGGGGTGACAATAAGTTTCTGAGGGGGGTCCACCCAAACTTAACTTAAATAAAGTACTGATTATTATAATCTTTTCTGTTTGCAGGCCTTACGCTGCTGCTAGACATTGTATGTCCCTACGACTTTTGCTTGCTATTACACAATTATGTATATATAGAATTAATCGTTTTTGTTAGCTACTGCACATACTTTGTATTTATATGAGACAGCACCTTGGTATATCAATATCTTACAAGCTTTCACACAATTTACAAAACGTATATTGTCACTGTTTAACAATTTTCATCATGTTATTGGCTTGGGGGCCTTGGTTTATGTTTTCACGATAAGTTGCACATAACTTGCTTGACACGTTGCAGTATCTGACTTTCTTCGGTCGTTAAAACATCTGGACACTGAAGATGCTATGCTTATGTCAGGAACAGTGTTTGTACACTGTTAAACAGTTCAAAATGTCCAAAATTGTGTCACGTTTTTCACCACTAGCTGAACCAGGTAAATATGACTAGGTTATGGCATCTGTCGTTTATAATCAAGACGCCTCTCTGATGCTGACTGGCCACTGTTGATCATACTCATCATTTCTACAACACTGTCAAGAAGCTGTGGTTAAATCAGTCAAAAGGGGGTACAGCATACGACCATACAATACATTTAAGAGTTTTGACATCAGTTAAAGACATTTTTAAACCCAGCCATGACTACTTCACTTTGACTTAGCGTTTTGCCAAAGTGAGCAAAATTGTTTTCCTCATCGACAAAATTTACCGAAATAAAAGATAAGAAAGAAAAAGAGATGACGAACTCTTTGAGCAAAGCACCCAACAGCAAAGCCCTAAAAAGAACTATAAGCTTTTATTGCTAGCGTTTGTCAGTCCTAACATAGGCTTCTAGCTGAGCCAATGGTGTCCAGAACTGAGGTTATGTAGTGATGGAAGCCATCTTTCTTCGGGAGGATTTATGTTAAGCATTTACATTAATTTTAAATATTCGTTAATTTTAAATTTATATTAGTTCACTAAGATATTTTGATCGCTCACAGAATAATATTACGTCATATGTACAAAACTTTCCCGCGGGTGTTGTCTCTGATGTAGTCTCTAGAATAACATTTGTCTTACTCATGATTATGTTATACGCAGTACATCCGTGGGAACACGCGATAGTGGGTAGCGTCTTCTGGTAGACTATAAATCTAGATAGGTTTACTCAGTCAAGCACACTGGTAAATCTTTCCTGCCCGTAAATGACCAAATGAGACAGGCAGATGTTAGCACAACAAAACTAGATTGTGTTGCCTATTCTCGTCATCTCGGGATAAGTTGACATCTTTTGTAATAAATATATTTCCTGTTAGCTTTTATATATACCTGATAGGAGTGTGACTTCAATTAGTTTAGGTGATTTCTACCGGTAATTAATTCAGTGATAATGTTGCGCCGTCTACCGCCTTCGTTAACGGGTACTTAAGCAGTTAGGTGTCCCCCGGTGCTATTGTTTACAATGGGGTAATGGTAAACTTACGATAACAGACACTTACTAGGCGAAAGACCTCATAGTCCGTTCAGTGCTTACCATGGATTAATAGTAAGATAAAAGCTGTCATTACGTTAAGGAAATGTCAGGAGTGTAGGTTATTCACTTAAAACTGAACAGTGACGTGCGTGCACTATAACAATTGAATTATAATGAGGTAGTCACTTATTACTTTCTGAGAGAAACTTCTAATAGGTGTGGAATTATTATATGCCTACTTGTGTAGTTAGACACCAGTTTAGAACTTTCACAGGATGCAGTCACCAGCCAGAGATATAATTATATCTTATGGCTAATTCACAACGTATTATTATAGCAATTATATTGTATTTTCCATGTATTCAATTTTGGGAGGTTATTACTTTTTCCATTTTTGTGTATCGACCCCAAGTGGCGCATACCGTTTATTATGTAATGTCTAATGCTGTATTTTATGTAAATTCACTTAATGTTGTAAGATGAGTCACATATCCACTCAGCGACAACTAGACGGTTAGTTTTCCTGTATGTTGAGTTGGAAGAGGACGGAGTAGATTTTGCTGTCAGAGCATTCGTTGACAGGTACATGTATGTTAGTTAGTTGCTTATCCTTTACAGGACGTGGCAATCAACCCCAGCTTTTATTGGCTGTTTTTGATTTTTCTAGGCAATTTTTTCATTCAGTAGTTTGCCATTGCTTTCTGAACGGTACGGCGCTTATACCACTGTTAAAAATTCACACAAAGCGATCTGCTACCAAACCGTCTGCAGCAGGTTTCGAACCTGGTATATCTGGATTATAAAAATGCGTTCATATCCATTAGGCCACAGACGCCGACATGTATGTACAAGGTATATTAGCCTATGCGGGCGCATGCTGATAATTGATAGAGTGGAAGTAACAGGAGGGCGACTCATATGGATAACGACAGATTGAGACTATCATAGCAATGATTAAAATAATTATACATCCCATAGTGGGGCATAACTGTTTACTATAACGTTATTGTAATTTTATTGTTTGCTTGATATAAAGGGTAAATGAATTAAGGGGCTGCTGTAAAACTGGTAAGGAATATAAGTTTATAAACCAATAAAAAGGTATTGAATCAGTTTTACAAATAACAGTTCACATGAGACAAGGGACGTTTCGGGTTTTACCCTTCGTCAGCCACAAACAGGTGACAAAGACAAGAATTACATATAGTAATAGGTGCTACAAAAACATACGATGATAAGAAACAATACAAAATGAGCGATACAAGTAGATGGAAAAAGTACAATGATAATACAAGAAAATCGAAAAACCTAACAGAAATACCGAATCAACAAATTAAATAATAAACGAAACGAAAAAAAAAAACAAACGAGAATGAACAAAACTTCGGAACAAGTCACTTAGCTAGAAATGTAAATGCTCGGAAAACACAAGATCGTAGTCCTCTCTTCAAGTAATCTCGAAGGAAGTGACGTGTAAGATAGCGACAATTTTGAGAGATATGAAACGAACCAAAACCTAAACATAAGAAGATAGATCGAAAAAACAACGAATAAAGAAGAATGAAAGAGAGAGAAAAGCTACCAGAATTTATGCAAAATGATGTTGAACATTGAGACCTTCAGGACATAAAACGCCTAATTGAAAAATAAGACGATTCTCTAATGAAAAGCTAGTCCTGTCATCCCCGACATATGAACGGAGGGCCGTGACATGGATATCGGATTTACCTGAATGGTCAGGCTTATTGAAATGAAGGGCCACAGGTAAATGTTTGCCATGATAGATGTCATTCAAGTGCTCACGAAACCTGTCTGCCAAACGCCTTCCAGTTTCACCAATATAGGTAATGCCGCACCTCTTGCAGATGATAGCATAAATAAGGTTTCTGGATTCGCACGTGAAAGACTCTCTAATGATGAATTTTCCTTTCGGAAAAGTGACCGTCTGAGTTTGGAGTACAACTGGCGAGCATTGTCACGCCTTAGAAACCGTGATGATATTGTTATCAAGCCGGCAGACAAAGGTGGTGCTGTGGTTGTTTGGCGTAAGGACATATACATTCATGAAGGAGTTACACAGCTAGGTAACACTACCTTTTACTCACCTTATTCTGGTGATGCTACAGTCCGGAATAATCTTACTGTTTATGAGACTATCCGGGGCCTTGTCCATGATGATCTTCTTCCTTCTGGTGCTTTATCTCTCCATATTTTTGATAGTAGTCTTGGTAAAACTTCCTTCTACATGCTTGCTAAGGTGCATAAAATTGCTAACCCTGGTAGGCCTATTGTTTCAGCCTGCTCTTGTCCCACTGAACGTATTTCTGAATTCCTTGATAGTATTTTCCAGCCTTAGGTCGCCAATCTGCCTTCTTATTTGAAAGACACTACTCATGCTATCACTACCTTTGATTCGATCAGATTCACGCCTGATCGTACTTACCGTCTTTTCCTCTTAGATGTTTGTTCCCTTTATACTTCTATTCCACATGCTGATGGTCTCAAGGTACTCCATTTTTTTCTCGACCAGCGTACTGATCTTACTATAAGTATAGTTCCGCTTCTTCGCCTTGCTGAGTTGGTTCTTAATCTCAACTCTTTTGAGTTTAATGGCCTATTCTTCAACCAAATCAGTGGCGTTGCTATGGGTACTAAGATGGGCCCTAGTTACTCTTGCCTTTTTATGGGCTACTTTGAATATTTGGTCTTTCATAGTTACGATACCGTTGGCTTGTCACACCGATTACGGAAACAGCGGCAGATGGATCTATTTGTTGTTGCCCTAAAGACGCCGCTAGGCGTGATGGGAAACTACAACAGAGAAAATCAATCTGCTGTTGCCCTTAAGACGCCACAAGGCGTGATGGCCTCTGACTGCTTGGTCGGTCTTTGGCTAAGGACGGAAGAAGAAGAAGATAGTTACGATGGACCAATACCCGAATTTTACCGTCGTTATATTGATGATGGTATTGGCATTACAGACATGTCTGAGATAGACCTCCGTCGATTCATTGACTATGTCGGAAATTTCAATCCTGCCATCAAATTCACTTCTGTAATTTCTACGACTTCAGTGAACTTCCTCGACATCACTGTGACCATTAGCCCTACTGGTCTTAAAACGTCTGTTTATTATAAGACTACTGACGCTCACGGTTTCCTTCTTTATACTTCATCGCATCCTCTTAGTTGTAAAAATTCCATTCCCTTTTCTCAACTTCTTCGCTTGCGTCGTTTATGTCACGATGACGATGATTTCCTTCAGCGAGCTTAAGAGATGCTCGAGTTCTTTTGCCAACGTCTTTATCCAGAACATATTTTATCTGATGCTCTTTATAGCATCACACGCGTCACTCGTCAGATTGCACTCACTACTAAACCTTCTGTCCAGTCTGACAGACTCAAACTGGTTCTAACTTTCCATCCTCACTGTCTGGCGGTGAAGAGAATTCTGTTTTGACATCTGCCTATTCTCCACTCTGATCCTGATACCAGAGAGTTGTGTCGTGATACACCTTTGGTAGCATATCGTAGGGATATGAATTTTAGGGATATTCTTGTACACAGTCGTCTGCGACATACTAGCCCTTCATACTTTGGTACTAAACCGTGCCAACGCCGTATATGTAAGAGCTGTCCGTTTGTTCTCCAAACTCAGACAGTCACTTTTCCGAAAGAAAAATTTATCATTGGAGAGTCTTTCACGTGCGAATCCAGAAACCTTATTTATGCTATCATCTGCAAGAGGTGCGGCATTACCTATATTGGTGAAACTGGAAGGCGTTTGGCAGACAGGTTTCGTGAGCACTTGAATGATATTTATCATGGCAAACATTTACCGGTGGCTCTTCATTTCAATAAGCCTGACCATTCAGGTAAATCCGATATCCATGTCACGGCCCTCCGTTCATGTGTCGGGGATGACAGGACTCGCTTTTCATTAGAGAATCGTCTTATTTTTCAATTAGGCGTTTTATGTCCTGAAGGTCTCAATGTTCAACATCATTTTGCATAAATTCTGGTAGCCTTTCTCTCTCTTTCATTCTTCTTTATTCGTTGTTTTTTCGATCTATCTTCTTATGTTTAGGTTTTGGTTCGTTTCATATCTCTCAAAATTGTCGCTATCTTACACGTCACTTCCTTCGAGATTACTTGAAGAGAGGACTGCGATCTTGTGGCCGGGAGAGTGGACGGGAACGGCACCAAATCAAGTTAGATGTGACCGGGCTTGGTCACGGTGACAAATCAAGTCTAGTGTGACAGGGTGAGAATGGGGTGGAATCTTTTATCAATGTTCATCTGTGGTTTTACTGGCGACTGCCAGAGATGGTGATTACAGAATAGGAACATAACCCAGGTGATTCTTTTGGAGACTCGTAACTGTGTTTATGTTTTAGGCTGCATGATCGTCGAAAATATGGTAATATTCTTTTCTCAATTACCTGATGTAAACAAACGACACTTCCTACTGACGTTCAGGAAATAAGTTCAAGCTGGATTAAATATGAATGAACACCTTTATTAAGTGTCTGTAACCTCTGAGAACTTCATAATAGTTCATAAATACATGTGCTTCTGTGGTATACAAACCAGTCATCCCAAGAAATAACACACAGCCATCGAACTTACAAGATGGTCAAAACCCCAAAATCACTGCCTCGCACGTCTCGTGCCTAAAACCAACTCACTTAACCCCCTTCTCTCAAACCATCACTTCCGTCCTAGCTCTAAGCGATTCTACCCCAAGTTGGATGACGTCATTCCTGAACACTTTAATTAAATCACTCATAGGATTTGTGACTAGTGTTATTACACTAACTAGACACGCTCAAATACTTAGTGTTTAATCTTGCTAAGTATTCTTACCCTAACTATAATTAAGTGGCAGCACCTTAGTGTTAATCCGACGTAACAGTCCGTACTGTCACATACGCCCGGGGCCACTAAAGTGTATCCCGTAGGAGACACTTTATTCCCTAGAAAAAAAATTACTAACTCTAAAAAAAATTATTGGGATTCATGTATCCCACCATAAATCATGTCAGAAGGACTACAATAAACAATAGATGGGAATAATGGATGAAATAACACCATTAACATTTCACACTAAAAAATCGATCATGAAGGGGAAGGGACTGATGGACATAACATAAACGAGGGACACATGGGAAGAAAAAACTATGGAGGTTATGGTAACTACAAATAGTACTAATAAGTGGCCAAAAAAAAATGACCAAAATAGAACAGTAACTAACATTCATTAACGAACTAACAAAACGCTTTATGGATTTATAGTCATCAATATCTCTCACACTTGTGCGAATCATAAAACATAAAATAACATGACAAGCGAGTTAAAGTCGCAAGGAAAAAAAATTGGCAAAACAAATATGGCGGATGCACATAAAATATAGCGGATGCCCAAAATGGCTGTCACCCTACACTTCACTGAAGTGGGTGATGAAAAAAAACATATGAATGGAGGAAATGGAAATAAAACCACAAAACTTGGTGGCAAAGTATGGGCAAAATGGGTAAGTCTCATTAAAAAAAAAATGACTTTGCCGGTGTAACAATAACCGGAAACAATGAATGGAATGGAAACATGGTAATCAATGGACAATGGTATAGAATATATAAATGGGCAAATAGTTAAATCACATATATGAGTGTCGGTGTAACAATAACCGAAAATTCAAACAATCATAATGCAATATGGTGTCATCATCATAATAAATCGTGAATGATGCCAACATTAGTGGTGGGTGAAGATGTACATTAGTTAATCACTTTTATTTGGTACAACAGAACGATGTAAACCTTAAAAAATCTGGGCAAAATCTTACATCAAAAAAACATGGCAAAAAAAAATAAACACAAAAAAAACAAAAAAAATCATAGGGGCATACAAGATGGTCAAATATTACATGAGTCAAAATAATGTGACATAATGACGCTAACGCGTGTAAAAGGGAACTACATCAACTACAATATATCAGGACTGCAGAGATCGTCTGAGTTGGTGGATCTCCATCAGCAGTGGTCGAAAGGATGTTGTAAGGGAAATGTTCATGTACCGGTAGATTCAGCAATGTCTTCTTGCGGACGAAAATGTAACAGCTCTCCATAAATAACGGCTGTTGGACTTTCCTATCTGAACTGGAAATGCGTAAAGTGTGTAACCCAGATGTTCAAGGATGCGTAACGATTGGACTTCAAGGTAGCATCAGGATCAAGCAATTCAGCAGGAGGGGTATTGTGTAGGAGACCTGCATCGGAAGACACGAGAAGCAGGGTCGACTTCATGCTAAAAATAATAGCAGGGCAGGAAATGTCAACCTGACCGGAGACGACATCTGGAGGTAAGTGCAGTTCAATTTGTAAACATCTTTGCAAAAATGTTCATTGCTTCCAATCTTTCAATGGCTTACAATGACAGGCGAGGATCGTACTGTGTAGGTTGGGATGTATTAACAATAGCATGGACTACGGGAGTGGACGAAAACAACGGGAAGGTCGGGGTGGAGGCTGCGGACTGGTATGAGGATAACGGAGGGGAACACGCAATCTACGGGACGGAGGTATGACAGGGGGAGGGAGAGGCGGAGGAGAGGGACTACGGTAAGGAGAATGAACAGAACCACGGGAACGACGAAAACGGGTTCGTACATGGGCGGCCCGCTGGTGAAGGGGCTTAGGAAAGGGAACAGAATCGTAAATGAATTTTGGATGAGGACGTCTAAAGAGAAAACGAGCTGAGGGAAGAGGAACATCAGGTCCAATATCAAAAGAAGAATAATCGGGGGAAGAGTCAAGATCACTAATCGTATTTTTCGGCCAATAAATTCTACGGCCTTCGTCGTCCGTTATATGCTGGAGCTCATCCGACCTGTATCCAATTTCGTCGGGGCCCATAACTCTATCCTCCCCACTTGACGAATCGAATTCTGATTCTATGTCAAGCTGGTACTTTTCTTGTACTGTATCAAGGTCGGAGGGAGGCGGAGGAAAATAACCATAAGGAGAAAGAGAAGGTTCAACATCTGAAGAGTCAGTCTCATGTTCTGTATCAAGGTCGGAGGGAGGCGGAGGAAAATAACCATAAGGAGAAAGAGAAGATTCAACATCTGAAGAGTCAGACTCATGTTCTGTATCAAGGTCGGAGGGAGGCGGAGGAAAATAACCATAAGGAGGAAGAGAAGATTCAAAATCTGAAAAGTCAGACTCAGGTTCTTTATCAAGGTCGGAGGGAGGCGGAGGAAAATAACCATAAGGAGAAAGAGCGGGGTCAGAAGAGAGATAAACAGAGGGAGGAAAAGCGGGGTCTGAAGGGAGGTGAACAGAGGGAGGAAAAGTGGGGTCTGAAGAGAGGTGAACAGAGGGAGGAAAAGCGGGGTCAGAAGAGAGGTGAACAGGGGGAGGAAGGGAGGTATGGACAGGAGTTGCGGCAGTAATAGGAGGTACAATAATATCATGCTGAGGCGAAGCATGAGAGGGGCCTGGAGTAACGGAGGGTAACTCAGCCAATCGAGCATCACGGGAGAGGATACGTGAGTACAGCTCAGGTGGAGGGATATGAACCTCAGCGGTGGAACAGGAATGATAACGTCTGTTAAAGGTTTTTCTCCACTGTGTTACTGGCTTTATATATGCTCTTAGTCCATTTTCTGTCGTTATCAAACATCTTTCTTTGTCACTGGTAACATTATTTATTTCAAATATCTTTCCTTGTTTGATTACATTGATAACGTTTCTCACTGAAATGCGACAGTGTCTTTTATTGAGACTGTTCCAGTGTGCCCTTCCAGCAGCTGTTTGTTGCTGTGACAATTGTTGTTGAAGCAGATGGTTTTTCTTCTGCAACAAAAATACTTGATGCTCTAGCTGTTGAATGGGTGAATCCATCATAAAAAACAGTTAGGAGCTGGTCACGGGCATCAAATCAAGTAGCTGAATCCATCGTAAAAAGGCAGTTACGAGCTGGTCACGGGCACCAAATCAAGTTATGTGGCCGGGAGAGTGGACGGGAACGGCACCAAATCAAGTTAGATGTGACCGGGCTTGGTCACGGTGACAAATCAAGTCTAGTGTGACAGGGTGAGAATGGGGTGGAATCTTTTATCAATGTTCATCTGTTGTTTTACTGGCGACTGCCAGAGATGGTGATTACAGAATAGGAACATAACCCAGGTGATTCTTTTGGAGACTCGTAACTGTGTTTATGTTTTAGGCTGCATGATCGTCGAAAATATGGTAATATTCTTTTCTCAATTACCTGATGTAAACAAACGACACTTCCTACTGACGTTCAGGAAATAAGTTCAAGCTGGATTAAATATGAATGAACACCTTTATTAAGTGTCTGTAACCTCTGAGAAATTCATAATAGTTCATAAATACATGTGCTTCTGTGGTATACAAACCAGTCATCCCAAGAAATAACACACAGCCATCGAACTTACAAGATGGTCAAAACCCCAAAATCACTGCCTCGCACGTCTCGTGCCTAAAACCAACTCACTTAACCCCCTTCTCTCAAACCATCACTTCCGTCCTAGCTCTAAGCGATTCTACCCCAAGTTGGATGACGTCATTCCTGAACACTTTAATTAAATCACTCATAGGATTTGTGACTAGTGTTATTACACTAACTAGACACGCTCAAATACTTAGTGTTTAATCTTGCTAAGTATTCTTACCCTAACTATAATTAAGTGGCAGCACCTTAGTGTTAATCCGACGTAACAGTCCGTACTGTCACAATTTTGTGTTTTCCGAGCATTTACATTTCTAGCTAAGTGACTTGTTCCGAAGTTTTGTTCATTCTCTTTTTTTTTTTCGTTTCGTTTATTATTTAATTTGTTGATTCGGTATTTCTGTTAGGTTTTTCGATTTTCTTGTATTATCATTGTACTTTTTCCATCTGCTTGTATCGCTCATTTTGTATTGTTTCTTATCATCGTATGTTTTTGTAGTACCTATTACTATATGTAATTCTTGTCTTTGTCACCTGTATGTGGCTGACGAAGGGTAAAACCCGATACGTCCCTTGTCTCATGTGAACTGTTATTTGTAAAACTGATTCAATACCTTTTTATTGGTTTATAAACTTATATTGATATAAAGGGTGTTTGATTTGGGTCTCAGTTTCAGGGCACCCCATTGCTACTGCAGGATTCCAGTCAGGCGACGAACGTATCTTCTCATCGATCTCAAAGTTCCTGAAAGCAATTAGCACCACGAGTTGTCACCCATACCTGAATTACAACCCCTTTTCAACGCCCATCCCTCTAATGGGAAATAAGCTCATGCAGTGTTTAACGAGCCAAAGCAAATCTGAAATTAAATTTGGCAGTAGTGGTTTCCTACTCGCCTCTTGATCACCAGTCAGAGCATTGTTGCTTCATTTAAGCAAGATAATTTCATAAAACGAAGTACTTTGTAATACTATTAACTTGTTTCCAGGGCTCAAGTCTCTCAAGTCTCTCGCTGTCCTTGTAAAGCTGAAGAGTATTATCAGAACTGATATTTTTTTAAACAGTAAACAAAAATTAATCACACTATCCGCTAAACGGTTACGTGTGATTCAACTACTGCGGATTTTAAAGTCTTTGTTGTTATTTATGTCTCAGAGCCATACAATGAGACTAAATGTGTGAGTTGAGAGATTGTTATATTTGTGTTGGACTCGATGTATGGTAATGCCCATACATGCCACTATGCATAATGAAATCTCCTTTTGTTACATCATATATTAATGTGTGGTGGAGGCGGTGGGTAGGGAGTAATGGTCGTGATTGAGCTCACAAGGGGACTTGACAAACACATCATCACAACTTTAGTTTAGGCAGCACTATGTGCCGGTCAAAAATATTCAAGTTGGTTAGGGGTTTCTCCTGCATTAAAAGAAACTTTGTGTTATGCATATTTACAGACGCGGATTTGAGCCTAGTGTTCATTTATTTATCCCTTGAAATATATAAATGCAAACTTCTATAATAATAACAATTGCCAGAAATATTCTCTATGGAATTTAAAATTCTATGTCGTTACCGTCTTTGTTGCAAAGGATTTTGAAAATATTTTGAATTAGTAACTACTTAATGTTTTGAATGTTATAAATTTTCTTTTCTACACACAATGCGTCCCTTGATAATACAAATTACGTCCTTTACATTACATTCATAATTGTTTCTTAACAAAACAGTATGAGGCGGAAAATGTGATGGTGGTGGAAAATTGATATGAGTTCCCAGCGTCAAGGTCTGGCTGTCTATGGAATACAGAAAGTTAGATAAAAGTCAGTGACCTTACCTGCTTGTTGTACATGAGTTGTAAGAAAGTGCTAAATATCACTCAACAGGATTACATTTAATGTTGATCCCAAGACTGCGCCCTTGCCAAAACAAAAAGGCAACCCCAGCTGAAGTTTGAAGATATGCGCAAGAGTAAAGTCCAGGATTATAGGAGGACGGAGATGTCGAGTTGTTCCCTAAGTTTATGCGAAAAGATGTTCTTACAACATCAGGTGGAAATAGTCATGATATTGATGCCCCCTAACGAAATGGGTTTAGTTCGAATCGGAGGCCTAATAATCAAGAGAAGGATACCACTTGAGAGCCATGACTCAAGCGGGACTGTTGCCATAAAATGTCAAGGATGATCAGATGATAAGTATAAGATATAATAAAGTACGTAAGTGGATAAATGAAGAAATACAAATTTCAAAACAGCATGTGACTTTTCAGTTACCTTGTATAATCACGTATAAAGTACGTAAGTGGATAAATGAAGAAATACAAATTTCAAAAAGCATGTGACTTTTCAGTCTTGTATAAACGTGTTAATTATCTAGGTCACATGTCGTATAGTTCCTGGGGGTCTTTGAAGAGACCAAGAAAGAAATAAGACTATTGTACATTCAGCCATGTCTTTCAATGCGCCTAATACAAAGGTCATGAATGGAGATTTCAAACTCCTCATATAAAACAACTTACTACATAAACCGCTGCTGAGAGAGCATGTAATTGTCTCGTGCAGGCTTCCTGCGGGACTAACTGCAGTGGCGACTTGTTGCAGGCTTCCTGTGAGACTAACTACAGTGGTGACTTGGCGCAGGCTTCTTGCAGGACTAACTACAGTGGTGACTTGGTGCAGGCTTCCTGCTGGACTAACTAAAGTGATGACTTGGTATAGGCTTCATGCGGGACTAATTACTGTGGTGACTTGGTGCAGGCTTCCTGCGAAACTAACTACAGTGGTGACTTGGTGCAGGCTTCCTGCGGCGAGACTAACTACAGTGGTGACTTGGTTCAGGCTTCCTGCAGGACTAATTACAGTGGTAACTTGGTGCAGGCTTCTTCAGGACTAATTACAGTGGTGACTTGGTGCAGGCTTCCTGCTGGACTAACTACAGTGGTGACTTGTTGCAGGATTCCTGCTGGACTAACTACAGTGGTGACTTGTTGCAGGCTTCGTGCTGGACTAACTACAGTGGTGACTTGCTGTATGCTTCCTGCTGGACTAGCTACAGTGGTGACTTGTTGCAGGCTTCCTGCAAAATTAATTACAGTGGTGATTAGGTGCAGGCTTCCAGTGGGACTAACTACAGTGGTAACTTGGTGCAGGCTTCCTGCAGGACTAATTACAGTGGTAACTTGGTGCAGGCTTCCTGCAGGACTAACTACAGTGGTAACTTGGTGCAGGCTTCCTGCAGAACTAACTACAGTGGTAATTTGGTGCAGGCTTCCTGCAGGACTAACTACAGTGGTGACTTGTTGCAGGCTTCCTGCGGGTCTAAATACAGTGGTGACTTGTTGCAGGCTTACTGCGGGATTAAATACAGTGGTGACTTGTTGCAGGCTTAATGAGGGACTAAATACAGTGGTGACATGGTGTAGGCTTCCTGTGGTACTAACTACAATGGTGACTTGGTGTAGGCTTCCTGCGGGACTAGCTACAATGGTAACATGGTATAGGCTTCCTGTGGTACTAACTACAGTGGAGACTTGGTGTAGGCTACCTGCGGGATTAACTACAGTAGTGACTTGGTGTAGGCTTCCTGTGGAATTAACTACAGTGTGACTTGATGTAGGCGTCCTGTGGGACTAACTACAGTGGTGATTTGGTGTAGGCTTGCTGCGGGACTACCAAAAAAGTTATGACCTGGTGCAGGCTTCCTGCAAAACTAACTGTAGCGTAGCAAATGTTGCGTAAGTATTATATGTGTTGATAAATGTTCTGTGGAGGATGTCGCATTTGCCACACAACGTTGAGGGTGTTGTAATTCATCTGCTCCTCTCAAGGTATGATAATCCTGGCCTTTGCGGAGTAGTGTGCCACCCTCAGACACCAGGGATGATGAGGCGTAGTAACTTGGCCACATTATGTCTGTCCAGTAGTCAAACAGCTGAAACGAAGAATGTTCTACGATGTTCGACTTAAGACCTATTACCTTAAAAGGAAATGAATCTTGAAACATTGCGATTGCCAACTGTTTTCAAAGAACTGACGATCTGAGCGCTCCATATATGGTCGTGACTCAAAATCGTTCACACAGCTATCGGCAACCCTAGCTATCAAGATAAGACAACTTCTTAACGATAGCTATCAAGATTAGACGACTGTAGAAATAAAAGTGACTACAATTTCATGAGTTCCTTCCCATGCATTAAAAAATGAATCTAGTCAGAATGCATGGTCAGAATAAGTTGCTACAAGTTTTTAGCAGCAACATTACCGCCACCTCCCGATAAAAAAAAAAATGTGCAACATTTTTTTTTTTTTTAAATATCCAAGAGTAAAACCAAAAAACGGTTTAACAACGCACGAATTATGCGGGGATAAGTAATTGCACTGCCTAATATGAGGCTAAATTGACACATAAAGTGTCTGGTGAGAATATTTCTCAACAGATAAAAAATCTGATTTAAAAAATATATCGGGGAGCCGCCACCAAAACACACTACGCTTGCATGAAAATACAATATAAATATGCAAGTTCATATCATTATAATTAAATAGCAGTGTCATAATCTAATACCGCTTAGAATGGATGTACACATCTGATATTGAATGTTAAATATTACATTATCTAAATGTTTAATATTACCATTACACAATGAAATTAAATATAAATGAAGATCGAGGACACATCTCCTGTCGTTCCAAAGAAACTGTACAATGTGGAACTCTCCATGTTTGACAATAGAAAGGTAGCTTCTCAGATCAACAATAACGTGCTGAGAAAAAACAAACAATATAATTCTATTTAATAGCCATTAAGTTTCATACTATACAATACATTATTATTAATAATTGTGGCCTTTGGAACTTTCGGCCCTTATATTAACTACTCAGTCTTCTTCTTATATTAAAGATGGGAACAGAAGAAGATGATAACAAAGCACAATAGTATGTGTTCACCTAAAGTGAGGACAGATGTGCTAATGTATTGTAGTAATATAGGTGTGTTATGGCTCTGTCGTATATCTAGAAATAGAACAGAAGTATTAGTTGGAATCATGTGGGCATCTAGACAGAATGTCAGCCATCACATTATCCGACCCACGGATAGCTCGTACCGTGAAGTGAAAAGGTTGAAGAGCAATAGCATATCGAGTGGATCTCGAACTCTTCAAGTTCTTAGTCTGAATAGCTGTAAGAGCTTTCTGATCAGTTTCTAGAATGAAATGTGCGCCCAGGAGGAATCTTTGTAGTTTGAGAATAGACCAAACCATAGCTAACAATTCACGGTCTAAAACCGAGTAGTTCCTCTCTGCCGCATTTAGTTTTCTAGAAATGTACATGACAGGATGCAGAGTTTCAGCATATTCCTGCATAAGTGCTGCTCCGATCCCAGTGGATGAAGCATCACTTCGAAGAACAAAAGTTCTATCAAGAGTAGGTAATCTTAGGATGGGAGGAGAAGAAAATATACTTTTAATCTGGTCTAAGGAAGATTGACATTCCTGAGACCAACGAATCAGATTAGGTGACCCTTTCTTCAACAACGTTGACAGAGGTGCCATTATCGAAGATAGATTCGGAATAAATCTCCCATAGAATTGGATTAACCCCAAGAGACTCCGGACTTGTTTCTTCGTTTTAGGTACAGAGATGTTCAATATTTTCGAAGTATTGTGGTCTTCTGTCTTCAAGAGACTATGACCAACACGATGACCCAAGAAAGAAATTTCACCAAAACCAATATAAGCTTTAGAAGGTTTTGCTGTCAGATTATACTCACGTAGAGTAGACAGTAGGTCATATAAACCCAGATAGTGATCTTCCCAAGAATCACTGAAGAGACAGATATCATCTAAGTAAGCGATGACATCCGAACGATGAGAAAGTATTCGACGCATCATGCGAACGAAAGTAGCAGGGGCGTTCATAAGACCGAAAGGCATTACATTCCATTGAAATAAACCCCTAGGTGTAGAGAAAGCAGTCAGAGGTTTGGCATGATCTGCTAAAGGCACTTGTCAATAACCTTTTGACAAGTCAAGTTTAGTGAAGAATCTAGAATTAGAAAGTCTACTAAGTAGATCCTCTAGTAAAGGCATAGGTTCAGCATCGAACTTTGTGACTTGATTTAATTTGCGATAATCAACTCAAATTCGTATGTTCTTATCTTTCTTCCGAACAATAACCATGGAAGAAGAATATGGAGAAGTCGATGGTTCAATTATGTTTAATTGGATCATTTCATCCAATTCCTTTTCCACTTGTGACTGAAAGTGTATAGGGATAGGATACGGCCTAACCCTAATAGGATTACTGTCGGTAAGAATTATGTCATGTTCTATGACATTCGTGTGACCAGGGATGTCGGTTAGAACATCCTTAAATGTCTGTAACATCGACGAGACTTGACGATGTTCATCAACAGAAAGATTAGGAGAAATGGACACATCTTTCCAAGATTCCATAGAATGTAGGGAAACCACTGGAAGCGGGAGATCGACATCAGAAAAAACAGATTCCTCATCCTGTATGACAGACAGGGATGAGTAATGACCATGAGGTACCGAAGATTCGTCCGTTGCCTGAAAAATAGGCAGCAAATAGTCTGGACGCTCATGAAATTCCGTCAGCATGTTGATATGGAAAGTCTTATGCTTTCCATCTATATCGACCACATAGTCAACATCGGAAATTCGTGAGACTATTGCATATGGACCTTTCCATGCAATCAGAAGTCTATTTTCCCTACTGGGGAGTAGGACGAATGCTTTGTCACCTGGACAAAGTTGTCGTAGACATCTGTTCTTGTTAGCAAACTGCCTTGCTTTTTCTTTAGCAATTTCTGACGAAGCAGTCGCTAGTTTGCATGCCTCAATGATCTTTTGCCTCAGAGCAATGACATACTCATATGAAGATTGAGTGTCATCACTAATATCATCGGCAGTGATGAGATCGTGTAATAAAGACATAGGGCCGCGCGGACGCGCGCCAAAGACAAGTTCAAAGGGAGAAAATCCTGTGTGCTCATTTGGGACCTCTCTATAGGCAAAGAGAGCCGCAGGTAAAACCCTGTCCCAATCTTGAGGATGGTCTTCAGTTATCTTACCAAGTAAAGTCTTGAGCGTTCTATTCAGACGCTCAACTAACCCATTAGACATAGGATGATAGATGCTACTGAGAGATCTTTTAATGTGTAAGGTAGACATTACTTGAGACATAGTATCAGATATGAGTTGAGTGCCATGGTCTGACAGTATTTCTCTGGGGAACCCCAAGCGAGAAAATATCAGCCAAAGAGCATCTGCGATATCTGTAGTAGATATGCTCTTTAGAGGGATAGCCTCTGGCCAACGTGTGCACATATCGACACATGTAAGAATAAACTGATGTCCTCTGGCCGACTTTATCTTAAAAGGGCCAATAATATCTATGGCCATTTTCTGGAATGGCCGAATAGGGATGTCAGCAGCCTGGATAGGCGCAGCATGTCGTGGTCCTCTAGATTTGACCTCCTGACATACCTGACATGATCGGCAGTATATACGGATGTCCTTGTTAACAAAGGGCCAAAAGAAAGCCGCAAGGACTCTCGACTTTGTACGGGAAAATCCCATGTGTCCAGCACATTGCGAGTCATGAGCATGCTGCAATATTTGCACTCTCATACTCTTGGGAACAAGAATTTGCGAATGTGCTGACGTAGCCGAGTCTTGTACCATACGTACAAGTACGCCGTTTTTCATTTCTATCCAAGATTTTCTTTGTGTATCCTTATTTGGATCACCTTTCTTCGCAAGAATGAAGAATTTCTTTAGCGTAGGATCTTCTTCTTGTAATTTTATGAACGAGTCACGAGAAATAACCAAGGTACTATCTTGGCTATGAACTTCATTATCATTATTCAACGAAGTTTGCGGTGTTTGTAGAGCTTGTGCTCTTGTAACCACTGCATTGGTAGCTTGCATATTATCATCTTCCCAAGCAGCAATCTGCTGTGGGGTACATTCCCTAACTCCGTGGATACGACCAATAATAAGGTCCGCAATAGGATTAGGTAAGAGACAGGCATGCACATCTCCCGTAAAGAAAGGAGTGGCAATGTGAATTATAGCAGTAGGATATTTCTCTAGAGTGCCGCCAAATGTGACACATTTGATAACCCTTCCTGTCGCACAGGATGGATCTACAAGCGATTGTCTAACACCAATAGTGGTGCATCCGGAATCGAAAAGTAGTGAGACCGGAGTATTATTAACAAGACCCTTATGTAGGATTAGAGAACCTCTCCCGTCATGTGCAACCGAAGCAGGAAGAGCGGGGAGAGGGTGACCACAACTCAAAGTCGATATTGTAGTCGGTTCGAACAAAGTACTGCATTGGGGGCACTTGTTTGCTCTCCCAAAGTCAAATGAAGAACAAGTGACAGTGTCAGAGAGTTTTTATTATCAGAAACCTGATTACAGGCTCCCTGAGATTCTTGTTGAACCGAGTTAGCCTGCTGATATCTCTTTTTTTTTGTATTGAGATCTACCGCGACTACTATTACCTCTGAAGTTATCACTGTTGTTATTGTCTCTATTATAACTGTTATCATGTTTCGAACCACAGTTTCCATGATTATTATCATGTCCACATTGATGTGAACATCTATTTGTTTGGTTTTGAGGTTTACGCGAGGAAAACCCTCTATTACCATATCCTCTTCTGAAATGCCTAAAATTATTAGGTTGGAAGTAACGAGGACTGTCAGCTCGTCTCCAATTCTTCGACGAAGAATCACCCTGAAATTGATTTCCATAATTTTGACCGTAACTACGGTTACTTTTCTTATCAAAATTTTGTTGGAATCTATTACTAGAGTTTTGACCATAAGGTGCTGCCGAAGCAACTGGCAGACCTTCTTTTACTTTAGAGTTACCAATGGTTACGTGGGGATGCGCAGTTATATATTGGCTACAGAAATCTTCCATTTCTTTTATTGTTTTAGGTTTACGTTCATGAAGGAAAGCAAGGAACGACTCGTTGACAGAAGACATGACTTTGTCTCTAAGTATTAAGTCCATAAGTCCTTCATAAGTTTTTTCTGTCTTAGACAGCTCCACCCAACGTAAAAAAGTAAGACGTGTCTTTGATATGAATTCAGAGAATTGCACACCAGTTTCTGGTAACATATTTTTAAATTGAAGACGATAGCCGTCTTCGTCAAGTTGGTATTTTTTTAACAACATAGCCCTGACAACCTCATAGTTGTTCTTGTCAGGCTCATCTACCATACTTAACATACTTAAAGCATCACCTCTAAGTATTTTGGACAAATGATAAACCTGCAATGATTTATCTATGTTATGTACTTTACATGAAGTTTCAAATCTGTCCAAATAGAATGTTATATCGTCGATGGAAGCATTGAATGGTGGTAGGTTAAAGTGGAAGTGCTTGCATTAGTCTTATCTGAGACCTTATTTGCATCATTAGCATTACCCATGTTCATCACCTTTAATTTCTCAATTTCCAAAGCTAAGATTTTTTCTTCATGCTCCATTTTTGCTTTTCTCTCTTCAGACTCTCTTTCAAGTTTTTTATTTTCAGCCTCAAGTCTTTTCTCTTCAGCTTTTGTTTCTGCTTCTCTTTGTAACTTTTTTTCTTCAGCCTCTTTTTCAAGTCTTTTATTTTCAGCCTCTATTTCAAATCTTTTATTTTCAGACTCAATTTGTAGTCTCTTCTCTTCAGCTTTTGCTTCTGCTTCTCTTTTTTGTTTTTCCATTTCCATTTGGAATCTTTTTTCATCCACCTGCATCTGCAGTTTCTTTTGTTCAGCTTCCATTGCTTTATCATATTGAGCAGTTGCAAATTCTTCTAACTTATCACCAGTCTTCCCAAGCAATTTACCCTGCTCAATAAAGTGCTCAAATGTAGCCATGATGAGTAATAATATGAGTCCACAACCTGAAATAATTAATTATCTTATTTCAAATTTAATTATAACAAGTCTTAAATGAAGCACTTGTTTACTCACAACACTATATTATTATCCCAATCTCTGTGGGAAACAAGTCTTATATCAAAGAACTTGTGTATATACCTTTTTGAAATATCATCAATCAACTCTTGATCATAGGTGCACTTCCCATTCAATAGTGCACAATACTATTCATCATTTATTAATCATCAGTGTAGTAGTAATGCATAAGCATAACCCACTATTAAATGTGAATTAACTACTATAAGTGTAACTAATGACTATGTAAACACAATCACAATGTAAACAATAACAATGTAAACATTACACTGTAAACAATACAATGTAAACAATACAATGTAAACAATAACAAAGATTTAGCAACAATACGAAAACATTCGTAGAAATCAACAAAAAATAAAGCGAAAATTAAAGAAATATCACAAAAAATGTGATGATATCTACGAGAAGATAACACAAATACAAGACACCACAGTGTATAAACAAAAATGTTGTATGAAACTAAACTATAGTAAAGAGGAGGCTAGCAAGTACAAACAAATCAAAACAGAACTAAAGAATGCAGAAAAATAACGAAAACAATACTAACACATGGCATCACAACTAACAAAAAATTAGCAACAGAAGTCGCTTTGCAAATTCCAGTATCGGAAATTGCACACCCTACAGAAAACGCTCACAATAGATGACCTCTATGACGTGGTATAATCTAAGGGAGACTCCGCCCAACCGAAAACCCGCAGAAACATAAACATATAAATATAAATATACAAATAACACATAAACATATAACATGTAAACAAAAGAATGAGATGAAACACAGAAGACTCAGTAGAAGTATAAGGGCACAGTTCACACAAACAAACAGGCCACTTAACTTATTGGTATCCAAACGTCAGCCACAGCAGAAAAAACAGATGACAATCAGCGTCCTAAGGAATGAAGATCCAACGATGATGGTACATCTGGACTGCTTCAACTGCCATGACGATGGTACTTGAGCTTCTAAACAGTACAGGTAGTGTAACTAACGGCACTTGACCTTCTTATTCAATCGTTAATTGCTTGAATCGGTACTTGGCCTTCTTATTCAACCGTAAATTGCTTGAATCGGTACTTTGCCTTCTTATTCAATCGGCACTTGACCTTCACAAACGACAGCAACACGTTTCAACTGGCAATGTATGACTCAACGCCGGGTACTGCCATAACTCTGTATGTAGATGTCTTGAAAAAATCGCTGTATGTTGATTTCTGGAACAATGCAGTTTGTTGAATTCTTGTTGAATGAAGTGGGTAAGGGACCCCGAGTATGCTGGTACCAGAACAAACCAGCTTATGGCCACCAAATGTAGCGTAGCAAATGTTGCGTAAGTATTATATGTGTTGATAAATGTTCTGTGGAGGATGTCGCATTTGCCACACAACGTTGAGGGTGTTGTAATTCATCTGCTCCTCTCAAGGTATGATAATCCTGGCCTTTGCGGAGTAGTGTGCCACCCTCAGACACCAGGGATGATGAGGCGTAGTAACTTGGTGTCTGTAGTCTGGTTTAAGTGTGATGTAGATGTGTATACAGACAGTGAGCATTACGAACAAGGCAATCCACACAATGACGTCACGTTAACTCACGATGTGAAAAGTCAATGATGCTTGCAACAGCTAGTGACGGTTTTGTATAATTTATTATAAACGCCACAATGACGAAGTGTGTAGACATAAACAAGCAGGTACATCATAGGTACGATCAAACAGTCATTATTACATATGTAGACAATTCAACTGGCACAGCAGACAGCATCAAAATAATGTGCATCATCTGCCTTTTAGGATATCGTAAACCCGCTGTACATGTAGTCAGGTAGTAAACTTCCCCCTTTCCATAAGAGCTAGAAGATATCAACTAGGAGATTAAAGATGGTCTCCTCGATTTGACCTCAACAAGACAGGCATGTCTTTTGAGCGCCACATTATCGTCCTCTATTGTCCAGCAAACAGCAAAGGTATCAAACCTAGATCCATCAACAAAGTTCAGGAAGCAAATAGTCCGTAGGACAGGCATCAATCGATGCGTGACAATCTAAGTGGATCGTGAGCTGAGCAAACTAGTCATATCGTAGACTTTAGAATAAGGCAGGCTAAGCAAAAGTCAACATCACAAGATGGCGATAAAGTTACTCAGCCAAAAAAAGGGATTTAATTACCTGTTCATAAGGAATTAAATGAATAATCACATATGCCTCCAGGCATTAGGAATAACACAGAGATATATCATCTCAAGATAGGAACAACAATCATGAGGACTCCTTCCTGAATAAACTAAGCGAAGACTAGCACATAGCTACGTCTCGCCTTCACAGCTTCTCAGCACAGACTGACCTGGGCGGAAATCGTTTTACTAACGCCACAAAAAGGGACATGCGCAGAACACGCGAATCGAATACAACTCAGGCCAATTTACGAAACGAAGAATGTTCTACGATGTTCGACTTAAGACCTATTACCTTAAAAGGAAATGAATCTTGAAACATTGCGATTGCCAACTGTTTTCAAAGAACTGACGATCTGAGCGCTCCATATATGGTCGTGACTCAAAATCGTTCACACAGCTATCGGCAACCCTAGCTATCAAGATGAGACAACTTCTTAACGATAGCTATCAAGATTAGACGACTGTAGAAATAAAAGTGACTACAATTTCATGAGTTCCTTCCCATGCATTAAAAAATGAATCTAGTCAGAATGCATGGTCCTGCAGTGGTGACTTGATGTAGGCTTCCTATGGGACTAACTACAGTGTTGACTTGGTGTAGGTTTCCTGTTGGAGTAACTAAAGTGGTGACTTGGTGTAGGTTTCCTGTGGGACTTACTACAGTGTAACTTAATGTAGGCTTCCTGTGGGACTAAGTACAGTGGTGACTTCGTGCAGGCTTCGTGCGGACTAAATACAGTGGTGACTTGATGCAGGCTTCCTACGGGACTAACTACAGTGGTGATTTGGTGTACGCTTACTGCGGGACTAACTACAGTTTTGACTCTATGCTTGTCACAAAACGGATTGGGGCGACCCCTTGTAAAGGGCAATTTTTACTATCTTGCAATATAATACATTTATATACTTATTATGTTCGCAAATATTTTGGTAAACAAAGTGTTTCCTTTTTAAGTGCTTAAGGAGAAGTCATTTTTGAGTTACTTCCCTTGAAGGCAGTTCCGTCATCTTCGATCGGACTCCGCGGACGAATTTAGGCCTACTGCGATTTATTCTTTGGCTGGGTAGGAATAGATTATTCTTGCTTCAGTATATCTATGGCCTGAATTTATACGTAGTGTTTGTATGAGTAGGACGAGTCTGTCTTATATATGGATATCTTTACATTTCTAAGTCGAACTATGTTGGTTGTCGCTAGAAAAGGTCAAAGGCTATGCAGCGGAAGTATCGCTAGCAAGGGGTGTGATTCATGGCTGTCATCCTGTCTGGATGTAGAATTTTGATGTAGCCGGCCTATCGCCGAAAAAGTGATCTATAAGTAGATGGGGAAAAGTGATAGTCATTTAGACATGTTGTATGTACTTTACCCCAGTGTTTATTCTCTTTTGCCAAGGAATGGCAAAGTTATATTTCGCATAGAAAGGTAAAACCACAATTTATTATGAACTTGGGCTTCGCCATCGTTGTCGATAAACAGATGCACAGTGGTACTTTTGAAAAGAATATTTATTCAAAGGAAGATGACATTCCTATGTATCAGCACTAGATTATATGATATTATTCAATTACCTCTATGACAGAAGTTATGAAGAAATGAGGACATTTAACGAATGACCAATTTTGGTCTGGATCCTATAGTGAGTGAAACTCACGAGAGAAGAACAGCCATGTTGAAATTCATATACTTTGTATTTATCGAGTGAGAAAAAGGGATGCCTGTACTATCGCTCGATGAACCAAGAGATCACTGCTACATGTGAGAACCCATGTCTGGGATTCCTATATCTTTATGGAAAAATATATATATTGAACTTTACGTGAAGGGATATTCGCTAGACGAGATTAGGTCTAGGAGCCTTCCTATATATTGGTTATGGTCTGACGTGCCCAGTCAGTAAAGCCAGATGATTTACATGATGGAACTCTGAATGCTTATTTACGAATGCTCCATTATGATATTTGCCAAGCATGAATGCTAACTTAAGATGATATGCCTGTGATCAACATTATGCTGTCTATGTCGACATTTGTTCCTGTAACCATACACGTACTGTCCAAGTGTGCGTCTCATTAAATGTTATAAAAAGACCACCGTAGTTCCAGTACTTCTTGAATTCGAACAGTGTGAGTATGAGTGATGTACTACCAACTTGTCAACTCTATCGAATCATTCTACCATTCGCGTTCTGACATTCATATACACACTCATTGTCTACACTCACATTCTTGTCGGAGCCTCATCACGTTCCAGGACAAGATGACCTGTATGACCAAAACTGTGCTGGGTTTAATGAGTTGACAATCGTTACACTTTACTACACCAGTCCCAACATCTACATTTATCAACTGGTGGACATTCACGTCATTTAACAAATAAAGCGTGATTCAACAACTAGTAGCCAGTATGAGTTAACAACAACAATACAGAGTTTATCAACTGGTGTGCCAGCTTCCTGGGTCAACCTGCACAGTGACCATATTGAGAAGTAAACTTCTGAGACCAGACGTTCCTTGGGGTCTGTTACGACACACAAATACATCAACAGTACAACTCTACAGGGATGTCAGCGTGACCTGTCCTGTCGAGAGTATGCGGTAACTAGGTCAGCGTTTGTTGACATTTGGTTCGTTGGACATTTGCCATACAACTGACAGTGTTACACAGCAAGCTTGGTTGAAACATAGAACATTACACATCAGGACTGGAGAATATTTGACAGTGTTTGCGAAAGGAAATGTTATTGAACTGAGAAGTCCTACATCGATTGTTATCATTCACATCAACGATGGAACTTCTATTTCTGTGTTGAATTTAAAATAATTAGACCAGAAGTATTTGTTTAATAAAGTACCACAGTACTGTACTATTAGGCAGTGTAACTGAGCCTTCTTTACAACACATTCTTTCTGCAACACTCTATTTACATCATATTGCCATACTATTTATGCATTTATGTATTTATGTTTAAATATTTATATGTGATATTTTGTCACACAACAGAGTATCCCACGTAATAGAGGGTCTGATGTGTGCGTTTCTATAGGTGCAATTTTCTTGATTGAAAATTTGCTGCGACAGCTGTTGCTATTAGTGTTAGCTGTGAAGACTGTACTCATTGTTGTTTTTGTAATATTCCTCTGTTCTTTATTTTGTTTTGATTTGTTTGTAATTTGTTGGTCTACCCTATTCTATCTTTCAGTTCTATTCTCAATTTATATTTATATACTGTGGCGTTATTTGTATTTGTTATCCTCTTGCGGGTTATCTTTTATTGTTTTTCCCATTTGATTTATGTCATTTCCGCAAATGTTTTCATGTTCTTCTGTATAACTGTTTTGTTTTGTGCCTGATCGACATACACTATTTAAAATATAGTTGATCATATAAATTGATGTACAAGAATCAACTGATAGTTAATTGCTATTACTAAAGGTACACAGTTGATGATATAAAACACTATTTCTGGTGCACTGCACTTATATTATAAAGTAAACCAGCAACTTATAGCTGTTATTATATAAGGATTTATACAAGACCTTTGTAAGGCTTGTTTCCCACAGTGATTGGGATAGTTAAGTACTATTTTCCACAGGTTAAAAAGTTATCATACAAGGTCTTTGATTAAGACTAAGAAAGTGAATTTATTTACTTTTGCAAATTACTGATCTTATTAGACAACATGTCTACATTAGATTATTTTATCACACAAGGCAGGGCTCTTGATAAGACTGGTCAGCAATTAGAAGAATGGGCAGTTGCTCAATATGACAAAGCATTAGCTGCTGCTGCTGAAGAAAGAAAAGCATTGATTGAAGAAAAGAAATTAGCAGCTGAGGAGAAAAGATTAGAAGCTGAGGAAAAAAAATTACAAAGAGAGGATGAACAAAAGAAATTGCAGATACAGACTGATGAAAAAAGATTCCAGATGGAAATGGAAAAAGAGAGAAGAAAAGATGAAGCTGCTGCAGAAGAGAGAAAATTACAAGCTGAAGCTCAAGAGAAAAAAGCAATAAGAGAACATGAACACCAAAAAGAACTTTTAGCATTTGAGTTAGAAAAGTTAAAGTTAACAAACATAAGTGATGGTAATCAAGCATCTGGTGGTAATGGTAAACCCTTTACTTACAAGGTCAAGGTACCAGCGTTCAACCCTTCCAGTGATGACATAACATTCTGGCTAAATAGATTTGAACGCTCGTGTCGAGCCCATAATGTGGACAAATCACAATATGCTAACCAGTTATCAGAAAATCTGAAAGGTGATTCTCTGACTAGTTTAAGTTTGGTTGAAGAGGCTGACAAAGATAACTATGATGTTATTAGGGCAGCCTTATTAAAGAAGTATCAGTTGTCTGAAGAGGGTTATCGGAAGTTGTTTAAGACAATGGTGCCTGAGGCAGGTGTAGAATTCTCAGAATTCATTGCAAGGACACGTCTTACATTTGATCGTTGGATTGAGCTATCCAAAACAGAAAAGACTTATGAAGCCCTTATGGACTTGATACTCAGAGACAAGATTATGTCAAGTATAAATAAACCTTTCCTCGAATTCTTACATGAGCGTAAACCTAAGTCTCTAAAAGAAATGGAACAGTATTGTACCCAATACGTCACTGCACATCCGGACGTAGCTATTAGCAACAGTAAGGTTAAAGAAGGTATGCCAGTTGCTTCTGCAACACCATACAACCCTAATCACTCTCACACAAATTCCAAGGACCTCAAAATAGGTTTAATAAAAAAGGTAACTATTACAGTTATCAGAACCAAGGTAACCAATCATTTCAGGGTTCTTCTTCGAATACCTGGAGAAGAGCTGACAGCCCTCGATTCAGGGGTGGTCATAATTACAGGAACTTCCGCAAAGGAAGTCATTCTAGAAACTATCCAAGTTTTCCTTCATGGAGACAACAGGATCATAATTACCGAGATACTCATTATAATGAATATGATGATAGTAACCAAAGGAGCTATGATTCAAACCCGAGTAGGGGTTATAATAGTGGAAACAATGATAAGTACAGAGGCAATAATAACAGAGGTAGAGCACAATTCAAAAAACATAAAGCTCATTACCAGGCGAACTCTGCACAGCAAGAGTCCCACGAAGCCTATAAACAAAATAAAGATAATGATGACTCTAATAATATGGCATGTGCCGCTTTTGATTTTGGGAGAGCATCTCAGTGCCCCCAATGCAAAACATTATTTGAGCCAACCACAGTGTCTACTTTAAGCTGTGGGCATCCTCTTCCCGCTCTTCCTGCGTCAATCGCGCATGATGGGAGAGGTTCTCTTGTCTTACACAAAGGTTTAGTAAATGACAATCCAGTCTCAGTACTTTTTGATTCTGGATGCACAACTATTGGGGTTAGGCAGTCACTCATAGATCCTTCTCATTCTACAGGCAAAGTAGTCAAATGCGTAACATTTGGCGGCACCATAGAGAAATACTCTACCGCTATAATTAGGATTGCTACTCCTTTCTTCACAGGAGATTGTATAGGAGATGTACACGCATGTCTTTTGCCGAATCCGATCGCTGATCTTATCATCGGTCGCATTCACGGAGTCAAAGAATGCACTCCGGAGCAAATTTCCGTTTGGGAAAATCAAAATATGCAATCTGCTAATGCGGTAGTCACTAGAGCTCAAGCTCTCAATATGCCTGAAACTTCATCTGTTGAAGATAATGAAGTGCATAACCAAGATGATCCCTTGGTAATTTCTCGTGACTCGTTTATAAAACAACAAGAAGAAGATCCGACTCTTAAGAAATTCTTCACTCTTGTAACGAAAGGTGATCCGAATAAAGATTCAAATTGTAAATCTTGGATTACAATGAAGAATGGCGTACTTGTACGTATGGTGCAAGACTCCACTAAGTCAAGTCATTCTCAGATTCTTGTACCCAAGAATTTGAGAGTTAAAATCTTACAACATGCACACGACTCTCAGTGTGCTGGTCACATGGGTTTTTCCCGTACAAAGTCAAGAGTTCTTGCGGCTTTCTTTTGGCCTTTTGTGAACAAGGACATACGGATCTATTGTCGATCCTGTAAAGTATGTCAAGAAGTCAAATCCAAAGGTCCTCGTCATGC
This sequence comes from Oreohelix idahoensis, assembly GCA_024509875.1. Taxonomy (NCBI): domain Eukaryota; kingdom Metazoa; phylum Mollusca; class Gastropoda; order Stylommatophora; family Oreohelicidae; genus Oreohelix; species Oreohelix idahoensis. The sequence continues at coordinate 57,206 of JAMPIV010021451.1, forward strand.
TGCGCCTATTCAGGCTGCAGATATTCCTATTCGTCCATTCCAGAAAATGGCGATAGACATCATTGGTCCATTCAAGATCAAATCTGCTAGAGGACATCAGTTTATCTTAACGTGTGTAGACATGTGCACACGTTGGCCAGAGGCTATCCCTCTAAAGAGCATTACTACCGCTGACATTGCAGATGCTCTTTGGCTTATATTTTCTCGGCTGGGATTCCCCGGAGAAATATTATCAGATCATGGCACCCAACTGATATCGGATACCATGTCTCAAGTAATGTCTACTCTACAGATAGAGAGATCTTTGAGTAGCATCTATCATCCTATGTCCAATGGGATGGTCGAGCGACTAAATAGAACACTTAAGAACTTATTAGGGAAGATAACTGAGGATCATCCTCAAGATTGGGATAGGGTTTTACCCGCGGCCCTCTTCGCGTACAGAGAGGTCCCCAATGAACATACAGGGTTTTCGCCCTTTGAACTTGTCTTTGGCGCGCGACCGCGCGGCCCAATGTCTTTGCTGCATGATCTTATAACAGCTGACAATATTGACGATGACACAAAATCTTCTTACGAGTACGTCATCATCGCGCTGAGACAGAAGATTATCGAAGCATGCAAATTGGCAACGTCCTCTTCTGAATTTGCTAAGCAGAAGGCAAGACAATTTGCTAATAAGAAGAGAACTTTACGACAACTTTGTCCTGGTGACAAAGCATTTGTTTTGCTACCTTGTCGTGAAAATAGACTCCTTATTAGTTGGAAAGGTCCGTACGATATAATATCGAAAATTTCAGATGTTGACTACATCGTCGATATCAACGGGAAGCATAAAACCTTCCACATCAATATGCTTACGGAGTTCCATGAACGTCCTGACTATCTACAGCCTATTTTCCAGGCAACGGACGATTCTCATGTCAAACATGGTCATTACTCATCACTGTCTGTAATACAGGATGAGGAAACAAGTTTTTCGGATGTTAATCTTCCGCTTCCAATGATCCCACTTCATTCTAGTGAATCATGGAAAGACGTTACTGTTTCTCCTGATTTGTCTCTAGGAGAACGGCGACAAGTTTCGGTTATGTTACAAACATTTCAGGATGTCCTCACTGACATCCCTGGACAAACTCATGTCATTGAGCATGACATTGTTCTAACTGAACATACTCCAATTAGGGTTAGACCTTATCCTATCCCTATACATTTCCAAACACAGGTTGAAAAGGAGTTGGATGAAATGATAGATTTACAAATAATCGAACCATCCACTTCTGCATATTCTTCGCCGATGGTTATTGTTCGGAAAAAAAGACAATAACATACGTCTTTGCGTTGACTATCGCAAATTGAATCAAGTTACGAAGTTCGATGCTGAACCTATGCCTTTACTAGAAGAGTTACTTACTCGTCTTTCTAAATCGCATTTTTTCACTAAACTTGATTTGTCTAAAGGATATTGGCAAGTTCCATTATCCGAACGCGCCAAACCTCTTACCGCTTTCTCTACTCCCAGAGGCCTTTTCCAATGGAATTTTATGCCTTTCGGCCTTATGAACGCACCAGCTACATTTGTACGCATGATGCGTCGAATCCTATCGTATCGGTCAGATGTCATTGCTTATCTAGACGACATCTGTCTTTTCAGCGATACTTGGGAAGATCACTATTCAGGGTTAGTTGAATTATTATCAACTCTGCGTGAGTATAACCTGACAGCAAAACCATCTAAAGCTTGTATTGGCTTTAGCGAAATTGCTTTCTTAGGCCATCGAGTAGGTCACGGTTTCTTGAAGACAGAAGACCATAATATCACTAAGATACTTAACATCTCTATCCCTAGGACTAAAAAGCAAGTGCGAAGTCTTTTAGGTCTCATACAATTTTATGGACGTTTCATTCCGAATCTGTCCTCTATCATGGCACCTCTCTCTACACTATTAAAGAAAGGGTCGCCTAACATGGTTCACTGGTCTCATGAATGCCAATCCTCACTAGAGAAGATCAAAACTATGTTTTCATCACCACCTATTTTAGTGTTACCTACAACAGATAAGACATTTGTTCTTCGTAGTGACGCTTCATCCACTGGGATTGGAGCGGCACTAATGCAAGAGTACTCTGGAACTCTGCATCCTGTAATGTATATATCCAGAAAACTTAATGCTGCAGAAAGGAATTACTCGGTTTTAGACCGTGAATTATTGGCAATGGTTTGGTCAATTCTCAAACTCCAAAGATTCCTTCTGGGCGCGCATTTCGTAGTGGAAACTGACCAAAAAGCTCTTACGGCTATCCAAAGTAAGAACTTGAAGAGCTCGAGATCAACTCGATACGCAATCGCTCTTCAACCTTTTCATTTTTCGGTACGAGCTATCCGTGGTTCAGAAAATGTGATGGCGGACATTCTGTCCAGATGCCCACATGATGCCACTTAACTGTTAAATATTGGATTTTTTAATATGTATAACTTTACAACAGTTATTTTTTGTTCTTTACTAAGATACACATTTGTATTTTAATAATAGAATGATGGTATCGCTACTTAGCGGTTTATTGATGTTTATTCACCGCTGTTCTTTGATGATTGTTTCTTCATAAATCATAAATTTAAGATTATAGTGTGAATTTTTGGTATGCATTGTATAATTACCAGAATTGTATTATACGTACATCACACCTTCCTGGAAACATTTATTCGTAGAGAAACAATTTCTCTCAGATTTTGAGATATATTCTCACCGGTCATATTAGGAATTATAGTTATTCCTGATATTTGCATCTGCGCAGTATTCTTGCGTTTTGAGCCTATTGTATGGTGCTCCTAGATGTGGTAAGACTGTAAAGGGCAATTTTTTATATCTTTCAATATAATAAATTTATATTATTATTATGTTCGGAAATATTTTGTAAAAAGAGTATTCCCTTTTTAAGTGCTTAAGGAGAAGTCATTTTTGAGTTACTTCCCTTGAAGGCAGTTCCGTCATCTTCGATCGGACTCCGCGGACGAATTTAGGCCTACTGCGATTTATTCTTTGGCTGGGTAGGAATAGATTATTCTTGCTTCAGTATATCTATGGCCTGAATTTATACGTAGTGTTTGTATGAGTAGGACGAGTCTGTCTTATATATGGATATCTTTACATTTCTAAGTCGAACTATGTTGGTTGTCGCTAGAAAAGGTCAAAGGCTATGCAGCGGAAGTATCGCTAGCAAGGGGTGTGATTCATGGCTGTCATCCTGTCTGGATGTAGAATTTTGATGTAGCCGGCCTATCGCCGAAAAAGTGATCTATAAGTAGATGGGGAAAAGTGATAGTCATTTAGACATGTTGTATGTACTTTACCCCAGTGTTTATTCTCTTTTGCCAAGGAATGGCAAAGTTATATTTCGCATAGAAAGGTAAAACCACAATTTATTATGAACTTGGGCTTCGCCATCGTTGTCGATAAACAGATGCACAGTGGTACTTTTGAAAAGAATATTTATTCAAAGGAAGATGACATTCCTATGTATCAGCACTAGATTATATGATATTATTCAATTACCTCTATGACAGAAGTTATGAAGAAATGAGGACATTTAACGAATGACCAATTTTGGTCTGGATCCTATAGTGAGTGAAACTCACGAGAGAAGAACAGCCATGTTGAAATTCATATACTTTGTATTTATCGAGTGAGAAAAAGGGATGCCTGTACTATCGCTCGATGAACCAAGAGATCACTGCTACATGTGAGAACCCATGTCTGGGATTCCTATATCTTTATGGAAAAATATATATATTGAACTTTACGTGAAGGGATATTCGCTAGACGAGATTAGGTCTAGGAGCCTTCCTATATATTGGTTATGGTCTGACGTGCCCAGTCAGTAAAGCCAGATGATTTACATGATGGAACTCTGAATGCTTATTTACGAATGCTCCATTATGATATTTGCCAAGCATGAATGCTAACTTAAGATGATATGCCTGTGATCAACATTATGCTGTCTATGTCGACATTTGTTCCTGTAACCATACACGTACTGTCCAAGTGTGCGTCTCATTAAATGTTATAAAAAGACCACCGTAGTTCCAGTACTTCTTGAATTCGAACAGTGTGAGTATGAGTGATGTACTACCAACTTGTCAACTCTATCGAATCATTCTACCATTCGCGTTCTGACATTCATATACACACTCATTGTCTACACTCACATTCTTGTCGGAGCCTCATCACGTTCCAGGACAAGATGACCTGTATGACCAAAACTGTGCTGGGTTTAATGAGTTGACAATCGTTACACTTTACTACACCAGTCCCAACATCTACATTTATCAACTGGTGGACATTCACGTCATTTAACAAATAAAGCGTGATTCAACAACTAGTAGCCAGTATGAGTTAACAACAACAATACAGAGTTTATCACCCCTTCTTCTTGTTAATCTCTGTTTTACTACGGCAGTAATCGGTACATTTGTCGTTGTAACAACTGTTGTTTGTTTCTGTTTGTAGTGGATCTACTAATTTGAGTACATCGTACTGACAACACGAATGCATAAGGGCATTGTCACCACAGGACATGAAAACTGGCAGAAGAACATAAGTCGCCTGATAATGGGTCCACGATATACGTGGTACAATTTTTATTTAGTTCTTCACAAATTTCAAGGCAAAAAATGGAGAGTCTTGAACATCTATCTCCTCAAATAAAATGCATGGTTAGTCCATATATATGTAAATATGCATGTTGATATATCATAAATATATTCGTTTCATCTATTTAGTTCTGGCCGTTGTACTAGTAGGTGCGTATCAACCACGGACACCCAAGTAATGCAAACCCGAAACGTGAATTTATATTTTCTTGAATAAAATACTTCTATATAAGGTGCGGAACTTCTTCATAAGCTCAGGACCATCTTAACGATCGTTGAAAAAACAAGTGGCGGTCTTCAAATAAATGTTAATGTCACATGAAGGTACCGAATTCCTCCACAACTACGGGAGCTCGAAAAATACGTCTAGCTTGGATGAATGAAGTATACTAAAGGCCCTAAATATTAGCCGTTAGAATAAATTAGTGGAACCGTGTTACGTCATTGACAACCAGTGACGTATCAAAGTATAAGGCCTTCAATACAAGTTAAAGATCGTGCAAAACATGCATTACCACAAATAGACATATCTCCTCAAATAACAATGGCTATATGCGTGCGTATGGCTATATACCACGACATATTAACTTTATTCCTTAACAGTGGTACAGATTTTATTACGTGCTTTGAATTGTCGCACTTTCTTTCTTTCTCTGCTAAGTAGCAGATATTTTGTATATACATTCTTTCGCTACGTTCAGTATATTGTGTCTTGTCTGTTTATCTGACACTCGTTGTGGATGACAATACTAAACATTTGCAGGAGCGACTGAGAGAACATTATCAACAACCAAGCTGGTTAATCGCAGGTGCGGCAGATATCAGTACACAGATTAACCCGTACATCGAACCAGTACAATTTGCTTAATCACTGATAAGGCACGGGTGCATCTCCGCGAAAATTGTAAAGAGGCGGATTTTGTATATGCTCAAGCAAGAGATAAGACATTACTTTAGAGAAAGTAATAAGTGTTACATCTGACACACGTTGTCATATGAGGTTAACGACATGTTCGCGAGTCTGTACGTAAGGCATCGTATGTCTTATTGCCATATATGGTAATACGTGATCTTTTGCTTTACGCACCATATTTCACGTGGAATATTTTGAAAGTACTACACCCTAACCCGCCTGTTTAAAAATGATTGATGCTTTTGGTTAGACCCCATAACAAACAGATGCGTGGGAAGGCAGTGAATATAACCTGACGCTTTAGTCAGTCAACACTACTGTGAAGATCGCTTGCCAAGACATCAAACCTTGCTAGAGTGAAGCCTAGAATTCAGAATTCTATTTTATCAGACCGGACACCTTTTATTTGAGTATTTATCAGGACCTACAAAAATGGGCCAAGAAATTTATCAATTTTAATTAGAAAGGCGCTGTCTGAGGAAACTAAAGGAAATACACAAAGTCAGAGAGGGAACTTATTAAATTAACGACACCCCAGACGCGTGTAAGAGGCCGATTCAAGTCTCTTTTATTCATCTGAGAAAAAAGTCTGTGAGCCAGGATTGGCGTAAGTTGTGATTTTACATTCTATATTTCTCATTACTAACATGTGAAGTAACATATATACGTAAATTGCCATATGCAGTTTAATATTTGGAAATCGCTAGTGGATGTCCCAGTCAGTTGAGGCTGGCAACCTCAGCGTATAGAATGATGATTCATGAACCACCACTGCACGGGCTGGTGATTGCTTTATTGCTAGTTTCTTAAAGGGAACTAAAAGCAAAAGGTAATCTCAGGTTCCATACGGAGCAGGGAGGGAAAGATGAAGAAATGATGTTCATTCTAATTATAATACTTACAGTTTCAAACCAGTGTAAATGTCGGTGTTAACATATGCACTTTAAAATTAATGAAAGTTTTAAACTTTTCTAATCAATGTACACATAAATGAAAACATATTCAATTTATACTGTGAACACTTTTCAATCAGTGAAAATAAAAATGTAAACATATTCTATCTGAGCTATTAACGTTTTCATTTAAATGTAATGTAAAGCTAAAGCTATTCAATTTAAATATAAAGAAAGTTCTATCCCCAGGTATTACATTTAATTCTCATCGAGGGTAAATTCTGAGATAAATGGGATGGTAGAATAGAAGAGGGGGGCACATAAATATGTGTCGGGAAACGAAATACTGAGGAGAGCGTTTCGTTTCTATTCTTTATCATAGTTATTGGTGGTACCAGCAGAAAGTACTATCTCTGGAACAAGAAGGGAACAGTGGTCTAAGCTTTAAGATGAGGGACTAACTTTGTAGACCCTCCTTGCCATTTCTGGCAAATCTTGACCAGCAACGAGCGAGAACAGTGTAAACAGAACCCATCTGCAGGAGCAGAAACTACTATTGGCAGCTAAGTGAAAAATATACGCTACCAAAGTGAACTTTTTTTCATCATGTCTATTACCAATCAATGATGAGACTTTTCTTCATAACTATTCAAATTATTTTCAAACAGTTAAAACTTAAGTGATTATTAAATTTTGCTATTTGTAAATGTACAAATTTAACTCCGATTATATCATTTTAAAGTTACTGCATGTTTGTCTCGGTCAAATTTACTACATACTCTAAACTGAGCTATACCAGAATAATAAGAACTCCACTGAGTAATCAGGGGTGGGGGCTTAAACGAGCTAACATAAACCATTGCTTAATCCTTCACAAAAGTTTTCGTCAGATTCTAGAATTAACGTGCTCAGCCATACTGCAGATTTGTTTTCGCTTATCTGAATATCTTGTGAATAATTATTTGTGGTAGAAGCGTCATTAACCTTCTATCTACATATCTGCCAAAAGTAATCTTGTGCGAAGGTAGACACATTTGAAGCCCATATTAGATACTCTTAAGTTTTGGCCACTGCTGGACCACTACTGCAAAGCAGGGGAGGCAATAACGTCACAATGCTTCATAAGGAACACAAATAAAAATAACTATACTAATGTCGAGTATATAACGTTAATTTAATCTGGAGTAGACGATGTCAGTGTTATTCTTAAAACCAAGTTGTATTTTCCACAGGTTGAATTAAGTACGTCTGTATGTTTTTAAAATCTGTATGTTTAAATAAGATCGACACGTCAAAAACAGAAAGTATTAAGTTTAGCAGATCGCCCGGTCTACTTAACATACATCTCAACAATATCAGGCTCAAGCAGGTTCCAGAGTTCAAATAACTAATAAGATTTTTTAATGACAAGGGAATAAGTGACTGAGAAATTGAAACAAGATGTTAAAAAGACGGGGCAGTGACTTGCCAACTGTCACCACTTAATCAAACATCTGATCACAAATATAGGAAGTAAACGACAACTGTTTCACGGGTTGCCTCCCCTTGCTCTGCAGCGTTGGTCCAACAAGGGACAAAACCTAGAGTATCTAATCTGGGTCTACAAAGGTATCTACCTTCGCACAAGATTATATATATATATATATATATATATATATATATATATATATATATATATATATATATATATATATATATATATATATATATATATATATATATATATATATATATATATATATATATATATATATAAACTTATAAAGGACCCAGACAAAAGTATTTGGGCAAATTTAGAACAAAAAAAGCGAACCTACATTTTAAATACGAAGTCTGGATACATAAGAAATCTGATCACCCGTCATAACAGGGATACAAAATATTTCCAGACGAAGTGATTCGCAGAACACCCGCCATAAGAAGATTACTATAATTTCCAAGTGATTCGAAGCATCTACTAAAGTGATGTGTCCATTCTAAACTGTGCGAGGAGATTGTGTTCCCAAAAGTTACTTTGTGGTAAGTGTAAACATTTATTTTACAAATATGAATTTGACATGTTTTTCTTGCTAAGTTGTTATATATGAGGCTGGCAACCTCAGCATATGAAAATAATATATTTATAAACCACTACAGCAAGCGCTGACGATTGTTTCTTTTTTGTTAGAGTACAGAACACCGACAGCAGAGGTGACATCAGTCTCCGACTGAAGTAGTGGTGAGTGATGATTACATCGCGTGTGCATCAAGTGTATCATAACATTTTGTGACATATATGTACCTTGTTAATTGTAACGTAGGCAAATCATTATTCGCGCTGTCCAAGCACATATTTTCCTAGTTTAATACACAGAAGAATATTGGTGATTTTTAATCATCTTCCCTGAGCTACGCTGTGTACTCAGTAATTTGATTCTTTTGAGAGATTAACATTTTTGGGTGGACAGCGAGACGATGCGACTGTTAATTTGCAGCCCACAAATGTAAATAGCACAGGCATTTATTTTTATTTTGTCTAAAGGATAAAAGCAGCAGCTGGGAGACATTTTCAGGCCATAAATCGAAGATTCCTCAGCAAGAGAGAGGTTGGTAAGAAAACGAAGTTGGCTGTTTACCGCTCCACCTATGTCCCAGTCTTGACATATGGATGCGAGTCATGGGCAATAACTACAACCCACAAAAGCCAGATCCAAACCTCAGAAATGAGGTATCTGAGGAAGGTGGTTGAAGTAACAAGAAGAGACATTGTCCGCAACCAGAAGATACGTCAAGGCCTAAAATGCGACCCTCTGCAGACCCAAGTAGAACAGTCCCAATTAAGATGGTTTGGCCATGTCTGCAGAATGGGAGAAGATCGGCTACCACGACAAGCATGGGAAACAAAGAGCCAGGGATCCAGACCCCCAGGACGACCCATAATCCGCTGGGAGGACAACATTAGACAATCTTTGAAGGACCGAGGACTAGAATGGAACCAGGTCAGGAGGAAGACAACCGATAGTATAGTCTGGCGCTCTCTCTTCCAAACCTCTACACCTCACGGTAGAAGGGGAACGACTAAGTAAGTAAGTAAGGGTGGACAGCGAGACAATGCGACTGTTAATTTGCAGCCCACAAATGTAAATAGCAGAGGCATTTATTTTTATTTTGTCTAAAGGATCGTGGTACTAAGCTATCAGACCGTTCGATGAACGAAGCTATTAGACTGTGAAGTGTCATCATCACAAACAAATCGACAAAAAACCAAGGCTGCAGGACTCGCTCATACAAGCTAAGTGTTAACTAACAGGCACCAGAAAACGGATATTAAAATTAATTTTTAATTTAAATCCTCAAACCAATTCTCGATGAAGAGAAATTATATTTTCATCTAAAATTCACCATCCTTCCACTACTATTTTAACTTGCTAAAACTAATTGATTATTAAATTTGTTACATGTTATTTTAAAACATAACAATCATAGTTGATTCAGTTATTATAAGTGTGAAAGCAACGTATGAGCAAGGCTCTTCTAATATATTTATGTATACATTTAGAGATTTTTACATCAATAGAGCTTCTTCTTGTAAAAAGGAATTTCGCTGGATTTACAAAAGCTAGGGGGCTTGAACGGGCTAAAACCATTGCTTAATTGTTCACAACAGGCGACGGACAGATATAAGTCAACAATTGCTCGGATCTATGCAGCATTGTTCTTGACTTCTGAATTTTCTTGTGAAGACTCCCTAGTTAGTCCCGCAGGAAGCCTGCACCAAGTCATCATTGTAGTTAGTTCTGCAGGAAGCCTGCACCAAGTCATCATTGTAGTTAGTTCCGCAGGAAGCCTGCACCAAGTGTGACAAAACGTAATTTTACATGTACTTTTGTGCCCCTCTCTCTCGTCCATTCATTCCCTCCGGCAGTATCACTTCTTTCCTTCATTTTCTTCATCGTCCTTGTTGTACGGAAGGTTAATTGTTTTATTTGACCCGTCTGAGTATAGAGTGGATGTCGACAGATACGCGAGAAGGTATAGAAATAAATTTTCACAGGTGGTAGAATTGAGGAAAAGATGTGTCTCTGGATTGATTAGGTAATCTCTTCCAGCCTATCTCTACGACTGTACTTTATTGCAAGGCAGCTTTCATATCCCTATCAAGAATAGATACGTTTTACTCTACACTCACACAACCATGTGACAACAAGACACACAAATGTGAAAAACTAAGGATAAATGGGTGTGGGTCTGACAAACTAAGGTAAGTTTCTTTGTAGTTTTTTATCATTAAACTCGACAACATCAAAATATCAAAGAAAATATCAAAGAGTCATTTACATGCATATGAAATAAAGTAGAAAAAGTGCACCCTCCCCCGAAATGGAGAAAAGAACCCCAAATTATTAACCCAAAGGTTGAAGGTTAGCACCCTGTTACAGAATACAGTATTGGTACTCAACGAAACCCAGTAAAAGAAACAAAAAAATTAGACAAATTATATATATATATATATATTTCAGGAACCTGGTTATACAGTGAATTTTAATTACACAACCATTTCCATACTTGGCACGTTCCACTAGAAGACGACCACAGCATACACTAGGTGACAATAAGTAAGTTTAACACCTTTAACAGGTAAGTTCCCTTTTATTAACAAACTGTACACACGGAAGCCACACATAGCTAGCAATACATATGAAATACAACTCAACATAAATGCCAATACAACTTGCAATAGCCACCAATCTATTAGTATCATACCCACTGGTATGTCCCTACCGAGTGAACATCACAGTGACTCTCGCTCACCGGCTAAATCATGTACTATGATAAGGCAAAACTTAATCACAAATGACTCATCATCAACGGCCTAAAGAAATGCCACTAGACAATACACCATCACTCTAGAATTATGCACTTTAATCCTTCCCGCATGAAGAAATGGCAAGCACTATGACTGAACATCCATGGCATATACTTCCCAGCAAAAATGCTGACAGGGAACATAAAGGCGATCCGCACCGGACGCTGGCCAGAACTGTACTGCACTTTTTGCGCCAGAATTTGTTTTCACTTCCCTTCGGTCAGCTGAAGGTTTTTACATTATATCAATGTTGTCACTCTCAACTTGACCAACCTGATATTTTGGTGAACATATCGCCGTGACATCCACTCCCCCCCCCCGCCTTAAGAAAGACAACAAAGTTTTCTTTCAACGGAGGAGCCACGCCCAACCCCCTTCGGAGAATGGACGAACAAAATGCCGAGATAGCGCCTACTCATCTACCTAGAGAGTGCCATAGCTGTCCAACACCATTGTCGTTCCTGCCTTCTCACCCTATGCACCAAACACAATATGAGCATGAACTAATCCACCCCAGGTACTGGTATCGTAAAAAATAACAACGACTGTCCACACCTGGTCTATCACCCACAACATATGTTACATTTTAGTTATTCCTATCTAAGCATCAACAATAGTAACCAATCTCATAGTATAAACAATCATTTCTACACGCTATAAATATACATTATATTATAACTTGGTTTAAACATACGTTCAATATAATTTTATAACAAATTACCTTTATGGCATTATAACATACATTGTAACGCATAACATATTACAGCATAAACATGCATCGTAAGGCATCACATAATATTTACAAGTTTACAAAACACTCATATTCATATGAGAATAGTACTGGGGGCGTGGGTCAGACTCTAAGGTTCAGTTCGCATCAACCAAAACACCTTACTGAACACGAACCCGAAACGTAACCCTAGCTATTGATGAACTATCAGCAGGTGGTTATGAAGCAACGACATGTGCTTCCACCTGACTGCATCACGCGCACCCCACCTATCCGCAAACGTCATTCGTGCCACTTTGATATTATCCCGCAACGACAATACCTCCACAAACTTTACTGGCGCAACTTCATCAAACACCCGTCTGAGTGTGCGCCAACTAGCACTCAGAGGAACGTTACGCACCCACACCGTGCGATCGCCCGCTATCGGACTCTCGAGTGAGCCGCTACTGTTCTTATTAATGTGCCTTGGCACTTGCCGTGACTCCTGTCTCACCACCTGGTCATCCGCTACGGAACTCTGGAGTTGTTGGGCCGCTGTTCCAGCCTCACCCATGGCCTTGTGCACTCCCCTACATTGCCAACGATTAAATCGGAAATCGAGTCCTCAAGGACGAACGCGTTCACTCTACCCGAGAGGAACGGGGTGTCCACATTAATACTCGCCTGGTGGTAAGACTCCACTTTGCTCCCGAACGTGGTGCACTTTACAGTTTTGCCTGTAAGGCAGGAGTCGTCGATACACGACCGACGCACCCCAATTGTGGTGCACCCAGTGTCCCTTAACACCCGGACTGGTCTATTCTCCACCTTGCCTTCGTGGAGAATCACCTTGCCAGTCTCATGGACTGCCGACAGACATGGTGCCGCATGCCCGCATTGAAGCACTAACCTCTCGTTCGCGTGGAACAGAGGGCGACACCCACACAGTCCTCGCTATTGACTGTGCCCAACACAAACGCGGAATTCGCGTGTTCTATTGGCGTGGGGCACCTGTCAGCGCAATGATTATTGCCACCACAATTGGAACACATGCGCTCCTTCTTCGACTCATCGCGTGAACTCTTGCTGGAGCTTTTCGATGAGGAAGACCGCGCATCAGAGTCGGAAGATCGACTCTCTGAGGAACCACTCCTCTGCTTGGGATGTTTTGCTTTGTACCAAAACTGATCTTATCCCGTGACTCTTCGAAGTGTACCTGCTTTAGCGTTTTTTACTCTACTTCGTCGCTATTACTTTTAAATTGTCGGTTCTGCCAACTCGGCTGACCATTCCGATGGGATCGGAAATTCTCATAATTTCCTCTACGTGGCTGATAGGGACTGGAGGGCTTCTCACACTTCTGCTCTTGGCCTCTGTCTACATTGCCTGACTGATTTCGCCAAGGATTTCGCTGAACTTTGCTGACACCAGCAACCAAAGCGTCTGACAGACCTGACTTCTGAATGGGTTTGCCCGGATGGGCAAGGACACAATGGTGCCCCAATTGGGCCATGGACTCGATTTCCTTTGGTTGGCGCTCTTGGAAGAACGCCAGCAACTCAGTTGAGCACGACGACAACACTTTGTCTCGTAGCACCAAGTCCAACAAGCCATCATAATCCTTACTAATCCCCTCCATCTCAATCCATCTGTTGAGCAGAAGTTTGATCTTCGAGATGAAGTCCTCGAAGTCTTGGTCAGCGCTTGGCATCGCGTGTCTAAAATGCGTCCGGTAGCCATCAGCAGTCAGACGGAACTTCCGGAGCAATCTTTCCTTTACTTTGTCGTAATCGGCCCTTTCATCTAGCGGGAAGCTATAAAATGTCTCCATCGCAGGCCCCACTAGCAACGTCGATAGCAGAGATGGCCACTGATCTCTGTCAGCCTTCCAGGCTACGCATAGGCCCTCGAACCTCTCGAGGAAAAAAATCTAAGCTATCAATTTTGTCATTGAAATTAGGCAGACGCAGCCTAAAGGGACGATGAGACCCCCCAGGAGTCGAGTTCTGACCACTAGCACCCACTTCCAGTCTCTTTAATTGTATTTTTTTATCAATTCTCATTCTCTCCTTATCTAATTCTAACCCTATCTTCTTTTCTTGTAATGCAAACTCTCTCTTTTTCCACTCGTTTTCTTCTTTCATCTTCCATTCTTGTAACTCTTTATCTTCTTTCATCTTCCTTTCTTGTAACTCGAATTCTCTTCTTTTTAGCTCTGGCTCTTCAGCTCGAGCATCTCTTAAGGCATTCTGTTTCTCAATCCTTTCATTCTCTTCCTTCTGCTCTAAAGCTTTTTGATTTTCAACTGAATAAAATTTGGCTTCAGCAAAATCCATCAGTTTTTTCTGGGTGTACCCACATTCCTTGCCTATCTGAATGAAATCCTGTAGGTCCATGGAGTACACTCAGAATACTCACTATTATCTCTTGTTATAGATTTTTCTATAACACTACTCAGTCGTATATACTTCACTTATATCACCAGATAACTCTCTGCTTACCAAAATATGCAGTAATAGTAGTAAATATTGACAGCACTTCTCCAATTTACACATATAAATGCATGTACATATATATCACCTCCCTCTCACTGTATACACATCATCAACCTTTACCTCTATTGTATAAATATAGTCTTACTTTGCCACTTGGCTACTGTTTCATTACTTCTGAAAATTTGGTCTTTCCGACCCCTTAGTCTCTGTGATACACTCAAAGACCCTTACAATAGTCGACAGTTGTATAACAACAGCTAATGAAACTTTCTGGTGCTATGACACCAGTATACCAACTTGACAATAAATCAGCCTTTACTCCAAAGTCTGTTACTGGCACACACACTGGTGCTATACTCAGATAATACTTCAATTATAACAAATCTTAATAATCTGTGTTATACAAGTGTTTCCCTTGGCAAAATGAGCACTACACAGATGAAAAGACATACACCCCACACTACGAAAACAAAATCCCAGTCACGAGGAATAAGATGATAGACCAAGTAGAGCAGAGGTAGATTATTATATACACTGCGTGACTGCTTACGAACGAAAACAGGGGATACCTGTAAACATATTTACAAGATAGCCAGATGTAACGAGAGAACACACCACTTAAACACAACAAAAGAATTACTGAATGTACAAGACAATGTAAATACAAACTACAAGAATACGCCTAACACCAACAGGGCATGGAATGTTAAGTAGGGCAGTCGCAGGAAAACCCTCTGCCTTACTCCACCACTAAACATACACAGCCACCCCCTAGAAGAAATCAGTCTAATTCAATCTTTTCCCACAATTAGGCCAAGAATAAATTAAACTCACCACCCATCCTCCCTTGAACACACAAATATAATATAAAACACAGCAAACTACACAATAACCACACACAACGATGAAGTACTGAGAGCTCTCTCCTTCACTCCCACCTCATAAGAAGCAAAACAAACTTAATAACCTATAACCAAAACTAACACTCTAACATATCAAAATATATAATATATCTACCTCCAAGTACTAAGAAATACAGTGAAAGATCCCATCTAACTAACTACCCTCATAGAAACATACAGACTAAGTTCTACCCCCCCCCCCCCCCAAAAAAAAAAAAGAACCAAAGACAATAAGACAACAGAACAGACTGAACCAAAAAAAAAAATAATAAACTAATACCCAGATCTCAAGAAATCGACGTAAACAGAACAGATCTACTATACCACATACTCCAAAGACCCCGAAGATAGAATCAGTCGGATAGACAGAAAAGAAAAAAGAAAAAAAATTTTTCGATGACGAAAACAGAATTTAAGGAAAAACACGGAAACATAAATATAACAAACGTATAAAGATCTACAGACAAAAAAAAAACTTAACTGAAGCTCCTCAGCGACGCTTGACCACGAAGCTTCCTCAGCACTGGTGAAGAATATGAGGACACCACGAACAATACTCCACAAAGTTCACAAAATCCAGACTAAAGTAATGTTCCAGAAACTCCGATTCCTACGGAAGTCAGTGTGTCAGCATAACATCCTAATGTCCTTTGGCACAGTACTGCAACTAATATCCAATCGAATACACTGTCCTGCACGGAGCTATGAGAGTGCAGTCTACGCTAGAACTATCATGTCAGGTATCCAGACTTTCACTCGTCTACGTGCCGGAAGAATATATGTATGTCTCTTGGCACAAAGTACGCTTAATCGTTGATCTTCACCCCTGGCCGGGCACATCAGTGTGGTAAGGTCACGTCAACCAGGATATCCAACCAAGAGGAATACCATATAACCTGAGATGCTACCACTACTATTAACCAACTGATCCCTCCTGACGACACACACAGTCAGTCACTCGGGCCAACTTATCAACAATTACAATAGACCAACCGATCCCTCCTGACGATACACACAGTCAGTCACTCGGGCCAAAATATCATCAACCGCAATAGACGAACTATTCAGCTCTGCATTTTACATGGACCCTCTACCGACATGTTTCACACCAACCACCGCTGCTCCGACTGGATCGCCACCTTCCTAGCACTAAGCTACAAAGTATGCCTTGTACTACTTCAAACTGACACGCTCGATGCAAACTATAATTTGAATATATTACCTTGACACAAAAATTCTCCTAGCAACTGCCACTATAATAAAACAGTAGTTTGCAACACGTTGTCACACACCGTCCAACAATCTCTGAACCTGAAAATTACAACTGTTGCCTAACTAGGTCACTGCATTATCGAGGGTACTCGACCGTAAACAGTTCACGATTACAGGCTGACCAACATACTGACTTGACACTGGACGACCGAAAATAACTCACTATCGTGGCTTAATAACAACTATGAAAGCGCCAACACACTGCGGCTACAACCTTTTAACACTCTGTGTGCATAATTCGATCTGGCTTGTATATAGAACACATAGGCGCTACGGCCTTTTGGATACATCTCTTAGCTGTCCACAATACTTTATAGACTACTGTAGACACCACTTACAGTTGTCAGGGCGCTGTATAGACGTAGCCCCCAGCTGTCAGGAACCTGGTTATAATGTGGATTTTAATTACACAACCACTTCCATACTTGGCTCGTTCCACTAGAAGACGGCCACAGCATACACTAGGTGACAATAAGTAAGTTTAACACCTTTAACAGGTACGTTCCCTTTTATTAACAAACTGAACACATGGAAGCCACACACAGCTAGCAATACATATGAAATACAACTCAACATAAATGCCAATACAACTTGCAATAGCCACCAACTTAATCTATTAGTATCATACCCATTGGTATGTCCCTAAGGAGTGAAAATCACAATGACTCTCGCTCACCGGCTAAATCATGTACTATGATAAGGCAAAACTTAATCACAAATGACTCATCATCAACGGCCTAAGGAAATGCCACTAGACAATACACCATCACTCTAGAATTATGCACTTTAATCCTTCCCGCATGAAGAAATGGCAAGCACTATGACTCAACAACCATGGTATATATTTCCCAGCAAAAATGCTGACAGGGAACATAAAGGCGATCCGCACCGGATGCTGGCCAGAACTCTACTTCACTTTTTGCGCCAGAATTTGTTTTCACTTCCCTTCCGGTCAGCTGACCAAACGGGTTTTTACATTATATCAATGTTGTCACTCTCATCGTGACCAACCTGACATTTCGGCGAACATATCGCCGTGACTATATATATATATATATATATATATATATATATATATATATATATATATATATATATATATATATATATATATATATATATATATATATATATATATATATATATATATATATATATATATATATATTGATTGGAATCGACCAGACCCGTTACACGGACTTCGAGCTCAGAACAACGGCTGGAATTTCCAAGTGCCTGTGGTAGGGAATTCTCTACTCAGAGAGGAATGAAAATCCACCGAACGAAAAAGGGGTGTGGGAGTCATCTGTGGGAGATCAACATCGCTCTGTCTTGACGGATAAGACGTTAGAAGAACGCAGCCAGGAGTCAATCCACAGTGCTGAGTACATTCAAGTTGATCTGCCTGATGATGATCTCACACACTTCTTGGACGGGAAGAGAGATGCAATCAAGTTTCCACCTGCCAGTGCAAAAAGGGCTTTGGGAACAGCTGGACGAAGCCTTGGCAAAAGAGTTGGATAACAACCTGACGCAGATAACTTTGGAGAAGAAGCTGGAAATTTTCTGCGACATAATATATCTGCACTATCGCAAAGTGTTCGGAGTGAGGGAGGCAAGGGAAAGTAACCCACCACGAAAAAGTAGAAGACAAATTAAAATAGAAGAAATCAGGAAACAGAAGAAGCTACCCAAAAACTGTTCAAGAACGCAGTTGCCACAGAGAAGGAAGGGTTACGACAGGTGTGGGAGCACCTGAAAGGCCAACATAATGCCCCCTGTAGAGCAGAAAGGTTGTGCAGGAAGAGAAGGAAGGCACGAAGGGATAGGGAAAGATTCTTCAGAGAGCCCTTCATGTTTGCCAAAGAACTGTTTGAGCAGCCACGGTCATGTACGCTAAACATCAAGAAAGAAGACCTGGAAGAACACCTTAGAATGACATATTCAGATGGTTGCAGAGATGAGCCGCTCAGCAGCATGGCAGGCCTTAAATGGCCGAGTAAGCCAGGAGCTGAATTTAACACCAAACCCCCAACGGTGCAGGAGGTATAAAGTATTGTCCAGAAAGCTCTGTGCAAGTCAGCTCCAGGTCCTAATGGTGTTCCATATGTGGTGTATAAGAGATGACCTGAAGTGCTCAAACGACTGCTCCGTTTACTGAAGAATGCGTGGAAAACCCAGCTTGTAAGCAAGGAATGGAGAAAGGCGAACGGAGTCTACATCCCGAAGGAGCAAAATTCCACAGACATCAGTCAGTTCAGGCCAATCTCACTACTCAATGTGGAAGGAAAGATATTCTTCTCAGTGATGGCGAAAAGACTCACTACATACCTCCTGGCAAATGGGCACATTGACACTACCATTCAGAAAGGAGATATCCCAGGTACACCAGGATGTCTAGAGCATGCCACAATGATCTGGGAAGCAATCCAAAAGGCAAAGTCTGACAGAACAAACCTCCGTGTAATCTGGTTGGATCTAGCGAATGCTTATGGATCCGTTCCACACCAGATGTTGTGGCAGGCCCTAGAAATGTATCATGTTCCACAAGAGATTGCAGCAATGCTGAAGCTGTATTTCGCAGGGTTTGCTGTCAGATTTTCAGCCAGAGAGTACACAACGAAGTGGATTGGCCTTGAAGTTGGAATTGCGATGGGGTGTACCATATCTCCAATACTATTCGTGATGGCTATGCAGGCAATCCTCAATGCGGCTGAAGGAATGGCTATAGGTCCAAATCTCGATGGAATGTGTCACATGCCACCGCTCAAAGCATTCATGGGTGACACAACAATTCTGACATCAGATGAACATCAGGCCCGGAGGATGTTAGAACGTCTGGATGAACTAGTCAGCTGGTGCAGAATGAGCTTCAACCCAAGAAATCGAGAAGCCTATCAGTCAGGAAAGGGAAGATAGCAGAGGACATATTCATGGTTTCCAACCAAAGAATCCCTACTGTCATTGAAGAACCTGTTAAAAGTCTTGGCAGATGTACGATGCCTCATTAAAAGACTTGAAGGCAGTGCAACAGACAATAGAAATGGCAGACAGAGGGCTACAGATCATAGACCAAAGCAGACTCCTGGGAAAGTTCAAACTGCGGTGCCTCAAGTTCATGTTGATACCGAAGTTGCTGTGGCCACTGTAAATATATGAAATAAGCACAAGTACAGTGGAAGCTATAGAGCAGAAGGTCAACAAGTTCATGAGAAAGTGGCTAGGGGTACCACCAGGTCTGTCAGATGTAGCACTGTACTGCAAAAAGTCAAAACTTCTGCTTCCTTTCAAGTCAGTTGTTGAAGATTACAAAGTTGGAAAGGCAAGGCTTGCAATGATGCTACGCGAGTCAGCTGATGACGTGGTTAAGTCCATTTAGCCCACATTGAAAACGGGAAGGAAGTGGAGAGTGGACGAGGCTGTTGATGCTGCCCAAGAGTCACTCAAACTGAAGGAGGTAATCGGATACACACAAACGAATAGACGGGGATTTGGTCATGGAGACATCCGCTGGTGGTTCAAGGCGTCAAGCAGGGAGCGCAGAGACATGGTAGTTCAGGAGATACGAGGAGCTGAGAATGATAAGAGGTTGCGAAAAAGCAGTGCAGCAGGAACAACAAGGCCAATGGACTACATGGAAAGGAGCCCTGCAGAGGTCCTTGACATGGAATGATATATGGCATATGGCACCTCTTAGGCTCAGCTTCGCTGTTAGATCAATGTATGACCTGCTACCGTCGGCCACCAACCTTGTGAAATGTGGAAAATCGGATGATGAGCAGTGCCCCCTGTGCCAGGGGAGGCAGACACTCGAACACGTGCTCTCAGCGTGTAAGGTGTCATTAGGGCAAGGGCGATACACTTGGCGCCATAACAAAGTGCTAAATGAGCTTGCTGCGACAATAGATCTGGCAAGGATGAAGGCGAATAGCAAACCCGGGCAGAGCACCGCAAATACATACTTTCTGAGGGCAGGAAAGTCAGCACACCCCAAACCAAGTAAACCTGGTAGCAGTTTACCATCTCTTCTTGACTGTGCAAACGACTGGGAGATGGCGGTAGACCTACCTGGACGAGGGGCAAATCCAGAGAGTATCAGAAAATCGGGGAGACGGCCGGATATAGTGCTTCATTCTTCAGCAACGCTTCAGGTCATACTAATTGAACTGACCGTGCCATTTGAAGCCAGATTAGACGAGCAACATTCGTTCAAAGCGGCCAAGTATAGTGATCTGGCCGCGGATCTGAGTCACGATGGGTTCACTGCAAGGGTCATGGCTGTTGAAGTGGGCGCAAGAGGGCTCGTGGCTGATCAGTGTATGATCTATTGAAACTGTTGAGGCTGAAGGGACAGTCGAGAACAAGGCTACTGAAGAGGCTTAGTGAAACTGCCGAAAAAGCATCAGGCTGGCTGTGGAACAACCGCAATGGGCAATGGACATCGTGACAATAAACGCTGCGGTACAGAAAACACCAGGAATGTTTCTAAGTCCACAATACGCTGAGTTTTTAGTCGTACTAGTGAAAGGGCTGTGGCTGAGAGGCGACATGCGATGTATACTATAAGGGGTGTCAGAAAGAATTTCAGTGGCGAGCGCGCAGTGTCAAGTCTCATCGGCTTCGCGCAGGTGACTCATTGTGTGTCCGTAGTTGTGATGTGCTATGGAGTGAACGGAATAATTTGTCTTCTCTTTTTTACTTTCACAATTGCCTCCACGGCTGGCGGAGTTGTGGATTAAAGTTGCTACCATAAGTGAAATGGGTTCATTTTCGATACAAGACAACAGGAGGCTGAGACGCTTGTTAGTCATGACCCAAGTGGGCGCGCCCCCTTAGAGTGTAAAGGAGTATGTATGCCGAAACGCTTGTCGGACGGTAGGACTTCTTCTGATGATCAGATTGCTTCCTGTTGTATCGTTCTGTACAGAGTTTCCTATCATATATATATATATATATATATATATATATATATATATATATATATATATATATATATATATATATATATATATGTATATATATATATATATGTATATGGATAGTTTTTTCCCCCCAAACATGAAAATACTCGCACACTCTTTCAAACAATGGCCACTCTCACACTCTTACCTAATTGCCTGGTATGGTAGGTCTGTAATATCCCTTGGTAATAGAATTAGTACATGAAATTATTATCTATTTTCACTGAATATTCTGTCACCCCAATTGTCACAGATCCCCATTGGCCCCAGTCCATCCCCAGAAATTAGTTAATGAGTGAACGCCTGATCTGATTCTTCTCCTAGAAGTGTTATTACAAATAGTCAAAACTGTGAGAGTTCTTGAGGTTCACTCTTTAACGGAAAAAAATACTTCAAGTATTGGGAAACATCTGGTTGCTAAAGTTTTGTTCATATGCTGATGATGGTTCTTCTATCGGCCAACTCTGTGTTGAAGCGTCGATTTTGCACAGTGTAAGTAGATATAGAGATCTTCCTCTCACTGTGGCTGGTAAAATTATGTATATAATCTGGGTTTGGTAAGTCCAGTATTAAAAAAATTATTGTCCTCCAATACTCTGTGGCGAGTGCCCGTTCACAAATGAAATTGATGACACACAAGCCAAGCAAAGGAGAAAAATAACAAATCGGAAAAAGAAAGACCGCTGGACGCCCTTGTGATCAAGTCTGCGAAGAATACAAGGAAACATTGATGAAAACAAATGCCACTACTATATCTACACACAGACGGGGACAAGACGATCTCTTCTCCACTCCGTCAGTCCTGATTAAATTTAAAAGGCACATGGGTTTTCCTTACGCCTATACGTTAGCAGATGCCGCTGGCAGCTGAGTTTGGTCGGCTTGAGTTATTTTAACTCGCCCCCCCCCCCTTCCCTGCTTGCTCCGGCGTTCAGCATACAATGTTAATTATTTTTTAATCTCTACATACGCGTTACCTAAACCATGATCGCCTGTCATTAAACAGCAATTAAATTTTCGGCGTCTGTTGGCTTTGTGGTATGTTATAAAAATAATATACACTATAACAAATATGCACAATGAAATATAACGATGTATTCTCTCCTTTACTATCAGTCACTTTATTGCCTATACGTCCAGTCAGCAAAACCGTCCGATTTATCTCTCTCCTGTAGATTAAGTGTCGCGTTCGCTTATCTTGTTAAAATAATTACGGTCTATTGTATGCGGGTGTCGTGATTTTACATTGTAATAGAATATCTGGTATAAAATCGCTATGCGTTACTTTATTTCACTCGTTTTACTAGCGAGAAAAATCTAAGGGAAGAATAAATATTATAAGTTATCACTTCTTAAAACATTAGCACTGTTATCCTCTTACTAGAAAATTCAGAAATGAGAATCTCCACAAAACGCTATAACCAAATCCAAACAAGGAAATAGTTCAAGGCTGCGCGCCGGAATACTTCTAAATTCTGACTGACAACTGACAATGGTGTTAAGAAAACGACAGTATATATATATATATATATATATATATATATAAATATATTATATTATATATATATTATATATATATTATAATATTTATATATTATATATATATTATCTATATATACTATATATATATTTATATATATATATAATATATATATATATATATATATATATATTATATATATATATAGTAATATATATATATATAATATATAATTGGATTTCTCTGATCTCTAATGTTGTTAATTTTGCGTCCCGGTGAGACCCAAAATTCAGAAGCTAGTCGTATCAAGATAAAAGACTTACGCCCGGTCTATCGAGGTTTCCCGTCGAGAGTTTTCGACCGGCATCAAAAGACTTTCTGTTCGTCTAGCGGGTTTCTCTTTAAGAATGCCCGCTTCTGAAGATCAAAGGGCCTGGTTTGCTTCCCTGTTGTACTAGGGATACGGTCAGAGTACCAACGGGGAAATTCTGTAACAACTATGATGCAGAAGTCCAGGCAATCAAGGTGGTAACTGAGAAACTATTGAACACCAATCTCGGCCCACATCCTGTAGTATTCCTGACAGATGCAAGATCAGCACTCCAAGCACTTCAGTCCAGAAAATTGCCAGGTATACAAGCCCTATTTTCTGAATTGTGCAACCAGCGCAGGGTCGCCATCCAGTGGATACCGTCTCATTGTGGATCAAATCAATCAGATAGCCACCAACACCAACACAGGATGACTACCAAGCTATGAACAGATCAGAACAAATTGACATTCTGCGCCTCAGAACAGGACACAACCGCCTCCGCAGCCACATGTATACAAAATTCAAGATTGGCAATTCAACCATGCGTACCTGTGAACAGGCACCCTAGACTGCGGAGCACGTACTTCAAGATTGCCCCGAATATGATATATTGAGGCAAACCCTTTGGCTCAGAGAAACAACACTGGAAGCAAAACTATACGGAACTCTGTATGAACTACAAAAGACAGTAAAACAACATTGGAGATATAGACAATATATTTCAAGCGAAAGAAGACGAAGAAGCTTCCCTGTTGTGACTGACATGTCGCGCAGTTTGTAAACATTACGTTAACTCGTGTTAAAAGAAAAGAAGGCGAGACAAAATGGAACGTTACAGAAATAGACAGTTGGTATATATGCCTGTTTAGCTAGCAAATCAGAGAGCAGCTATTAGGTTGCAATAAGCTGTTAGATTATACTGTAGACTCTTTTTCCTTTACACGTCACAGTTCTATTAATTGGCATATTTTTGCCCTACATTATTTATGGTGTGACCACTCCCAGACGCATTTACGTTCCGCCAATTGAACTGTGGTATTATCGAGGTTAATTACCGGTCCGCCGTAATACGTTTATCTCTTTGAGTCGGTCCTGCTACCTTTGACAGTGTCGATTTCTATTAACACAAGCTTGTCGTGCACGATCGATTCAATAGAATACCATATTGTCTTCTGAGGAAGCTGTCTGAGATGGGCGAGGGTCCAGACGATATGAGATAATAGCTTCAGTGACTATCCCTGTATCAAGATTATAACAGATAATCTGTCTGGGGGAGGTAATAATGGAAGGTATCATCTGGACATCAAATACGTTCACAGATTTGTTTGTGAGCTGGCGAAAGCATTACGACATATTGGAAGAGGTCAAGCGATGGAATTTTAAAATGTAATATTTTTAATCCCTGGGGGGGGGAGGGATTAAATTAAACACCGCTACCGATATAGTCTAGTGCTTTCCATTGGAATGATCAGAGAGACGGGATAAACCATAGATTTCATTGGAAATTTGTCGGAAGCACAATCTGGGATGTGAACAGAGGAAGGGAAAAATAATAAAGCGAAATCGGGGCCTCAGATCAGACTGCATCGCCACGTCAAGCCAGTAAATCTCTAGAGCCAGAGAGAGAAAGATTGGATTAAGAATTTCGTCACCAGAAAGATTAGGAGAAACAGAAACGTTTTTCCAAGATTCTGTGGAATGTAGTGGAACCACTGGAAGGGGAAGATTGACATCAGAAAAAGTAGATTCCTCATCCTGTATGACAGACAGGGATGAGTAATGACCATGAGGTGCAGGAGAATCATCCGTTGCCTGGAAAATAGGCAGCAAATAGTCCGGACGTTCGTGAAATTCCGAAAGCATGTTTATGTGGAAAGTTTTATGCTTTCCATCAATATCGACCACATAGTCAACATCGGAAATCCGAGAGACTATTGCATACGGACCTTTCCATGCAATAAGAAGTCTATTTTCCCTACTGGGGAGTAGGACGAATGCTTTGTCACCTGGACAAAGTTGTCGTAGACATCTATTCTTGTTAGCAAACTGCCTTGCCTTCTCTTTAGCAATTTCTGATGAAGCAGTTGCTAGTTTACATGCCTCAATGATCTTGTGCCTCAGAGCAATGACATACTCATATGAGGATTGAGTTTCATCGCTAATATCATAGGCAGTGATGAGATCGTGTAATAAAGACATAGGGCCGCGCGGACGCGCGCCAAAGACAAGTTCGAAGGGAGAAAACCCTGTGTGTTCATTTGGGACTTCTCTATAGGCAAAGAGAGCCGCGGGTAAAACCCTGTCCCAATCTTGAGGATGATCTTCAGTTATCTTACCAAGCAAAGTCTTGAGCGTTCTATTCAGACGCTCAACTAATCCATTAGACATAGGATGATAGATACTACTGAGAGATCGTTCAATATGTAAGGTAGACATTACCTGCGACATAGTGTCAGATATGAGTTGAGTGCCATGGTCTGACAATATTTCTCTGGGGAACCCCAAGCGAGAAAATATCAGCCAAAGAGCATCTGCGATATCTGTAGTAGATATGCTCTTAAGAGGAATAGCCTCTGGCCAACGTGTGCACATATCGACCCATGTAAGGATAAACTGATGTCCTCTGGCCGACTTGACCTTAAAAGGGCCAATAATATCTATGGCCATTTTCTGAAACGGCCGAATAGGGATGTCAGCAGCCTGGATAGGCGCAGCATGTCGTGGTCTTCTAGATTTGACCTCCTGACATACCTTGCATGATCGGCAGTAAATACGGATGTCCTTGTTGACAAAAGGCCAAAAGAAAGCCGCAAGGACTCTCGACTTCGTACGGGAAAAACCCATATGTCTAGCACATTGCGAGTCATGAGCATGTTGCAATATTTGCACTCTCATGCTCTTGGGAACAAGAATTTGCGAATGTGCCGACGTAGTCGAATCTTGTACCATACGTACAAGTACGCCGTTTCTCATTGCAATCCAAGATTTTCTATTTGTATCCTGATTCGGATCACCTTTCTTCGCAAGAATGAAGAATTTTTTTAAAGAAGGATCTTCTTCTTGCAATTTTATGAAAGAGTCACGAGTGATTACTAAGTGACTATCTTGGCTATCAACTTCATTATCACTATTCAGTGAAGTTTCGGGGGTTTGTAGAGCTTGTGCTCTTGTAACCACTGCATTTGTAGCTTGCATGTTATTATCTTCCCAAGCAGCAATCTGCTGTGGGGTACACTCCCTAACTCCGTGAATACGACCAATAATAAGGTCCGCAATAGGATTGGGTAAGAGACAAGCATGCACATCTCCAGTAAAGAAAGGAGTGGCAATGCGAATTACAGAAGTAGGATATTTTTCTAGAGTGCCGCCAAATGTGACACATTTAATAACCCTTCCTGTAGCACAAGATGGATCTACAAGCGATTGTCTAACACCAATAGTGGTGCATCCGGAATCGAAAAGTAGTGAGACCGGAGTATCATTAACAAGACCCTTATGTAGGATTAAAGAACCCCTCCCGTCATGCGCAACAG
Organism: Oreohelix idahoensis; assembly: GCA_024509875.1. NCBI lineage: Eukaryota > Metazoa > Mollusca > Gastropoda > Stylommatophora > Oreohelicidae > Oreohelix > Oreohelix idahoensis. The sequence continues at coordinate 84,177 of JAMPIV010021451.1, forward strand.
CAGCAGGAAGAGCGGGAAGAGGGTGACCACAACTCAAAGTAGTTATGGTACCCGGTTCGAATAAAGTACTGCATTGGAGGCATTTGTTTGCTCTCTCAAAATCAAAAGCAGAACCAGTGACAGCGTCAAAGTTTTTATTATCAACAACCTGATTACAGGCTCCCTGAGTTTCCTGTTGTACAGAATTAGCCTGCTGATATCTCTTTTTTTGTGTTGAGATCTACCGCGACTATTATTACCTCTGAAGTTATCAGAGTTATTATTATCTCTGAAGTTATTGTTGTCTCTATTGTAATTGTTATCCTGGTTCGAATTCCAGTTTCCACGATTACTATCATGTTCACATTGATGCGAACATCTATTTGTTTGGTTTTGAGGTCTTCGGGAGGAATAACCTCTATTACCATATCCTCTTTTGAAATGCCTATAATTATTTGGGTGATAGTAACGAGCACTATCAGGTTGTCTCCAATTCTTCGAAGAAGAATCACCATGAAATTGATTTCCATGATTTTGAAAGTAATTACCGTTACTCTTTCTATCAAAATTTTGTTGGGATCTACGAGCAAAGTTTTGACCATACGGTGCTGCCGAAGCAACTGGTAAACCTTCTTTCACCTTAGAGTTACTAATGGTTATGTGTGGGTGCGCAGTTACATACTGGCAACAGAAATCTTCCATTTCTTTTATTGTTTTAGGTTTACGTTCATGAAGGAAAGCAAGGAAAGACTCATTGACAGAAGACATGACTTTGTCTCTAAGTATTAAGTCCATAAGTGCTTCATAAGTTTTTTCCGTCTTAGATAGTTCAACCCATCGTGAAAAAGTAATGCGTATTCTTGCAATAAACTCGGAGAATTCAACTCCATTTTCAGGCAACATGTTTTTAAATTGTAGACGATAGCCGTCTTCGTTAAGCTGATATTTCTTTAACAAAGCGGCCCTGACAACCTCATAATTGTTCTTGTCAGGTTCATCCACCATATTTAACATACTTAGAGCTTTACCTGTCAGTATCCCTGACAACTGATAAACATATTTTGCTTTGTCTATGTTATGAGCTTAACATGCTTGTTCAAATCTGTCCAGATAGAACATTATGTCATCACTGGAAGGACTAAATGTTGGTAACTTAATCTTAAAAGTATCAATATTTGCCTTATCAGAAGATGAACCCTTGTTTGCATCATTAGCATTACTCATGCTCGTCAATTTCAACTTCTCCAACTCTAAAGCTAAGAGTTTTTCTTCATGTTCCATTTTTGCTTTTTCTTTCCTCTCATCAGACTCTCTCTGTAATCTTCTTTCCTCAGCCTGAGCCTCTAGTCTTTTATTCTCAGCTTCGTTCTCCAGTCTTTTATTCTCAGCCTCTTTTTCAAGTCTTTTATTTTCAGCTTCTTTCTCCAGTCTTTTATTCTCAGCCTCTTTTTCAAGTCTTTTATTTTCAGCCTCTTTTTCAAGTCTTTTTTTTCAGCTTCTAGTTGTAGCTGGAGTTTTCTCTCCTCAGCTTCTGATTCCCTTTTCTGTTTTTCCATTTCCATTTGGAATTTTCTTTCATCTGCCTGCATCTGCAGTCTCAGATTCTCAGAATCTATCTTTTTCTGCTCAGCTTCTGCTTTCTGTCTTTTTTCCTCAGACTTCAGCGCTTTATTATATAGAGCAGTAGCATACTCTTCCAACTTATCACCAGTCTTACCCAGGGATTTACCCTGTTCAATAAAGTACTCAAGTGTAGACATGTTGTCTAACATATGAGTCCAAAAACCTGAAATAATTAACTAATTTATTTCAAACCTAAGTGTAACAAGTCTTAATTAAGCACTTGTATATTCACATCACATTATATTATCCCAGTCTCTGTGGAAAAACAAGTCTCCAATCAAAGACCTTGTATATGAAATGTCAACAATATATTCTTGATCATAAGTGCACTTCTCATTCAATAGTGCACGACACTATTCATCATTCATTTATCATCAGTGTAGTAGTAACAGTGCATTAGCATAGCCCATTAACTAATTACTATAAATGTAAACAATGACTATGTAAACACAAGCAGAATGTAAACATTGAAAATGTAAACAATGCAAACAATGTAAACAATAACAATGTAAACAATAACAAAGATCAGCAACAATACAAAAACATTCGCAGAAATAAATTAAAAATAAAGCGGAAATTAAAGAAATATCACAAAAAATGTGACGATATCTGCGATAGAATTAAACAAAATACATGACACTATAGTGTATAAACAAAAATGTTGTATGAAACTAAACTATAGTCAAGAGGAGGCTAACAAATACAAACAAATCAAAACAAAACTAAAGAATGCGAAATAATAACGAAAACAATATTAACACATGTCATCACAACTAACATAAATAGCAACAGAAGTCGCTTAGCAAATTCAAGTATCGGAAATTTGCACACCCTACAGAACACGCTTACGATAGACGACCTCTATGACGTGGTATGATCTAAGGGAGACGCCACCCAACCGAAAACCCGCAGAAATATAAACATATAGTTATACAAATAACATATAAACATATAACATATAACAATGGAATGAGATGATACACAGAAGACTCAGTAGAAGTATAAGGGCACAGTTTACGTACAAACAGGCCACTTAACTTGTAGGCTCCAATCGTAGAACAGCAGAAAAACAGATGTCCATCAACGTCCTAAAGAGCGAAGCTCCAACGATGATGCATCTGCACTGCTCAACTGCCACGACGATGATACTAGAGCTTCTGATATACAGGTAGCGTTGTTACGGCACTTGTCCTTCTTAAATATAACAGCCACCAGTTTCACTCGGTACTTGGCCTTCTTAACACAAGAACTTGTAAGAATCGGCACTTGACCTTCTAAAAAAACGACAGCACCGGAACCTTGACAGCAGCAACTTGCTTGACTTGCGTTAAAGACAACAGCAGTCCGTGTTATCCGGCAATATGCAATAACGCCGGGTACTGTCAATTCCTGTTTCAGTCAAAAAATTGCAATTTTGACATTTACCGGGCAACGCCGAGTACTTTGAAAATTTTGAAGTGTTGACTTGAAGGATGCTGTTTGTTGAAAATGAAGTGGGTAAGGGACCCCGTGTATGCTGGTACCAGATCAAACCAGCTTATGGCCACCAAATGATGCGTGCACCATAGGATGAGTGATGGTGCCCGTGGTCTGGTTTGTGTAGTGTGTAGATGATGTACAGTCAAACAATTATCATACAAAAACAGGGCAATCCGCACAAGGACGTCAGTTAACTCACGACGTATAAAGTCAATGATGCTTGTAACAGCTGGTGACGTTTTTCTGTATCATTTATTGTGGACGCCACAGTGACAAAAATGTATACGCGAATATGTAGGTACATCAGACAGTCATTATCACAGCAACATAGTCAGTAACAGCAATGGACGGTAGACGGCATCATAATAAAGATGAATCATATGCATGTTATACATCATAGTACTGTAAATGTAGTCAGGTGGAAATCTCCATCCTTTTCTATAACAGCCAGGAGATAACAAGATGTATGAGATCAGTTCACTCTCCTTAATCTGACTTCAGCAAGACAGACACGTCTTCTGAAGTATAAATAATGTCCTCAAAAAATCCTATAGATAACAAAAGGTTTCAAACCTAGTTCATGTAGCGAAGTAGCAAGTACTGGTCCTTGGGACATGCATCAACCCGATGCGGTACAATGTAGCAATATGTGAGCTGAGAAAACATCTCGTGATGACGACTTTCAAAGACAGGCTACGAATCAAATGTCACTCACGAACAGAAATCGATAAATTTAATGTAAATGTAATTTACCTTGCCTTCAGGAAATAACCACAGAAATAATACGCCTTCCGGCGTGTGGAAATACACTAGAGGTATCATCTCGAATAAACGAAATATCCATAAGAGGACTTCACATTCCTGAAGAACAAGAAAAGCACAGACGCTCACAAAGACGTCTTGCTCGCTATTCAAAATCTTCGCTCAATGACTGCTGGGCGGAAATCGTTCGACAAAGACCCAAGACTTAGACATGCGCAGTCCAGCGCGAATCGACCACAGCTCAGATAACTTAAGACACAAGGACCTTTACTAAGAACCAGCTTAAGAATGATTACCTTATAAGGATAACCCAACAGGTTGCCAACCGTTTTCTGAGAAAAGCGGCCTAGCAAGTCCATACATGGACACGATTCAAGAACGCATAACAAACTTAACTGCCATCGACACCAACGCGAGGAGACAACTGCTTACAATGAAAAGTGACTATAAATTTCATACAATTGTTCCCCTTGCATTACAAAATATATATTGTACACAAAACGATGTTGCGAGAATTTCTCACGCAAATGTAAGTTTAAGTGCTGATAATAACATTTGGAAAAGAAGAGATTCACTTGTCAATCACTTTGTAGAAATAGTATATCTTATACTGATCATCTGATCGTACTTGACATTTTATGGCAGCGGTCCCGCTTGAGTCATGGCTCTCAAGTGGTATCCTTCTCTTGACTATTAGGCCTCCGATTCGAACTGAACCCATTTCGTTAAGGGGCATCAATATCATAGCTATTTCCATCTGATGTTGTAAGAACATCTTTTCGCATAAACTTAAGGAGCAACTCGACATCTCCGTCCTCCCATAGTCCTACTGTTCATGTATCTCTTCCGCATATCTTCAAACTTCAGCTGGGGTTGCCTTTTTGTTTTGGCAAGGGCGCAGTCTTTGGATCAACATTAAATGTAATCCTGTTGAGTGATATTTAGCACTTTCTTACAACTCATGTACAACAAGCAGGTAAAGTCACTGACTTTTATCTAACTTTCTGTATTCCATAGACAGCCAGACCTTGACGCTGGGAACTCTTATCAATTTTCCACCATCACATTTTCCCCCTCTTACTGTTTCGTTAAGAAACAATTATGAGTTTAATGTAAGGGACGTAATTTTTATTATCAAGGGACGCAATGTGTGTGAGAAGAAAAGTCATAACATTTAAAACATTAAGTAGTTACTGATTAAAAATATTTCTAAAAGCATTTGCAACAAAGACAGAAATTACAAAGAATTTTGAATTCCATAGAGAATATTTCTGGCAGTTGGTATTATTATAGAAAATTGCATTTATATATTTCAAGAAATAAATAATTGTACACTAGGCTCAAATCCGCGCCTGTAAATATGTATATCACAAAGTTTCTTTTAATGTAAGTACTAGTACTTAATCCATGTGTATTTTTGACCGGCACATAGTGCTGCCTAAACTAAAGTTGTGATGACGTGTTTGACAAGGCCCCTTGTGAGCTCAATCATGACCATAACTCCCTACCCACCGCCTCCACCACACATTAATATATGATGTAACACAAGGAGCTTTCATATTGCATAGTGGCATGTATGGACATTACAATACATCGAGTCCAACACAATTATAACAATCTCTCAACTCACACATTTAGTCTCATTGTATGGCTCTGAGACATAAATAACAATAAAGACTTTAAAATCCGCAGTGGTTGAATCACACGTAACCGTACGTTTTCATTGATCTCACTGTGTCACGTTATAGCCAAACCATAGATACGTTTGTCGGCTGACTGGAATCCTGCAGTGGCACTGGGGTGCCCTGAAACTGAGACCCAAAACAAACACCCTTTATATTGTAACAGGGTAGACTATTAAGTAGCTGAACTGTTAGCCTTATAGTAAAAGTATTTTAGATAGTTAGATAAATAAACCACTAGTCAAGAATCAATGACATCATCAGTCATGACACACATGAACCCATGATGTCATCAAACCTTGTGTGGCCTCCATACAAGTCAGACCGGAAAACATTTAGATTAGAGAGAACTTTAAACAATGGTTGGTCATCATCACATAGAAACAATAATTTTAGACTAGAGGATTCGTAGATGGTTAGGTTAAAGATTATTTCAACAGTCCACTAGCCCCCAAGACCAATCATTAGAAGGTTTCCGGTCTTAACTCCAATGAGAAATACTTCCTCTGGCAAGCCATAGCACCAGACAAGTATAAAGACTGATGCATCTTAGTAACCAGCAGAGAGAGCTTGAGACAGTAACTCAATGCTAGTGTCAAACCGAAGGTGTTATCTTTACCCTTTTGAGATGTGAAGACGTGTTTTTACCTCCTGCTGTAACTTCTCAGGTTTGTGGTGTTAGCCTTAGCTGTTAGCTTAGGCTAGCCTTGTGACTTTGTTTAATCCAATTTGGTTTTAGTACCAAGAAAGATAGAAATAAGAATGTCCGCACCTATCGTGCCCGTGATTTTAATTGATCTGAACGAAGACTTAGAAGGAGGCATGCTACATAGACCAGGGACACTGGTAATTACGATCTCAGGGCCGCAGGCCAACAAGGCATCGTATTCTTTAATAGCCAGCATATTAGCTGGACCAGCCGGCGTCGGCCTGAGTGGCATCGCCACATTGTACCGCTTCGCGGGCCCTTATAAGTGGTATGCCACGTTAACAGCAGCAGCTCAGCTGAAGCACTACAAGGGCCTGCACGGAAAAAGATTGGAGTGGACCAACCCTCAGATGAGCATTCAGATTGAGCATCATGACAAAGAAAGATCCAAGGGCGTGCTGCATTGGATGCCGCCCACGATGAAACCCGAGGCAGTAAAAAGAATAGCGGCGGAAGTGTCGGGAGATAAAGACGTAGAAGTGTACAGGATCAAAAATGCCCACGACATGTGGAATTTCCAATACCGACCATCCGAACATAGGATACCGCACTTTGTGCACTTGAAAGCAGCCGAGGACAAAGTACTAAGAATATGGGTGTCCTTGCCCGGAAGAAGAATACAGTGTGCGGTGTGTGGGCAGGATGACCACTGGGTCAGCCAGTGCCCTAGGAAGCGGGCGCCACCCCACCAGGTCAAGAAAATGAGGGAGGAAGAGACAGCTGTCGAAAAAACACCGGCAGAGCAGAGCAGGGCAGACGAGCTCCCTACCCCGGATGGCCCAGATGCCAGTGAGGGTGATGGATATACAAAAGTTATAAATAACAAGAAGGAAAAAAAAAGAAATCAATAGAAAAAGATTCCTGCTCCAGGCAACAGAGCCTGTGAGGTCAAAAGAAGTAAAACGTAGTGACAGCAAGTCGCCGAGCAAGCGCTCCCCTAGCCGAAGAGACTTGCCACCATCACCCAGGGCGCCTACGCCAGAGCCCTCCCCGAGAGAAAACTTGTCGACACCTGTCGCCGACGAGCATGTGATGTCAGCACCTAACAGCAGAAGATCATCACCAACAAGACATGAAGTTCTAGAGGCGCCGACGCCGTTCAATACGCAAGCCCCCTCCTGTTGGGCAGCAACTACAGAAGAGGACGACATGGAGGCCATGTTGTCTCAAGCAGATATCTTCATAGATGGGCAAGCCTTTTGAACATGTGAGTGAATGAGTTTGCTACTAGAAGTTCTTTCCCCGTGCACTGAGGCCCAGTGCAAACAGACCTGTCCAGTTCCCAAGTATAGGAAAGCCTTGGTTGCACCTACAACAAGAACAGACAGTGAGCTGCCGGTGTCCGGAGAAATGAACTTTTTTCCTTTATTTCATAGTGATGTAATTTTAAAAGTAAAACGTGTAAACACCTATAGTTTAGAGAGTGTGTATTATTATTATTATTATTATTTAAGAGTTGTGTTTAATGAAGGTAGTTCTTTGATGTTTTTGTTTTTATACACAAACACACACTGCACGCACCCTTAAATGCGCGCAGTTGTAATTAAGCAGTCAACTCTCCCCCCTACTGGGGTGGGAGTGCTAGGCGGCGCGGTTACATCTGCGCTTAGCTATAATTATCAGTTCTTGAGAAATTCACCTGTGGCAGGTAGCCAGCCTCAGACCACTACCTTGCCTTGTAATTCAAGGAAGGCGGACGATCTGCACTCAGTCCCCGTTCCGTCAGATAGTTTAGATATGGCAAGTGACCACTCTGCCGCTTTGCCAGATAGACAGTTTACAACGAGTGGCCAACCTCTGCTTACCACTCCGTCATGCAGTATAGTGATAATATCTCTCAATATCAATGGTTTGAGAAATAAGTTAGACCATGTAATTAAACTGATTAAAAAAGATAAACCCAATTTTTTGCTTTTACAGCAAACCGGTTTCACTACAAGCTATCACGCAGGTCAAATAACAACTAGGTTAGGACTGAAGCATGGTTGGTTTGCCCGGGGCACCTGCCATACTGGTGTTGCCATCCTTCAAATTAATGAAGATTGGGATGCAGTGCATCATAGAACTGACAATGATGGTAGAACCGTCATAATTCAAATACAAAACAAACACAACATACAAGACACACACACGCTCATCAACATATACGCACCAGCGACAAGAGACGAACGACCTAATTTCTATGACAAATTACATGACACTCTAACAAAACATTACAAAGAGACTAGGAAAATTTTGGGCGGAGACTTTAATTGTGTCCTGTCTGACCTAGATTTGTCTAGGAGCTCCGTAGGGAGAGCGCAGGCACGAGAAAAGTCTTCGCTCTTAAGACAAATACATACTATACTAGACGAACATGACCTCTCGGACGTATACAGAAAAATAGAGCCTCACAAACAAACCTTTACATATTACGACAAAACGAACCCATATTTGAGACAGGCATCAAGACTGGACAGAATATATGCATCTAGTACCTACAATATACACAAAACATACCATATAGGAAGTACTTTTACAGACCACAAAGCAGTTTACACATCCTTAAGTACGGGACACACGCACAAATAAGTAAAGAGATCCCCACACTGGAAATTTAACAACAATCTACTCAAAAATACTTATTACACAGAACAAATAACACAATTAATACGAGGTTACACACAAGACATTCCCAATAATAACATTGCACAATATTGGGACATGTTAAAAAATACAATAAGAGATAGGACACAGATTTTGGCTACACTTATACATAGGAAATTTTAAAAAGAAGAGGGGATTTTAGAAGAAGCAATTAGTTTAACCAAAAGTTTAGACAACACGAACCCTCACATCCAAACCTTAGAACAACAGTTAGATCAATATAGGCAGTATACCTACCAGGGAGCATTACTTAGGACAAAATTACACACTATAACGCAAGAAATCCCTAGTAGGCAATATTTAGCACTTGAACAGAATGTACAACGCAATAGACAGATTTATGAAATAACAGATATGAACGGACAACAACAAACAGACAACACCAACATTAGTCGCGCTTTCTTCCAATACTACAAAAAAATATATACTAAGGAAGAAACCGACGCAAATATACAAGACAAATTTCTACAATACACAAAACGTTTAAGTGATGAGGAAAGTGCGAAGCTAGACCAACCTTTAACTTTAGACAATTTACAAGAGGCCCTTAGTACCTTTCAAAAAGATAAAGCCCCCGGGCCAGATGGGTTAACTGCGGAATTTTACAGGGCTTTCTTCCCCTGTTTAGGCCCCATCCTAATTAAAACATTTGAAGAAGCATTTCAAAAAAGGGAACTACCGGAAAGTTTAAATCAATCATATATTACCCTAATCCCCAAGGATAGTAATGATAAAAAGTCAATTAAGAATTTTAGACCCATCTCTCTTTTAAATACTGATTACAAAATTCTAGCTAAAGCACTTACTCTGAAGCTTAAATCACACATGCACAAAATAATACATGGAGATCAACAGTGTAGCGTACATGGTAGGAACATTTGTAGACACACACATTTCATTAGAGACCTGATTACATACACACATGATAGGCAGTGCCAGAGAGCCATATTATCTTTAGACCAGGAAAAGGCATTTGATAGAGTATCACATGCCTTCCTACATAAAAGTCTTAAAGCTAATAATATAGGGAAATACTTTAGATCATGGATAAAAATCCTATATAAAAAACCTGAAAGTAAAATATTGATTAATCATAGTTTAACCAAAGCATTCAAATTAACGAGAAGTGTTAGGCAAGGGTGCCCTCTGTCGCCCTTGTTATATGTAATAACATTAGAACCTGTTTTGGAAAGAATAAGACAAGATACAAATATCACGGGGACTTTCGTCCCCGGTATAGGGGAAAAGAAACTGTCGGCCTACGCTGATGATACTATTTTCTTTCCAACAACAAAGGATTCTATAAAAAATATCTTACAGGTTTTCACAGAGTTTGGATACGCTAGCGAATCCAAACTAAATATTCAAAAATCTAGCATAATGGGAATAGGTAGATGTTGCAATAGATCAGATTTCCCTTTTCAATTAACGGTAGTGAATAAAATTAAAATTTATGGAATTAACTTCTCTTTTAATCCTCAAGACCGCAATAAAGAAACATGGACAAAATTGATAGAGAAAATCCAAAATATGCTAGAAATTTACAAATATAAAACGGCTACCATTTTCGGAAGAAGTATTATAGTTAATTGTTTTATTATGCCAAAAATAATTTATACAGCAAATATACAAATAGTACCTAAAAAGATTATAACGGAAATAAATAAACTAATTAGGGCCTTTATTTTTAGGAATACCTGGCACAGTATCAAACACGTAACGCTAATGCAACCTAAAAATAAAGGGGGGATAGCCTTACAGGATATTGACACCAAAATTAAAGCGTTAAGAATTAAATACATAGGGGAAGTTATAAAGAGCCCGGGTCTATACCCACTGGCACACTATTATATTGGGTTAAGACTATCAAGTTTTTGTAAATTAAATAATAATCAACCCCATTTTTTTGGGACACCACCTCCCTTTTATGCAATATGTCTGAAAAATTTAGAAGGGAACAAACATTTAATAAAACAAGACACCAAACTTAAATATAAACTTCTAGTCGCAACACAATAAACACCTCTGAGCACACGAAGGGGGTACAACCTTTTCATAACTGATTACACACAGAGTTTTACAAACATTCATGCAATAGACATCAAACCACAAGCAAAAGAAGTCACTTTCAGACTACTACACAGTTTAACACCAATAAAGTCAAACAGATTAGCACCAAAATGTAAACTGTGTAGTGATAACATCATAGAGACAGAAGACCACTTGTTTTACACATGTAAAACAGTGGTACCTACATTAAACAAATTAAGGAAATTAATAGCTCCAAACTCACAACAAACACTTAATTTATATAGAGCAGTCATGCTTAACACGTTACCACATATGACGAGACGAACAGAACTTAAGTTACTGACTTTGTTAGCTGACTTTAGATATCTTGTATGGATATGTAGGAACAGAGCTGTATACGACAATAGACATTATGACAGTAAAATATTTACGGAAATATACAAACGCATGACGCAAAACATAACAGAACAAATCTAAAACTCCTTAGTATGTTATACACCTTGGTTTAAATATGGTATTATTTAAATAGATACAAAGCAAGTAGCTTTGAATATAAATACTTCATACCTTGTAAAACATGTCTTCACCAACCATCTCATGTTAGGTTGTCATTATCACTTAAGTCGTTGCACCATTAATCATCTAACTCTCACCACATTTGTTATCACCCGTATCTTTGAATTTGTAACAATTTCACATCTTGCCCTTTGTTTTTAGTTTTTATATAATGCAATAATTTGTGCCGGGTTTATTAACTTTACATTTTTGGGACTTTTCATATTGTTCCTTTTTTTTGGTTTTGTAATATTTAGAGTTATCTTATTTAAAGTAACTTTATTTAAATAATATTGTTAGGTTGTTTTTGCATTAATGAGCTTATCTTATAATATTTTGATTTGTACCCGGTTTATTAGTTTATTAATTTAAAAATTTTATCCTTTGTATTGGTTTTTAACTGATGTAAATATTATTAAATGTTGTAAAAATTTTGACCTGAATAAAGGTTTTTAAAAAAAAAAAAGGCACATAGTGCTGCCTAAACTAAAGTTGTCCCACTCATACCTCCATAAAACGTTACTACACTGCAACATTGGTGAATACTTTAGAAAGTGGATTGAAATTATATACACAAAACCTGAAAGCAAGGGTTTGGTAAATCATTCATTTACTGGGGCTTTCAGGCTGAGAAGATCTGTTAGGCAGGGATGTCCCTTTCTCCTCTACTCTATGTACTCGCTCTAGAACCACTGCTAGAGAAAATTAGGCAAGACAGTAACATCAGAGGCACTTTTATGCAGGGTAAAGGAGAACAAACGTTGCTTGCCTACGCAGATGATACTACCTTCTTTCCCTCCAATGATAGGTCTATACAAAATATTCTAGACACTTTCACGCTTTTTGGTAAAGGTAGTCGGTCAAAATTAAACGTCCAAAAGTCTCCAATTATGGGTACAGGCAGATGGAAAAACAAAGCAGATTTTCCGTTTGATTTAACTTCAACAACAAACATGAAACTGTACAGTATATACTTCTCATCTCACCCGAACCGCACACACACAGTCACATGGCAGAACGTAGTCGCATATATCACTGACACGCTTCACCGCTACAAATACAAAAATACAACCATTTTTTCCAGAAGTGCAATAGTGAACTGCTTTATTATTCCTAAAATAATTTACATTGCTACAGTCTTTGACCCTCCACAACATACTGTGATAGAGATAAACAAGGAGATTAGGCGTTTTGTTTTTGGGCACACTTTATTTAGCATTAAACATCAACCACTCATGCAAGAGAAAAGATTCGGGGGAGTTGCCCTCCAGGATATAGGGACAAAAATAAAGACACTTTGAATCAGACATGTAGGAAATATAATAAGAGACCCAGAACAACACACATTAGCCCATTACTACGTAGGGCTTAGACTTGCTAGACTGAGACCACTAAATAACAATGTCCCACACCATTACGGCACACTACCACACTTTTACAGAACATGCATACAAGCCATCAGAGCACACTAAATTTTAAATAACCAGAAAACAAACAAAATTTACAAACACTTAGTCAGGTTACAAGCACCACCTTTACACCTTAGAATTAAAAGAGGTTACAATTACTTTATAACAGATTACACTTAGATTTTCACCGATCTTCACAACAAAAGCATAGCACCAAAAGCCAGAGAAGACACTGTAACTGTACTTTTTCTCTTGTTGAGGTGATCACTGGCCCAAGACAGTATACATGTTGTTAGGTGTGTAGTGCGAGCGTATGATGAACTGAGTGTGGGTGCGAATGAAGGCGCGAATGTGTTTAGGCTCGTATGTATGTAGACCCTGCAACCCATACACTCACATGCAGTAGTCAAGGATGCTTGGACACTGCAGGCACGTTTCAAAACATTTATTGACGAGAACACACATGGTATCAACAGGAACAGTCAGTGTAAACAAGGTCATGCTGACCGGAAATTGATAGGTATACATTAGGCATTCATCAAGCTGGTAAACATTTGAATATTCGTGCATGGTCAATACAATGTTCTTCAATAAGGACAGTTCGTGGCCTCGCCCTGGGATTACTGACTAAACGCGTCAGATACCTTAATCACTTTGACACATAGGTGCAACTTGGCATTCCCCGCCAATTGCACATTATCAGGCTGTAGTATCATAGCCGAAAACACAGGCCTCGTTCTGACGTCGGCTGTATACTTCTGATAAGCAGGTTACCATCAACCCTGCAGTAATGCTTATTTTAGACATAAATTCCGCCAATCTGCGGTTCCCACAATATATCTTCGTCACTGGATTTCTGGATGGTATGAAGACTAATAGTCTTGGATGGCTACCTTGAGCACAACATATAAGTTCTGAAATGGAGGACCGGTGAGCTGCAGTTCACAGACTAGGCAATCTTCTAACATGTTCTGCTACCGAAAGCATAGTAATGAAAAAAGTCGGTATTACCTGTAACCGAGTCCACAGAACTTAACAAGGAACTCTGCTGTCATTCCAACGCACAGAGATTCACTGGGGAAAACTGCCAGTGCAGTCACTTCGAAGATTCTTCCCGAAAAACACAATGGACTCTCGTCCCTTCAGAAACCAGGACACTTCCCCGGCTCGCCGGAAGTCTAACTCAACTCCCGCTTAAAAAAAACCTGCCCATGGGCATACGCCCGAACTGTCTACCTTTGACCCTAAAGGTCAAACACAATGAATGAATAAACAAGGGAAGACAACCCCTAATCAACCTGACATTGCAGGTAAAGACACAATTATTCTTATGATAAAAACATAAGCAAATAACTTGACAGATGACTCCGTCAAAAATGACAGCAACATATTACTACCACCCCCCTGTTAAAAAAAAATTAAATTTTTTTTTTTTAATATGTCCATGAGCAAGATTGCACAAGTATCACTTATGTGCTCATGAAAAAAATGAACCTAATATCAGGTACAATAGACGCATAATTAAAGCGTCTGAAGAGGATACAAATCATCTCCCAACATAGGAGAAAATATTTCCTTTAAGCCAAACAAACTAAGGGGGTACCATTAAAGAAACCTAAGTTGCTAGCAATACCAATCATATATCAAACATTACTAAATACTATAATTATAGCAATATACAAATGTCATGAATTACAATGCTATATTAGCAACATATCACTGATGGATGGACAAAATTAAATTTGTTAAATTATCTAAACATCATCCAAATACATTTGTATTACAACATATTAGGATATTAAGGACAGACCTAAGTCCGAAAGTGTATCAGGAAAAACTAGGACACAAGATTTAACTGGAATCATGTGGGCATCTGGACAATATGTCCGCCATCACATTATCCGAACCACGGATAACTCGCACCGTGAAATGGAAAGGCTGAAGAGCAATAGCATAACGAGTAGATCTCGAGCTCTTCAAATCCTTACTTTGCATAGCCGTAAGAGCTTTTTGGTCGGTTTCCATAAAGAAATGCGCCCCCAGAAGGAACCTTTGTAGCTTAAGAATGGACCAAACCATAGGCAACAATTCACGGTCTAAAACCGAGTAATTCCTTTCTGCCGCATTTAGCTTCCTAGAAATATACATTACAGGATGCAGAGTTCCTGAATATTCCTGCATTAGTGCCACTCCAATCCCAGTGGAAGAGGCATCACTACGAAGAACAAAAGTCTTATCAATCGTTGGTAGTCTTAAGATAGGATGAGATGAGAACAAATTCTTAACCTGATCCAATGAAGATTGGCATTCCTGGGACCAACGCACCATATTAGGAGAACCTTTTTTCAATAACGATGAAAGTGGTGCCATAATGGAGGACAGATTCTCAATGAATCTTCCATAGAATTGTATCAATCCCAAGAGACTACGCACTTGCTTTTTTGTCTTCGGAACCGAGATATTTAATATCTTCGAAATGTTTTGGTCCTCTGTCTTCAACAGACCATGACCAACTCGATGACCTAGGAAGGAAATTTCACTAAACCCAACAAAAGCTTTAGAGGGTTTTGCAGTCAAACTATGCTCACGTAGAGTAGATAGCAATTCCTTTAGACCCAAATAGTGTTCTTCCCAAGTATCGCTGAAAAGACAGATGTCGTCTAAATATGCGATGACATCTGCACGATCTGATAGAATTCGTCGCATCATGCGCACGAAAGTCGCTGGGGCGTTCATAAGCCCGAAAGGCATAAAATTCCATTGAAACAGACCCCTAGGTGTCGAAAAAGCAGTAAGAGGTTTGGCGTGTTCCGTCAGTGGGACTTGCCAATAACCTTTCGACAAGTCTAGTTTAGTAAAGAATTTAGCTTTAGAAAGTCTAATAAGTAGATCATCTAATAATGGCATAGGTTCAGCATCGAACTTCGTAACTTGATTTAATTTGCGATAGTCAACGCAAAGACGTATGTTATTGTCTTTCTTTCGAACAATAACTATCGACGAAGAATAAGCTGAAGTGGATGGTTCAATTATTTGCAGTTGAATCATTTCATCCAATTCTTTCTCGACTTGTGCTTGAAAATGAATAGGTATTAAGTATGGTCTTACTCTGATCGGATTACGATCAGTAAGTATGATGTCATGTTCTATGACATCTGTGTGTCCAGGAATGTCGGTAAGGACATCCTGATATGATTGTAGCGCAGAGGATACTTGACGTTGCTCCTCAAAAGACAAGTTCGAAGAGATTGTAACGTCCCTCCACGATTCCGTTGAATTCAGTGGAATCGCAGGAAGAGGTAAGTTAACGTCAAAAAAAATAGTTTCCTCATCCTGTATAACGGACAGGGATGAGATGTGACCATGTTGGACTGGAGAGTCGTCCGTCGCCTGGAAAATAGGCTGCAAATAGTCTGGACGTTCAATAAACTCTGTTAGCATATTTATATGGAAGGTTTTATGCTTTCCATCCACATCGACGATGTAGTCGACATCGGAAATTTTGGAGACTATAGTGTATGGACCTTTCCATGAAATGAGAAGTCTATTCTCTCTTGAGGGAAGTAAGACATACATGGATTTTGTTGTTTCCAAGAAAAACTATTATCAGGTTGGTAACTTTTATTAAAGTTCCTATAGTCACTGGGATCAACATGTTGAGGACAATTAAATTCCCTCCAATTCTTTAAAGAAGAACCATCACGTGATGGACGCGTTTGGCAATGTCCACAATCACGGTTATTCCTCTTAATAAAGTTGCTTCTATTTTTCCCTGTAGCAATATGCTTAACAGGTACATCGTACTGACTGAGCTGAGTACGATGGGTACTAACAGTTTTGTTTTCTTTTGCCCACTTATCAGGAATCTGGGAATTCGATGCACGGTTTCCCTGAGGAATCTTAACATGATACTTATCAAAGTCCTCACCGTGATCCAAACTTGATTTACCTTTGTTGGCCTGACGCCAACTCCCATTAGAGGCAGTATTGTTATTCCGTGGGAAACTATATTTTCCACAAAAATTTTTGTTCCCATATTGCTTAATGTTACCATGAGCATTAAGTGCATGGATGTTTTTTTTTCTCCCAAATAGAAATTTGTTGCGGTGTGCATTCCTTAACCCCATGAATACGACCGATTATAAGATCCGCAATAGGATTAGGAAGAAGACATGCATGGACATCTCCTGTGAAGAAGGGGGTGTCAATCCTAATAATAGCAGTAGGATAACTTTCCATAGTACCACCAAATGTAACACATTTGATTGTTTTTCCAGTGGCACAGCAAGGATCTATCAGAGACTCCCTAACCCCGACGGTAGTACATCCCGAATCGAAAAGTACTGAGACTAGCCTATCATTTATTAGACCTTTATGTAAGATGAGAGATCCTCTCCCATCATGCGCAACTGTAGCAGGTAGAGCAGGAAGAGGGTGACCACAACTTAGAGTAGATACAGTCGATGAGTCGAACAATGTTAAGCATTGGGGGCATTCAGTTGCTCTCCCAAAATCGAAAGCACAACCAGTGATAGCCCTAGAGTTACCACTATCATTTACTGTATTACAGGCTCCATCAAACTCTTGTTGTGCAGAGTTTGCCTGTTGGAAAGGTCTTTTTTTTTGTTAAACCTAGGTCTGCCTCGATTATCATTTCCCCTGTAATTATTTCGACTATCATTTCCCCTGTAATTGTTATCATATTGCCTATTGTAATCATCATTCCGGTTTGAATCCCGGTTTCTAAATTCACCATCGTCATAATCTTGACGTCGAGAATGATTACCTCGAAAGTTCGAATAGTTATTATTTGGATAGCCTTTGCGAAAGTGTCTCAAATTATTACCACTAAAATTACGAGAACTACCATCTTGTCTCCAATTCATAGACGAAGAACCATCATGTGTTGGATTACTCCGCTTCTGAGTGTAATTCTGATTACTTCCCCTATTCCAGTTTTGTTGAGCACCCTGAAATTTTTTTTTGAAATTAGGGCCATATGGTGTTGCCGAAGCAGCTGGCAACCCTTCTTTCACTTTAGAATTGCAAACTGTAGCATGGGGATGCGCCGTGGCATACTGACAACAGTATTCCTCCATATCTTTTAAGTTTTTAGGCTTACGCTCATGAAGGAATGCAAGAAAAGAATCATTAACAGATGACAAAACCTTATCTCGCAATAATAAGTCCATTAGACCTTCATATGTTTTCTCAGTCTGAGACAACTCAACCCATCGTGTAAATGTACGACGTATTTTTGTAACAAAATCAGAGAAATCTACTCCATTTTCTGGCAACATTGTCCTAAAACGAAGACGATAGTCTTCTTCTTTTAGTTGGTATTTTTTTAGCAATGCTGCTCTGACAACATCATAATTAGTCCTGTCATGTTCGTCTATTGTCATAAGAGTAGTCACTGTGTCACCTGTAAAAAATTCCATCAGTTGTTCAACATATTTTTCCTTTTTTATGTTATGCGTATCGCATAAAAATTGGAATCTATCTAGATAATCTGCTACGTCATCCTTTAAAGGATTGAAATGAGGCAATTTAATCCTATTAACAAACTCCTTTGTCGTACTCGAAGTTGTTTGCTGAGCACCCGTACTCGCCAATTTCAATTTCTCTAACTCCAAAGTTGCGAGTCTTTCATCAAGTTCCATCTTCTGTTTTCTTTCCTCATGTTCCATTTTTCTAATTTCAGCCTCAGCTTGAAGTTTTCTCTCCTCTGCAGCAGCTTGAGCTTGAATTTTTTTCTCCTCTGCAGCAGCTTGAAGTTTTCTCTCCTCTGCAGCAGCTTGAGCTTGAATTTTTTTCTCCTCTGCAGCAGCTTGAAGTTTTTTGTCTTCCATTTCCATCTGGAATTTTCTTTCATCAGCCTGAGCATTTCTCTCCTCAGCAGCAGCTTGAGCTTTTCTCTCCTCAGCAGCAGCTTGAGCTTTTCTCTCCTCAGCAGCAGCTTCTCTTTGATACCTTTTCTCTTCAAGTTCTAATCTTCTATTCTCAGCATCTAGCTTCTTTAGTTCAGCATCTGCTCTCCTTTGTTCAGCTTCTGCTTTCAATTTAATTTCCTCTTTTTGTTTCTTTTCTTCTGACTTTAATGCAGTGGCGAATAGAGCAGATGAATATTCTTCCAATTCTTTACCAGACTTACCAAGAGTCAACCCTTGCTGGATGAAGAAATCCAATGTAGACATTCTGTCTAATGAGATCAGTAACCTGAAAAATTCAACAATTACCTTATCCCACTTCAATGGGAGACAAGTCTGAAATGCTAGACTTGTATACTCACTTCACTTTATTTCACTCTTTTAGTCTTAGACAAAGACCTTGTATGGTCCTCTTGTTTATAATGTAACAAAAAATCACTTGAGTACCTGTGGAAAATAATTCCTTTATATCCCACTCACTATGGGCACAAGTCTTTTTTTTTTTTTATAAAGAACTTGAATATGTATTTCACCTTGTCTCAATCTTTGTGGATAACAAGTCT
Source organism: Oreohelix idahoensis (assembly GCA_024509875.1). NCBI lineage: Eukaryota > Metazoa > Mollusca > Gastropoda > Stylommatophora > Oreohelicidae > Oreohelix > Oreohelix idahoensis. The sequence goes on from JAMPIV010021451.1 coordinate 103,545, forward strand.
TTTATCAAAGAACTTGTATAAATATCTTAGATAATAATATTTTATTAACAATCTCTATATGAAGAGTGTACCTTATCAATAACAATAATAATACATGACCAAGTATATGTATGTAGACTGTGTATGACAATAATGTAGAACAATCATAAATACAAAAACAAAGATACAGAACAATGACCGAAAACGTTCGCGGAAGTCAAATAAACAATACAGCAAAAAGTAAAGAAAATGTTACACAAATGTGTAATGATGACCGCGAAAAATAAACAAGACAAATGGCAACACTGTTATAAACGAAAAGGTGTAAAGAAATAAACGGAAGGAATGAGAGAAGAACAGATACAAACAAAATTAATCGAAAATCAAAGAACAGAAAAATAACGAAAACAACACTAACTGATGTCGTCACAGCTAAAAAAAAAAAAAATAGCAACAAAAGTCGCTAGCAAATTTCAATTAAGAAAATTGCAATCCCTACAGAACGCTTACAGTAACCCTCGATTAAGTGGCATATTTACTGTAAGACCCACCAACCGAAAACCCGCAGAAAAACACAAAAAAAAAATACACAAAAATAGTACAATTAACATAAATAGCAATCAATTCAATGTGTTGCAAAACAAGTTCAGTCACAGCTGAAACTAAAGTAAATTTCTTGCTCCTTGCGAACACAGAAACAAAATGTCAAGCGCGCACTGAATGTCAAATCCACTGTAGCATAAAGTGGTATTCACGAACAAAAGTTACTATGACCTTCTCGTATCTTGCACATAGAATGTTTACAATTTCCACGTACTGTTTACAAACACTTGACCACGAACAATATAGCTTGAATGCTCGGGCGTAGAAAAGTCTGTTGTTGACTGAAACGTGTAAACGACCAGCGGTACCGTTTACAAAAAGGGACTCGACTTGCAGTTGTGGTACACGTAGCAAATGCCTAGATGTTAACTTCAGTACTTGTCCTGTTGTGGTTTATGTAGCATTATAACATAAATGCTAGCACTGTTTATCTGGGTCAACAGTTGATGACCTATTTCTGTCCTGTTGTAGCCAAAACTTGCAAGTGTAGAATTAGCGATGTGTGTTACAGCTGTCCAGTGTGTAGCTTAGACCCACAGATCAGAAATGTAATGTGTACTTGTTCTTCGCATGCAAATAGCCCCATGAAATGTAAATTTCTGGACCACATTAATGTCATCAATAATGTTAATTGCTCGCTCTGTCCACAAGAAATGTATCAGAAGAGCCCACGTAACTGGTCCACCAAAAATGTAACTGTACTTTTTCTCTTGTTGAGGTGATCACTGGCCCAAGACAGTATACATGTTGTTAGGTGTGTAGTGCGAGCGTATGATGAACTGAGTGTGGGTGCGAATGAAGGCGCGAATGTGTTTAGGCTCGTATGTATGTAGACCCTGCAACCCATACACTCACATGCAGTAGTCAAGGATGCTTGGACACTGCAGGCACGTTTCAAAACATTTATTGACGAGAACACACATGGTATCAACAGGAACAGTCAGTGTAAACAAGGTCATGCTGACCGGAAATCGATAGGTATACATTAGGCATTCATCAAGCTGGTAAACATTTGAATATTCGTGCATGGTCAATACAATGTTCTTCAATAAGGACAGTTCGTGGCGTCGCCCTGGGATTACTGACTAAACGCGTCAGATACCTTAATCACTTTGACACATAGGTGCAACTTGGCATTCCCCGCCAATTGCACATTATCAGGCTGTAGTATCATAGCCGAAAACACAGGCCTCGTTCTGACGTCGGCTGTATACTTCTGATAAGCAGGTTACCATCAACCCTGCAGTAATGCTTATTGTAGACATAAATTCCGCCAATCTGCGGTTCCCACAATATATCTTCGTCACTGGATTTCTGGATGGTATGAAGACTAATAGTCTTGGATGGCTACCTTGAGCACAACATATAAGTTCTGAAATGGAGGACCGGTGAGCTGCAGTTCACAGACTAGGCAATCTTCTAACATGTTCTGCTACCGAAAGCATAGTAATGGAAAAAGTCGGTATTACCTGTAACCGAGTCCACAGAACTTAACAAGGAACTCTGCTGTCATTCCAACGCACAGAGATTCACTGGGGAAAACTGCCAGTGCAGTCACTTCGAAGATTCTTCCCGAAAAACACAATGGACTCTCGTCCCTTCAGAAACCAGGACACTTCCCCGGCTCGCCGGAAGTCTAACTCAACTCCCGCTTAAAAAAAACCTGCCCATGGGCATACGCCCGAACTGTCTACCTTTGACCCTAAAGGTCAAACACAATGAATGAATAAACAAGGGAAGACAACCCCTAATCAACCTGACATCGCAGGTAAAGATACAATTATTCTTATGATAAAAACATAAGCAAATAACTTGACAGATGACTCCGTCAAAAATGACAGCAACAGACACATATCGACTTTTATATAACATGACACCGACCACAGAAAGAGCAGCACACAGATTAAAACGAAAATCACGATGCAAGATGTGCCAGGCAAATGTACAAGAAAGTGAGGAACACATTTTCTATAAATGTAGTACAATTATACCAGCACAGAGAATCTTACAAGACATACGACACAGAAAACAGACATTTTCAAAGCCATTATACTTAACTCAATTCCCAAGACACTACCAGACATCCATTTTAAATTAATCTTTTGCTCTCGGAATTTCGTTTTTTAATATGGAAATGTCGCATTCAATCAGTATTTCAGTACAAAGTTATCCCAACGGCCTTTCTCCTAAATTTGTTCCTCCAGCGAGTGACGCTTATTTTAAAACCTGTCCACTATCCCCAGCTACCTGTACCTCGACCTGCCAAATATTCTTAAATCCAAGCCTTTAGTTTATACGAAGGTAACTATCCTACAACCTCCCCTCTCCCCACCCCACTGCCAATTGCGTGGTATTCCATCATCACCTTTTTTGGGGGGGTTTTTTCCTACCTTTCCTCCTCCTTTAATACACATCCTCATCTCCCCCTCCTCTCCACACACACAACGTTAAAGGTGAGGGACTCCATCACCCGATATTTTTATCTTTAGTACATGTGAGAGAGTGTGTGCATGTTTAAAATTTTTCATCCTCCTTTTTGTCATGTCCGCAGAGAGAAGCCTGCCTTTAAATTATTATTTTATTTTCTATGTATCTATTATTTTTTTTTATTATTGTCATTATTATTTTTACATTTTAATGCATATATACATGTGTAGTCTATTTATTTTATTATTTATTTTGTATTTATTTTGTATTTTTTTTTTTTAGACGGATGATGCAGAAATAAGAGTTTTTATAGGACAATTTTGCTCAAATCAGCAGCAGACCGTGTAGTCTTTGGTCAGAATATGTAGATGTCCCAAAAAAAAAAAAAAAACAAACAAAAAAATTGAGTTGGAAAAATGTTCTAAGGAAACTTTAATGCTGACCCTGGGCGTTTCGCGCCAGTTTCTAAATCTATGGAGCGCTGTGACACTTTGAAGATTTACGACCAACGGTATCCGACACCGGTAATTATGGGGACCCAGACAGTCACGAATGCCAGCATTGGAAGTCGTCAATAGCGGTCGTTGAAATAGCGGCAGTTGGAAAATCGGTTTATGTGTGCGTAAGTGTGTATGTGAGTGTGTGTGAGAGAGCTATGGGTATTTTATTTTCCATTGGGAATATTTTAAAAACCGGGACAATCCTATTCTTTAACATTATTGAGGGGAAATTTAATTTTGCTCTATTCATCTTGAGAAATCGAATACGCAAGCCTAATAACATATGGGTGCAAGTATAAATGTGTATGTGAACGAATATATACAGTAGTATTTGCGTGTATGTGTGTCAATGAAAGTGTAAGTTTGAGTATTTATATATATTGTGCAATGTACTCTCCTTGTATTCCAATTTGACTAAATGCACAGGGTTTGTATAATTGGAAAACAAATAAAAAATACATCGTAAATAATAATAAAAAAAAATAATAATAAATAAAGTCAAAAAAAATTTTTAGATGGGCAAAATTGATCTTACATTTTCAATAAATTGATTTTGGACAAAAAAAATCCCAAAAAAAAATCTATTTTTCAGCCAGCGTAGTCTGCGCTGTCTAAGCAGTGTATACGTGCTTAGTAGGCCAGCACGTGACAACACGTCGACATTAAATTTAGTTCTACTACATCTCAGGAGTCCAATTACCCTGATTTACGGTGTCAGAATTCGGAACTTGGATCAGATAAAATGGCTTCACTCAGCCGCAAAATCTATTCTGAGTGGTGCCTCCTGGGACAGAGAACAAAGTTTGGGTTCATCCAGTGCAAAGCAAAAAGAGCACGACTGGGAAAATAAAATGGAATATGACATTAGAAAGGCAGGGTTACTTTATAAAACAAACACGGGTAAATGCAAAAAAAAAAAAAAAATGTCTTCATGATAATTCTTAGCGGAAAGTTGTCTATTCAGGTTTTTTTTTTTTTTGATTTTTTTTTCCTGGTTTTTTAAGTGTGTTTTCATTGTCCTTTCATTGAAACTGTTTAGTCCATTTAGGTGTTTTTTTCCCCACATCTTTTTTTTTTTTTACTATTATCACTATAACAAAGAGTGCGCTTTAAAGTTTTCAAGAACGGGGTTGTATGAACTATTATCCGTTTTTTTCCCCCCTTTCTTTTCAATCAATAGTATCGTCACAAATAAATGTGCAATGTACAACTTCATGGTGCAAGAAAGAGTGTGTAAATAAGTGTGTGCGAAAGGGTGAAAGAGTTTTCTAAGCAGCTGCTCATTGTATTTTCATTGAAACTTCTTTATTGAAATATATAAAATGAACAAGTTTGTAATTTCAAACTGAATACGAATAAAGATTGAAAAAAAAAACTAAACTAAAGTTGTGATGATGTGTTTGTCAAGTCCCCTTGTGAGCTCAAGCACGACCATAAGTCCCTACCAACCGAATTCACCGTACATTAATATATGACAAAAGGTGATTTCATTTTGCATAGTGGCATGAATGGACATTACAATACATCGAGTCCAACACAAATATAACAATCTCTCAACTCACACATTTAGTCTCATTGTATGGCTTTGAGACATAGATAACAACAAAGACTTTAAAATCCGCAGTTGTTGAATCACACGTAACCGTACGTTTCCGTTGATAAGCCGTCCAACTCGCTATCACTGTTTCAAGTTATAGCCAAACCATAAATTCTTACGTCGAATCCCTGACCGTTATCACGGTAAATTTGTGTTTACTGTTTAAACAATATCAGTTTTGATAATTCTCTTCAGCTCTACAAGGACAGCTTGTGACGTAAGAGACTTGAGTCTGTCACGGATTGCCTCCCCTGCTTTGCTAATTAAGAAGTCAAGAAAAATGTTGCTTAACATTTGTTAACTTATATCTGTCCGTCGCTTTATGCGAAGGATTTAAGCAATAGTTTTTAGCCTTATCAAGCCCCTAAGCTGATTTAATTCAGCAAATTTCCTCCTTTAATGATATAGCTTTGTTTCTAGGTATATATATATATATATATATATATATATATATATATATATATATATATATATATATATATATATATATATATATATATATATATATATATATATATATATATATATATATATATATATATATATACATATATGTATGGGTGTGTCTTTCTTCTTTGATCCTTAGCCGCTGACCGTCAAAGCAGTCAGTGGCCATCACGCCTAGTGGCGTCTTGTAAGGCAACAACGAATTGATATCACTTTGCTCGGTCGGCGGCCATCCTTCGTACAGTGCCCCAACTCTGGTTCATTCTTTGCATCTCAGCCTCCACAGTTTTGTGCCAGGTTGTTTTTGGTCGGCCTCTCTTTCGTTTTCCTTCAGGGTTCCAAAGCATAGCTGTTCTTGTCATGGCATCGGGGTCTCTTCTGAGGACATGGCCAACCCAGCTCCAGCGTCTGCCAGCTATGATGGTGTGCATGTCCTCTTGCTTGCTCCGAGCAAGCACATCTTGGTTGGTGATGGTATTCGGCCAAAAGATTCGGTGAATTTTTCTAAGGCAAGTTGTGTGAAAAGAGGACAATTTCGACATTTCCTTCTCTGTAACTCTAAAGCATTCTGCACCATAGAGAAGCACAGAAAGCACACAGCTCTGATATAATCTTATTTTTGTGCTTGTGCTGTATTGAGAGGACTTCCAGATGTTGTTTAGGCTAAAAAAGGCTATTCCTGCCTTATTCATTCTGATGTTGATGTCTTTGCCTGCCCCGCCGTCTGGTGTTACAATGCATCCTAGGTATGTGAAGGTGTCTGTTTGTATCAGTTGCTGATTCCTTACTGATATGGGCTCGGGATTGCTCACATTGAGCGTAATGACCTCTGATTCCTTTAAATTGATGTTCAAGCCCACCTGCTGGCTAAACTTATTAAGTCTATCCGTTTTTTCCTGGATGTGTTGATGTGAATGTGCTAGTAGTGCAATGTCATCTGCATATTCCAGATCTTCCAATGTAGAAAATGTAGTCCATCTTATTCCTCTTGGACTACCCTCTGTTGTCTGGCGCATCACCCAGTCTATGACTGTTAAAAATAGAGTGGTTGATAAGGGGTATCCCTGTCGTACTCCTGTCTTCACCTCAAAGGTTAGGTTGCTCTGCCCAACACTACACGTAAAGTTGGAATAGAGGCTTTTTATGATTGACACTATGCAGCTTGGAATTCCATAAGCCCTCAGTATTTTCCATAAACTGTCCCTATGTATGTTGTCAAAAGCCTTTACAAAATCAACGAAATTAATGTACCGCTGTCTTTGCCATTCTGAGCACTGCTCTATAATGTTCCTGAGAGTGAATATATGATCTACATATCTTCTGTTCTTTCTAAATCCTACTTGTTCTTTCCTCAGTTTGTGGTTTACTGCTTTTGAAATTCTCGGTATAATTATCCTGCCTAGTATTTTGCTGGGAACTGAGAGAAGAGTGATTCCTCTCCAATTATTGCAGTCAGCAAGATCTCCCTTCTTGGGCAATTTGACAATTATTCCTTTGTTCCACTCTGATGGTGTTGTCCCCGTTTTCCAGACTTGTGTAAATAGTGGTTCTAATAGTTCTGCTGCAAGCTCAGGGTCTGTCTTAAATAGCTCTGCATTTAAGTTATCATGGCCAGGAGCTTTTCCGTTCTTTAACCCTTTGATTGCTGTGATGATTTCTTCTTTTCGTGGAATATCTGTATTTACATCTAGATCGTTTTCAGGCTCAGGAACATTCAATTGTGTCTCTGGTGGTTCATTGTTCAGAGTTTCTCTGAAGTGCTCTGCCCATCTTGTTTCCTGTCCCTCTGCTGTCGTGATGAGATTTTGTTGCTGATCTCTTACTAATGTAATATTGTTTGCACCTCGTTTTCCGCTGATGACATTTGTTAACTTATATCTGTCCGTCGCCTTATGCAAAGGATTTAAGCAATATTTTTAGCTTGCTCAAGCCCCCAAGCTGAGTTAATTCAGCGAATTTCCTCCTATAATGGTATAGCTTTGTTTAGAGGTATGTTTATATATATAATAGAAATGCTCGTACATTTGCTTTCATGCATGTCATAACTGAATAAAAAAACTATTGTTTAATTTTAAAACAACAGGTAACAAATTTAATAATCAATTAATATTAAAAGTTTACAATAGATGAAATGCTGGTGAATTTTATATTGGAATCAAATTTTCTCTTTACGGAGATTTAGTGTGAGGATATAGTTCAGGAAATTATGTCCGGTTGCTGGTGCCTTTTTATAGACACAACTGATATAAGGGAGTCCTGCAGCCGTTTTCCGTCAGTTTTTTTGTGGTGATGGCTCTTCTCTACACAACTTGACCGATTTAGGCGTTGATTCCCTGCGTTTCACTTCTCGGCTAGCATTGTTCCACGAACTTTTTTAGACAAAGTAGAAAAACAAATGCCTCTGCAAAGTACACTTATTGGCTGCCAATTAACAGGCACATTCTCGCTGTCCATCCACCAATGTTATTCTCTCAGAAGAATTAAATTCCCGAGTACACAGTGTAGCTCAGGGAAGATGATTAAAAATCACCAATATTCTTCCGCATATTAAACTGGGCAAATGTGTCTAGACGGGGCGAATAATGAGTTGCCTGAGTTACAATTAACAAAGTGCATTTTTCTCACAAAATATTATACACTTTAGGCACATGTGATGTAATCATCAGTCATCACTGATTCGGAGTCTGGGGTCACCTCTGGTGTCGGTTTCCGCCTGATTAGCCAGAATAAATCACCAGCGCTTGCTGTAGTGGTTATGAATGTACTATTTTCGTATGTTGAGGTTGCCAGCCTCATATATAACCACTTAGCAAAAAAAAAAATGTCAAATTCATATTTGTAAATGAAATGTTCACAACTTACCTCAATTTGGTAATACACAATCTCCTCGCACAGTTTAGAATGGACACGAGCAATTTAGGTTATATGCTCTCAAATCACTTGGTCTGGAAATTTTGAATCCCTTTTATGACAGGTGGATTTGCGAAACACTTTTTCTGGGAAAGTTTCTCTTATGACGCGTGATCCAATTCCTTAGGTATCCAGTCCTAATATTTAAAGTCCTGGTTTCAACCTGCAGGTTTACTCTTAAGTTTTCAGAGTTACCCAAATACTCGATCTGTCACTTATAATTATGGAATTCTAGGTCCGATCCTTCTTTCTCTGGCTTTTGGGAGTTGCTAGTTTGAAGTTGCGAATCGGTCTCTGTTCTTTGTTTCTGATTTCGCTAGATTATTTCTCTCATTCTCAGTTCAAATCCCAGATTGTACTTCCCGGCTAACTTGCCAATGAGAACCAATGCATATTCCGGCTCTCACTTCAATCCAATCGTAAGCTCTTTTGCAATATGTGGGTAGGGGTGTTTAAATTCATAATCTCCCCCACGTGTTTAAAATATTATATTTAATATTCCAACGTGTGACCTCTTTCAAATCATGCGGTAATATTTTCGCCACTCACAACAAATCTGAGAACCTATTTGATGTCCAGCTGCTTCCTGCAAATGTTGACTCGCCAGACACATTGCCTGTGATAATCACACACAGGGAAAGTCCCGTGAAACGATTATCTCATTGTCGTCTGTGATCGTGCGTTCTCCAGACAGTCAAAAAAAAAAAATTGCCATCCGCTCAGACAAATATTGTTGTTTCCTCAGACAATACCGACCGCAACCCGGATGTTACTCGCCTGATTGTCGCTGGCCTCAGAAATGAGTTACGTTTGAGTCGATATCTCTCATCACGTTTGCCGTCTGTATTAAAAGGTTGAAGCCGGCTTTTCATGATAAAAATATCACTCGCTGACTGGTTCAATAAACGTGGTGTTACCATTGAGTCACCTGGCGTAACGTAAACAGTCTGTAAGATGTCACAGAAAGAATGTAAGGGCAATAAATATGCTAAATAATAGGATGATGAATGAGAGAAATGTAGAAATGAAGAGATACTGCCGGAGTGAGTGAGAGTTATAAAAATTGCACTACTGATTTTGTCACAGAGTCCTGGAAGCAAGCCAATAGTATAACAAAGTACTTCGTTTTATGAAATTATCATGCGTAAAGGAAATAGTGGCAGACCCATACACGCACAAAAATAGAGACAGACCCAAAAAATAGAGACAGACCCAAAAAAATAGAGATAGACTGATAACCGTATGATTCACACACATTGATGAATGTATGATTGGACACTGGACATCGATAAGTGTAGGATTACGGTCATATAGATGAATGCTCTCTTGTGTAGTGATGAAGGAGATGGTCAACTCAAACCAACACAGTGAGATGCATACATGACATCTTGTCCACCAAGTATTGGGGCCCTGACAAGTGACAGTGTTTGTATTGAGTGAGAATGCAGGTTACGCGAATGTATGGAATGTTCGTATGTTGACAAGTATAGGGCACTCATTCACTCATGTGTGAAAGTCGAAGATGTCTGGAACTGCTGTTGATAATTTCTTACACTTTTAATGGACGTAAACTCCGACAGCATAGTTACAGTAATAGGAACACGTTGACACAATAAATCATTAGGTACTTAAGAATAGGTGGCAACATCAAATATGCATACGTATAGCATGAGAGTCTAATCGAAACAGTATGCAAGTATATATATATTCTGAATGTCTGTCGTTTCATGCCTCCACTGAATAATCGCGTCAGTTTGAGGTAACAATAATAATGTTCATCACAATGCTCCCTTGCAGAACCTCTGCTGACCAAGTCTTCAGGCTAAGTCTTTTTAGGCTATAACTTCACAGGGTTTTATAGTTATGCTGTCAATCATAAATAACGAAGAGTGGACTCCAAAAACAATGTAGGTCGTGATATCGCCATCAGATAATAAGATCTTTCTGTTCTCTGACCGATGATTCACACAGACCCCAAAGTGGGATTCAAGATGGCGCAAGTCTCAGTGAGCGGCGCTCATACAGAAGATATCCTCACTATAACTGAAGGCTCGGTTCATATATTCAACTAGTACCTTGGGTTTTCATACCTCATAGCAAAGGGTTACACATGTCCACTCCTAGTGCTGCTAATCAAGGAATCGTCCATGTACGATCCATTAAATACATATATAACGATGATATGGCATCCGCCTATCGTTAGCCCTAGGGAAAGTCTAGAAAATTTTCTCACTTTACCTTAGGTTTAGAAAACACTAATAACAGCACACGCCATTCCCTTGGCGTAACGAATGTACTCTGGGGAGGAACCTAGACATTATAGACATACAGACGATGTCACCTTCCCCAGAATTTCACAGCAAAGAACAAATCTTCGGACTTCTGTCCGTCCAGCTTTCAGCAACCCAGCATGACGGAAACGGCCCTTGACGACCAATCCTCTGGGCATGCGCCAAAGTTTAACCCCTCAACTATTCAAGTGGGACAACCCCATATTTACATTTACTCGAATCCCAAGATGAGTATCCGCCCCTTAGGCTAAAGTTCTAACGAAACATATCTCAACCCAAAATATTATACCAAATATTTTCAAACATAACAGGAGTACAGACAAATAAATATCTTCCTGTTGTGACCGCTTGCCCTTTCACGCTAGCTTTGTCCCTCCTACTTCACGCTAAGCATTTATGCGTGCTATAAGATGCTACATGTAAGAATGCCAGACCTTAAAAGCAAAAAAGACGTTTTTACACAAAACACAGTATTCATTCAAAGTTCAGTTAGCAGTTACTGCTCTGACAGGGCAAACGTAGGTCAGTCCCAGATAATAATGAATGGGTTTTATAAGCGCGAAAGTGGGAAATGAATGTTTCTGTGATCTGGTTTTTTTTAAATCCTATTGTTAAGTTGGAAAAGATCACACATGTGAAAATAAAGTCGAAATAACAGAATGTAGTGTGCAAAAAGGTCTAAAAGCTGAGGAGAGGAGTGCAAATGTTAATTATTGTGTCGTGTGAAAAAAAGGACGGGTCGTGTGAAAATACGTGGGGAAAAAGAAGAAATAGTATAAATAGAAGAGTTGTGGGCGATAGGTAGCGATTTCAGGACTTATGATTCCAAGGATACCATGATTTTAGACTAGAGGATTTTTACTGATAGCGTTAGGAGAACTTCGTCTTTGAGGATACCAAGACAAGTTTTTGAGTAGACAAATCAGTATATATTTCTTGTGCATATACATATATTATTCTATCTGGATGTACCTATATTATTCAGTTGGATTACATATTTTTTTCATATCGGATAACCAATCATCATTGTGAAATTTACAGTGTTTGTTTAATTACATCAATAAACTCTAATTGAATTTTTCTACATTGCTGTTTGTGGAACTTTACAATAATTTCTTGTGGATATACGCTGTTGTGCTGAAACTGTTTTGCTTATCACCAAACTCAAAGGGAAGAACATTCCTGGGTTGAGAAAAATAACAAAAGGTCAAGTATTACGATCTCTGGCGGAACGTCAGTTAGCACTTGAACCACCACAACATATGAAGGATTAACTCTGACTACATAAAATCAATATAACTACTAGTGCCGTATAAACATACACGGCCACACTGTATATATATATATATATATATATATATATATATATATATATATATATATATATATATATATATATATATATATATATATATATATATATATATTCATTGCCACCAGTAATCTGTTGGTAACATAGACCCAAAAAAAATTGAGACAGACTAAAAAAAATAAGAGGCAGACCAAAAAATAGAGATAAGCTATTAAAAAAAAATTAGAGACAGTGTCTCAAAAATTAGAGGCGCGCCCAAAATTAGCTGAGCATCCTTTCCCGATGTACTGTCACAGCAAGGCGATGGCGCAGTTTTTTTTTTTGTCCTAGGTTTGATTCCCGGTAAGCCTATCACTTATATTTTCTTTTCTGTTATCTAATGTCATCCTTTATGTCCAACGAGGACTGAAAATAAGCATACCGGTAAGCCTAATAAAAAAGAATCAATATCAAATTTACCTATTAGCTCCCCAAGGTGCATAGGCGTTCAGCAAATTTATGCCAAGCCTTCTTGTCCAGTGACATCCGTTCAAGGTCATTTCATTTCTTCTTTATTCATTTCATATATGTCTCCAGTTCTCTTCTCCGTAAGTTTTTTTTTGGGTCTCCCTTTAACTTTGTGCTTCCTCATAAGTGAACAGCTACACTCAAGGATCCATCGATAGCGAATGGGAACATGATGTTGTTGAGGATACACGATTACTGGCAAACTCATCAAGTAAAACCAATTACTGCATAAACTAATACTGTAAGGGCCCAACTCCTTTGGCGCAGGTTTCCTGTGGAATAGCTGCAGTGTTGGCTCTATGCACTATTGTGAGCAAAAAGGGACATAATGACGATGATATACTGTCATAACACGGGCAAGGCACTCTGGGTATGCCACGTAAACTAGTGTCTTTGTGATAAATTATGAATTGCACAACAGAAATTCTGCTATAAATTTATGGTTAATGCCCTGAACAGGATATTTCTTTTGAGATTTGAACTACAACTACAAATACATGTAATTATAATAGTGGGAAATCATTATCTTTGATATTTGACGAGGAAAGTATGATTTTGTCGGTAAATTCGCACAACAGCATTGAAACCCCACGAAAGTTTACCAGAGAAAAAGTGAACTCAGGCACGGACCTCTGTATAGATCGGAGCTTCAAACAGCCGCAGATTTGAGGGTACCGCTGTGTCTTGGGGGTAAGTCTATAAGCTTACAAATAATGTTAGTAAATTAATGTACATTTAAAATTAATGAATATTTAAAATTAATATTATGCTTAACATAAATCATCATGTCTTTATCTTGCCTTGTGCCCGAAGAAAGATAGCTTCCTTCACTATATAACCTTAATTCTGGACAGCACTGGCGCAGCTAGAAGTCCTTGTTAGGGCTGACAAACGCTAGCAATAAAAGCTTACAGTTCTTTTTAGGGTCTTGCTTTTGGGTGCCGTGCTCAAAGAGTTCGTCATCTCTTTTTCTTTCTTAACTTTTATTTCATTACATTTTGTCGATAAGGAAAACAAGTTTATTAACTTTGGCAAAATGCTAAGCCAAAGGGAAGTAGTCATGGCTGGGTTTAGAAAGTGTCTTTAACTGATGTCAAAACTCTTAAATGTATTCTATGGTTGTACGCCGTACCCCCTTTTGACTGATTTAACAACAGCCTCAAGACAGCGTTGTAGAAATGATGAGTCTGATCAACGGTGGCCAGTCAGTATCAGAGGGGCGTCTTGGTTATAAACCACAGATGCCATAACCTGGTCATATTTTACAGGTTCAGCTAGTGGTGAAAAACGTGGCACAATTTTGGACATTGTGAACTGTTTAACAGTGGACCAACACTGTTCCTGACATAAGCATAGCATCTTCAGTGTCCAGATATTTTAACGACCGAAGAAAGTCAGATACTGCAATGTGTCAAGCAAGTTATGTACAACTTATCGTGAAAACACAAACCAAGGCACCCAAGCCAAGAACATGATGAAAATGATCAAACAGTGACAATATACGTTTTGTAAATTGTGTGAAATCTTGTAAGATATTGATATCATCTCATCTCAACCCGTAACCCGTCATGGGTCGTAGGTGTGCCATGGATGAAGCATCAGCAGACAGGTCCTCCACTGCTCTCTATCCTCAGCAATGCGTACAAGTGTGGAAAAACCGTGCCCTGCCCATTCTTTGATGTTATCACCCCAGGATTTTCTTTGCCTTCCTCTTCTCCGTTTACCTTCGACTGTTCCTTGGAGGATTGTTTTCAAAAGGGAGTCATGACGAGTTACATGCCCAGACCAGGCGAGCTTTCGACGTTTCACTACAGACCAAAGTGGTTCTTGGAGGCCTGCATATGTGTTTATTTTCTCTCTAACATAGACATTTGTTTTATGTTCTTTATAGCAAATGCGCAAAATTCTTCTATAACATTTATACTCGAAAGCCTGAATCCTTCGCTCCTTATCTGCAGTGAGTGTCCAGCCCTCACACCCATACAAGAGAATAGATAATACAAGTGATTTGTATAATTTGATCTTCCCAGGAAAACTGATGTTACTTTTCCAGAACACATTCAGACTTGTCATGGCAGCTGAGGCCATCTCAAGTCTTGTCTTGATTTCTTTACTTGATCTTCCATCATTACATATAGTGGACCCCAGATAATTAAAGGTGTTAACTTCCTGTAACGTTTGCCCATTTAACGTAATGTTGGTCGGAACATGTTTCTTATGGTATTCACCAAATCTTGCTTTTTTCTATATTAATTTCCATCCATACATCCCACAGTAACGTAGATTGCAAAGAGGTCGGCCTCCAATCGATATGGTTGTTTTATAATCGTAGAGAGCCTCATGCATAATATGTTCTAGATATATATTAAAGAGCACTGGGGACAGGATACATCCCTGACGAACTCCTACAGTTGTTTTGAAAAATTCTTCAATGTAATTGATTGCAAAAACAGCAATGCTTGCGTCCTTGTATAGTGCTTCAATGATATATATGATGTTGGTATGAAAATTGAATTTTCTCATTATTTACCATAAGCCTTCATGCCAGACTCGATCGAAAGCTTTTGTGAAATCGATGAAGTTATGGTATAAATCGCGTTGATGCTGGAGATGTTTTTCGATCAGTAATCTAATATTGGTCGGCGTCTGTGGCCTAATGGATATGAACGCAGTTTCATAATCCAGATATACCAGGTTCGAAACCTGCTGCAGGCGGTTTGGTGGCAGATCGCTTTGTGTGGATTTTTAAAAATGGTATAAGCGCCGTACCGTTCAGAAAGCAATGGCAAACTACTGAACGTAAAAATTGCCTAGAAAAATCACAAACAGCCAATAAAAGCTGGGGTTGATTGCCACGTCCTGTAAAGGATAAGCAACTAACTTTTAATCTAATATTGAAGATTTGTTCTGAGGTACTTCTTTTTGGTCTAAAGCCAGCTTGTTCCTCGGACAAGATTTCTTCTGATTCCTGTTTTATTCTGTTTAAAAGTATCCTCAACATCACTTTACTTGGATGACTAATAAGGCTAATGGTTAAGATATTGATATACCAAGGTGCTAATCTGTTACTCATCATCATCATGTGACGTATTCTTTCCAGAACGTTGTCTCCATTACAGCTGCTCTGAACGCATCACGATTTTGGGCAAGTCGACCTGCATCAGCCAAAGACAAGTTCAGACTCTCTGTGATGTCCTGGGTCCACCGTCGTCTAGGTCGACCCCTTCCCCTTTTTCCAGGGACCATGCCTTCCATCACTGTTTTTTCCAGGCTATTATGTCTTTTTATATGACCGAAAAATTTCAGCTTCCTTATTGCGATGGTATTTAGGAGCCAATGTTCCTGTACGTTTAGTGAGTGCAGTACTTCTCTGTTGGTCTTTTTTTCTGTCCAGGGTATTCTCAACATCCTTCTGTAGCATTTCATTTCGAATGATGTAATCTTTTTTGCAACTGTTTTATTGAGTGTCCAAGTCTCGCAGCCGTATGTTGCCACTGGGAATATACATGCTCTGATCAGTTGTAACTTTGTTTCTTTGCTTGTGCCTTGCCATAGGTTTTTCATCTGTATTAGTTTATGTGAAGCAATTAATCTGTTACTATACATCATTAATCAATAAAGTGCGTTGATTTGTTTATAACTGCAGTTAGTGAATTATTTAAATTTCCAGTTATAATTTTGTTGTGCGGTCAAAGAAATATTAATAATTAAAAATTGTCTGTGGCCTAATGCATATTAACGCAGTTTCATAATCCAGATATACCAGGTTCGAAACCTGCTGCAGGCGGTTTGGTAGCAGATCGCTTTGTGTGCATTTTTAACAATGGTATAAGCGCCGTACCGTTCAGAAAGCAATGGCAAACTACTAAATGAAAAAATTGCCTAGAAAAACACACACAGCCAATAAAAGCTGGGATTGATTGCCACGTCCTGTAACGGATAAACAACTAACTTAGGGAATAAATACGAGCTGTACTCACATTTTTGTATAACACCAATGGAGCATAGGATAGGTCTAGCGAGAACTTAACTTACCTTTCAGTTCTCTTCTACAACTATCATCGAGAACTGTGCAGTTAACTACCTGACTTGTCGTGTGCCTTCTCTACCTCTGGTTCGCTAGCTTTCTTCTCCACTTCCGTGAAATACTTTCTAATTTTCTATCCAATATCCATTTCGCTACATTTATACCGTGGGTTCTCAACCTTTTTTTGCTCATGGCACCCTTCTCTCATTTACCTCTGTAATTTCCCCCCACCCCGTTAGACGGTTAGCTGGAAAAAAGGTACCTTACCATCAGCACTGTTTTTTAAATGGTTACTTTAACAATTGCCTCCAGCTAGCAGCATGGATAAAATCAGGAGTGAAGTTAAAAGTTGCAACCAAGGTGGAGTGGGTTCCATTCGCTGCGCAGGCGGGAAAAACAACAGGAGGCATACACTTGGGTGTCATGACCAGAGTGTAAAGAATATAAAGGACCGACACACTTGTCCGAGGGGGACACTTCTGACGATCAGACTGCCTTCTGTTGTAGCGCTGTGTAAAGAGTTCCGTATCATCGTAATCTAAACTGTATCATATAAAGACAAAGTTTGTGCAGTAGTTAACAAAAACGATTAATTATATATATATACATAATTGTGTAATATCAAACAAAAGTCGTAAGGACATACAATGTCTAGCAGCAGCATAAGGCCTGCAAACAGAAAAAGATTCTAATAATCAGTACTTTATTTAAGTTAAGTTTGGGTGGCCCCCTCAGAAACTTATTGTCACCCCCTAGAAATATGACACTTACTGTGTCCCCCTACAAATATGGCATGGTTCACGTTGAGAACCACTGATACACACAACAGTTAGCCATACAACCAATCAGAAATGAGAACATAAATTCCGCTGTGTTGATTAAGTTACGTTTTATTTCTATTTTTATTTTCCGCTGCACACTTGTGTTGTTTTAGGTCCTTGCACAAACGCTAGGTGCTTGGTACTCGCTGGTGATATTAGGTTGGGGTTCAATCTTCCAGTTCCACTGAAAACAAAATACAAGTTTGAGAATAAGGTTGGGATACGCTAGATCAGGGGTACTCAACATGGTGCCAGCTTATTTGTAAGCCCGCGGATTATTTGTGAATGACACAATAAATATATTATTTTTCTTAAATGCTAACTATGAACAGTTGATCAGTGGCATGCAGTGCCAGAGATCACACGAATTATATGTTTGACTCAAATATTTTAAAGATTATTATTATTATTATTTTTTAAATCTTGAATATTTCCTACATCATTAAATGTGTTCACTTGGCCTTATATAAGTGTTTCGTAAATTTTGTTGTAAAAATGAGTCAATATGTGAATCGGGATATTTGGTTGGTGCCCAACACCCTCTCTATAAATCTAAAATGTGCCTGCGGTGCACAAAAAGGTTGAGGACCCCTGGTCTAGATCATCTATACTAGAGACATATATATAAAATCGCACGTCTGCACATAAAGACAAGCGATACATTTTGTACCCTTCAGCTGACCAAAGAGCACAGGCGGACTGACAGTGCTTCGGCTCTTGGGCAAAACAGGGTCATTGGCCTCTGAATACTAATTCCACATTAATAAATCATGCATTGTAAGATAATTACGGCTGCGGGCCCTCGGGCAGCGCCAGAAAAGTCCAGTGATCAGTCCGCCTCTACCAAGGAGCATATCTTCATCACATATTCCTATGTGTTCCTTATGGAGCATGGATCCACCATTGTAGCTTGTCCTCTTGTAGAAATTATGCCTCAATCATTCAGAAGCTTTTCCAGCGATTGTTTTTGTATCAATGTGTTGTACATGATGAGGTGGCCAACCCCCTCCCTCCCCCATGCACAACTTCTTATTAAATAGCCTTGTACGACATGCCAGAGGGAGTAGTAGTCATATTTCTTCTTTGTCTCTTCAGAAACTCCCGGCTTTGCTTCATCAAAGAGGGACACTCAACCATCATCATCATGTCACTTTTCTGCTCCCGATGGAGTAATGAGCAGCCACTGCAGCTTGTCCTGTCACAACAGCCTGCACCAATGTATTCATGCCCTCTTGTATCAGCCATTTTCTATTCTAAACGATTCCACCCCCCTCCCCCCACACACACACTGGCCTGGAGGAATTATTGTTGTTGTTGTTTAACTAGGGCTGCTGAGCTTCTCGTCTCTTTAGCAGCCGATACCAAGTTGAAGACTCCTTGGTATTATCTACACTGTACATCTAGGCTTATCCTGTGACTTTTCTGCAATTCTGAAACGTGTTGAGTTGAAGTCATGAGCTCCAGTTTCTCCAGCTTGGCTGACATTTAAAGGATCAACACATCTGGTCCTAAGCTAGACGTAAGAAGGGCGTGGCAAACTTTGGCTTCCCGACCATCCAAGGGGGGTGGGGGTGGGGGGGCTGTCCAATTATGCATAGCTAAAATACTGGGCTCAGGTTCTGGGGTCTACCAAGGAGTTGTCACGTCCTACACAGAGCCACTTCTCAGCATCTCCTGATCATCAGGGGCCCACAGTGAGATCCTCCTGCATGTAGCCAACCAGGTAAAGGCGAGAGTTTCGTTTGGCGCTCAGGTGACTCCTCCACGTTTGGTGTGCAAAACTCGGTTCTCAACATGTTTCACCACAAGGGGAATCCCTGGAAGTGTGTGCATGATTTCAATAGTCTATGAGGGTGTAATTAGCCTCAGAGACAGAGGTTCACTTCCACATATGTATATTATAGCATTGTGCTTGGTTGGTGGTCATATAAGGATGACTCCAGTTATGCCTCCTTGCATGCTGGGAGGGATAATGCCATAAGTGAAATGGTGGCTATTGAACATAATATTGAAAATTATGGACACTATCCCCATATTACGTATTGTCTTCATAAAACATTTGTAAATTAACAATGAAACATCCCATCAGCTTTTTGAGAAAGTACAGAAACGGTGCTCATAGCTCCGTGAAAGCTAATTTGAACACTTATTTATAGAACACGCATGCTTTACAATCTTTTCATGGTGCACAGAACATTAAGAGAAAAAAAAATTCGAAACTGGCTTGGGTTAGTGTTAAGATTGGTGTTAGAGGTTATTATTTTTATTTGAAAAATCTGGAAACAGGGATTGGGTTAAGATTAAGGTTAGCGTGAAGGTTATTATGTTTTTTTAATTAGTCGAACTGACACGACAGACATATCAATAACCACTTGGCCAAAATGGCGGCTTATCTTTGTAATTCTAAAATTCTATCCAATATTCTTTTTAAATGAACATACATTTACCTTCAAAACGCTGGTGTCGCCGTGCCAAATAGCGAAAACGTCTGAACGTGCAACCATCTCCTTGAAAGTGTCTCTGACGTCGGTCTTTGTCCAGTTTAGTTGATTGACCATGTCAAAGACTGTGGCATTCTTACTAGCGTATTCAACAGGCAGCTAGTATACTGGACTGTAAAAAAAATGCGAATGTATTGTTAGAAAAAATATTCATGTGTTTAGCAGAAGAAGCAAATAATAAAAATAAACGTGTATGTTGCAGGTGCTCGTGAGAAATAAAAATATCATCATTAAGCGAAGTACATTGCAAGTGTGTCGGTCCTTTTTCTTCTTTACACTCTGGTCATGACACCCAAGTGTATGCCTCCTGGTGTTTTTCCCGCCGGCGCTGCGAATGGAACCCACTCCACCTTGGTTGCAACCGCTAACTTCACTCCTGATTTTATCCATGCTGCTAGCTGGAGGCAATTGTTAAAGTAACCATTTAATAAACAGTGCTGATGGTAAAGTACCTTTTTCCAGCTAACAGCGACTATGAGCTGAGGGGGGATTACAGAGGGAAATGAGAGAGGGTGCCATAAGCAAAAATAGGTTGAGAACCCAAGGTATATATGTGGAGAAATGGATATTGGATAGAAAATTAGAAAGTATTTTCCGGAAGTGGAAAAGAAAGCTAACGAACCAGAGATAGAGAAGGCACACGACAAGTCAGGTAGTTAACTGCACAGTTCTCGATGATAGTTGTAGAAGAGAAATGATAGGTACATTGCCTTCTCGCTAGGCATATTATATGCTCCATTGGTGTTATATAAATGTGTGAGTGGAGCTCGTATTTATTCCCTACTAATTTTAAATTATTAATATTTCCTTGACCACACAACAAAATGTAACTGGAAATTTAAATAATTCAAAACCTGTAGTTATAAACATATGAGTGCACTTTATTGTTTAATAATGTACAGTAACAAATTAGCACCTTGGTATATCAATATCTTACAAGATTTCACACAATTTACAAAACTTATATTGTCACTGTTTAACAATTTTCATCATGTTATTGGCTTGGGTGCCATGGTTTATGTTTTCACGATAAGTACTTGCTTGACTCGTTGCAGTATCTGACTTTCTTCGGTCGTTAAAACATCTGGACACTGAAGATGCTATGCTTATGTCAGGAACAGTGTTGATACACTGTTAAACAGTTCAACATGTCCAAAATTGTATTACGTTTTTCACCACTAGCTGAACCTGCAAAATAAGACCAGGTTATGGCATCTGTGGTTTATAACCAAGACGCCCCTCTGATGCTGACTGGCCACTGTTGATCATACTCATCATTTCTACAACACTTGTCAAGAAGCTGTGGTTAAACCAGTCAAAAGAAGGTACGGCATACGACCATACAATACATTTAAGAGTTTTGACATCAGTTAAAGACATTTTCTAAACCCAGCCATGACTACTTCACTTTGGCTTAGCGTTTTGCCAAAGTGAGCAAAATTGTTTTCCTCATCGACAAAATGTACCGAAATAAAAGATAAGAAAGAAAAAGAGATGACGAACGCTTTGAGCAAAGCACCCAACAGCAAAGCCCTAAAAAGAACTGTAAGCTTTTATTGCTAGCGTTTGTCAGTCCTAACATAGGTTTCTAGCTGAGCCAATAGTGACCAGAATTGAGGTTATATAGTGATGGAAGCCATCTTTCTTCGGGAGGTTTATGTTAAGCATTTACATTAATTTTAAACACTCATTAATTTTAAATGTATATTAAGTTCACTAAGATATTTTGTAAGCTTACAGACATACCCTCAAGACACAGCGGTACTTCAAAGTCTGCGGCTGTTTGAAGCTTTGATCTATACAAATCGCTCACAATAACGTGAAGTTGTGGCTCCTTCTCAGATATCTTGTTGTGTTATTGGTTAAGGCTTCTAACTATACCAGTTGGCCCTCTGGATATCTTCTCAGCTCTGTCAGATCTTGAAGTGACTTTAAGAAGTAAGGAACTGTGTCTGAGACCGGTCTTAAAGACCTAATCTCAGGTCTAACCCTTGCTGTTGTCACGGATTTGACTGTTAATTTTATTTTTACCAACACGTCCCATTTATCTAATTTTTTTAATGTTCTGGTGTCCTTGATTTGTTTGCACTTTCAGTTTTCTTTTCTTCCAGATTTTACCTACGTAGCCAATTATTTCCTCTCAGACCACACCCCGCGCTTTTATTTCGTTTTGGCCTTCATTATAAATTCAACACTTGGTCAGTAGTGGTCAGCTTACGATAATATTACCTAAGCTGCACCTGGTGTGTCTGACTAGGGGGAACGCTGGTAGCTCGTAACAGCGTTTGATCTCGAGCGAGAAATAATTTCTTTGAAGATGCGAACCGGAAGCCTACTACAGTTCATAGCGGGAATAATGGGGAGACAAAACTCACGTTCGTTCTGAGATTTTTGTTGTGGCCCTTGATCACTCACAGAATAATATTATGTCATATGTACTCGTAAATTTTTCCTGCCCGTAGATGACAAATCGAGACAGGCAGATGTTAGCACAACAAAACTAGATTGTATTGCCTATTCTCGTCATCTCGGGGTAAGTTGACATCTTTTGTAATATATATATTTCATGTTAGCTTTTATTTATACCTGATATAAGTGTGACTTGAATTATTTTAGGTGATTTCTCCCGGTAATTAATTCAGTGATAATGTAGTGCCGTCTACCGCCTTAGTTAACGGGTATTTAAGCAGTTAGGTGTCCCCCGGTGTTATTGTTTACAATGGGTTAATGGTAAACTTACGATAACAGATACTTACTAGGCGAAAGACCTCATAGTCCGTTCAGTGCTTACCATGGGTTAAGAGTAAGATAAAAGCTGTCATTACGTTAAGGAAATGTCACGAGTGTAGGTTATTCACTTAAAACTGAACAGTGACGTGCGTGCACTATAACACTTGAATTATAATGAGGTAGTCACTTATTACTTTCTGAGAGAAACTTCTAATATATGTGTAATTATTATTTGCCTACTTGTGTAGTTAGACACCAGTTTAGAACTTTCACAGGATGCAGTCACCAGCCAGAGACTTGTTGCAGGCTTCCTGCGGGACTATTTACAGTGGTGACTTGGTGAAGGCTTCCTGCGGGAGTAACTACAGTGGTGACTTGGTGTAGGCTTCCTGTGGGACTAACTACAGTGTGACTTGATGTAGGCCTCCTGTTTGACTAACTACAGTGGTGACTTGGTGTAGGCTTCCTGTGGGAATAACAACAGTGGTGACTTGGTGCAGGCGTTCTGCGGAACTAACTACAGTAGTGACGTGGTGCAGGTTTCCTGCGGGACTAACTACAGTGGTGACTTAGTGTACGCTTCCTGTGGTACTGACTACAGTGGAGACTTGGTGTAGGCTTCCTGTGGGACTAACTACAGTGATGACTTGGTGTAGGCGTCCTGTGGGACTAACTACCATGTGACTTGATGTAGGCGTCATGTGGAACAAACTACAATGGTGACTTGGTGAAGGCTTCCTGGAAGACTAACTACAGTGGTGACTTAGTGCAGGCGTTCTGCGGGACTAACTACAATGGTGACGTGGTGCAGGCTTCCTGCGGGACTAACTACAGTGATGATTTGGTGTAGGCTTGCGCCGGGACTACAAAGACAGTGGTGACTTGGTGAAGGCTTCCTGCAAAACTAACTACAGTAGTGTCTTGATGTAGGCTTCCTGCGGGACTAACTACAGTGGTGACTTGTTGTAGGCGTCCTGCGGGACTAACTTCAGTGATGACTTTGTGTAGGCTTCCTGCCGGAAAAACGGCAGTGGTGACTTGGTGAAGGACTCCAGTGGGATTAACTACATTGCCGACTTGGTGTAGGCTTCCTGTGGGACTAACTACAGTCATGACTTTGTGTAGGCTTCCTGTGGGACTAACTACAGTGGTGACTTGATGATGGCTTCCTGCGGTACTAACTACAGTGGTGACTTGATGATGGCTTTCTGCAAGAATACCTACAGTGGTGACTTTGTATAGGCTTCCTGTGGGAATAACTACACTGGTGACTTGATGTAGGCTTCCTGCGAGAATAACTACAGTATTGACTCAATGATTGTCACAGAATGGATTGGGACGACCCCTTCTTCTTCCTAATCTCTGTTTTACTACGGCAGTAATCGGTACATTTGTGGTTGTAACGACTGTTGTTTGTTTCTATTTGTAGTGGGTCTACTAATTTCAGTACATCGTACTGACAACACGAATGCATAAGGGCATTGTCACCACAGGACATAAAAACTGGCAGAAGAACATAAGTCGCCTTGTAATGGGTCCACGATACACGTGGTACAATTTTTGTTTAGTTCTTCACAAATTTCAAGCAATGGCAAAAAATGGAGAATCTTGAACATCTATCTCCTCAAATAAAATGCATGGTCAGTCCATATATATGTAAGTATTCATGTTGATATATCATAAATATATTCGTTTCATCTATTCAGTTCTGGCTGTTGTACTAGTAGGGGCGTATCAACCACGGACACCCAAGTAATGCAAACCCGAAACGTGAATTTATATTTTCTTGAATAAAATACTTTTATATAAGGTGCGGAATTTCTTCATAAGTTCGGGACCATCTTAACGATCGTTGAAAAAACAAGTGGCAGCCTTTGAAAAAATGTTAATGTCACATAAAGGAACCAAATTCCTCCACAACTCCTGGAGCTCGAAAAATACGTCTAGCTTGGATGAATGAAGTATACGAAATGCCCAGAATATTAGCCGTTAGAATAAATTAGTGGAACAGCGTTACGTCATTGACAACCGGTGACGTATCAAAGTATAAGGCGTTCAATACAAGTTAAAAAAAACATGCATTACCACAAATAGACATATCTCCTCATATAACAATGGCTATATGCCTGCGTTTGACAATAAACCATGACTTATTAACTTTATTCCTTAACAGTGGTACAGATTTTTTTACGTGCTTTAATTTGTTGCACTTTCTTTCTTTCTCTGCTAAGTACCAGATATTTTATATCTACATTCTTTTGCTACGTTCAGTATATTGTGTCTTGTCTGTTTATCTGACACTCCTTGTAGATGATAATACTAAACATTTGCAGGAGCGACTAAGAGAACATTAACGACAACCAAGCTGGTTAATCGCAGGCGCGGCATATATCAGTACACAGATTAATACGTACTTCGAACCAGCGCAATCTGCTTAATCACTGATAAGGCACGGGTGCGTCTCCGCCAAGGTTGTAAAGAGGCGGATTTTGTATATGCTTAAGCAAGAGATAAGACGTTACTTTAGTGATAGTATCAAGTGTTACATCTGACACACGTTGTCATATGAGGTTAACGACATGTTCGCGAGTCTGTACTTAAGGCATCGTATGTCTTATTGCCATATATGGTAATACGTGACTGTAGAGCCCTTTTCGTAGACAGATGAAGGTAGTATCATATTGTTAATATGTTGTCCTACCTCTGTAAGTAACTTTGCGCACCGACTCACATGAGAGTAAGTCTTATTGGTGAGTTTGATTTCATTAGCGCACGGTTGTGCACTAAGGCGTATAGGGGGTTATGTAGACCGCACGTTTATCTAGTCAGTCAGTCTACGTCATAGCTGGGGTTGAGAAGCTTAGTGCCCAAGAACGAGTCCATTGATTCATGGCGTTCGAACCCGTTTTCTGGTATATTGGTATTGTGTATGACCGTCCGTCTGTTCATAGATGAGGTCTCGGGTTCTACAGTAATCTAGTGTTATTTCGTGAAAGTAAGAGAAGCAAGTATGATTGTTGATATAGATAATGTCCTTTTCGTTCCACGTAGGACGACTAGTTGAACCAATACGTCATGGTACAAAATCAGGAGTCTTACGTGAAACTTAATATGTAAACTTTAAAGCCGACGGATTCCGACGTTAGGATCAATCCCGGATTGGCTTGATATAAATTGATATGATATAAAATCAGTTATTCGGCTGTTACGAGATACGTACCCCGCAAAGCAGAGGTGACTCAAGTATTTTTGCTTTATATCAAAGCTATGATGCCACGAAGAATCGTGAGGCAGAAAAAAGTATATAGTATTGTTTATTCGTCATTGATTGAAAATAAGAGGCCAGTAACTAAAGGAGATACATAGGTATCGGAATCTTAGTTATGATGTTACAGACCTGACAAAGTTCTCCGTCATTGCCAAGGTCATAGGACAGTGGAAGACTGAACTATCTTATATAACTGCCTCATTTGCTTAATTGGATGCCATGTTTAATGAACACTGTAACTATTCGGACGTTACCTAAGCGATGATCTTTATGAACGAATTAACTGCATTTTTTAAATATGAACTTTACGTGGTGTGCTGTCCAGTGAACGTCAATTATCCGTCGACAACCTTATATGTTCGTCCAGTGAACCGTACCATGTTAAATAAATTGATTGAACTATACATCTTCTTGGCATTAGTTACCATGCCCAGGGTTGGCGGTTGCAGTTGACTACTTTTCCAAATTAATACTTGTTCTAAAATTGAATACATTGGAAAGAAACGTTATCGAACCCAAAGTAGACTTTACGGACCATTCGACAATTGAAAGGGTAACCCTAATTTTGCGTGATAAGCTTTTGCGTTGTAACAAACAAGATGCGTAGCTGTCTGAGAAAACTGAAGGACAAAATACACAAAGTCAGACTTAAGAGGGAACTTATTTAAATTAACGACACCCCACACGCGTGTAAGAGGCCGATTCAAGTCTCTTTTATTCATCTGAGCAAAACGTCTGTGAGCCAGGATTGGCGTAAGTTGTGATTTTACATTCTATATTTCTCATTACTAACATGTGAACTAACATATATACGTATGTATATTGCCGTGTGAATTTTAATATTTGAAAATCGCGAGTTGGTGTCACAGTCAGTTGAGGCTGGCAACCTCAGCGTATAGAACGATGATTCATGAACCACCACTACACTGGATGATGATTGCTTTATTGCTAGTTTCTTAAAGAGAACTTAAAGCAAAAGGTAATCTCAGGTTCCATACAGAGCATTGATGAAAAGATGAAGAAATGATGTACATTCTAATTATAATATTTTTAGTTTCAAACCAGTGTAAATGTCGGTGTTAACATATGCATTTTAAAATTAATGGAAGTTTCAAACTTTTCAATCAATGTAAACATAAATGAAAACATATTCAATTTATACTGTGAACACTTTTCATTCAGTGGAAATGTAAATGTAAACATATTCTATCTGAGCTATTAACCTTTTCATTTAAATGTAGTGTAAAGCTAAAGCTATTCAATTTAAATGTAAAGAAAGTTTTATCCCGAGAGATTAAATTTAATTCTCATCGAGGGTAAATTATGAGATAAATGGATGGTAGAATAGAAGAGGGGGGGGGACATAAGTATGTGTCGGGAAACGCAATACTGAGCAGAGCGTTTCGTTTCTATTCTTTATCATAGTTATTGGTGGTACCAGCAGAAAGTACTATCTCTGGAACAAGAAGGGAACAGTGGCCTTAGCTTTAAGACGAGGGACCAACTTTGTAGACTCTCCTTGACCTTTCTGGGGAACGAAATACACCCTACAACCTTGACCAGCAACGAACTAGAGCAGTGTAAACAGAACCCATCTGCGGGAGCAGAAACTACTATTGGCAGTTAAGTGAAAAATATACGCTGCCAAAGTGAACTTTTTTTTCATCATCAATATTACCAATCATTGATGAGACTTTTCTTCATAACTATTAAAATTATTTTCAAACTGTTAAAACTTAAGTGATTATTAAATTTTGTTATTTGTAAATTTACAAATTTAACTTCGATTTAATCATTTTAAAGTTACTGCATGTTTGTCTCAGTCAAATTTACTGTACACACTCTAAACTGAGCTATACCAGAATAATAAAAATTCCACTGAGTAATAAGGGGTGGGGGCTTAAACGAGCTAACATAACCATTGCTTAATCCTTCACAAAAGTTGTCGTCAGATTCTAGAATTAACGTGCTCAGCCATATTGCAGCATTGTTTTCGCTTATCTGAATATCTTGTGAACAATCCTTTGTGGTAGAAGCGTCATTAACCTTCTATCTACATATCTGCCAAGAGAAATCTTGGTCCAACAGTGGCCCAAAACTCAAGAGTATCTAATATGGGTCTTCAGATGTGTCTACTTTCGCACAAGATTACTCTTGGCAGAGTTGTAGATAGAAGGATAATGATGCTTCTATCTCAAGGCAATTCATCTGATATTTCCGAAGTCAAGAACAATGCTGCATTGGCAGGGCAATTGTTAACTTATATCTGTCCGCCGCCTTTTATGAAGAATTAAGCAATTATTAATTTCAGCTCGTTCAAGCCCCACCCTCATTTACTCAGGGGCATTCTTATTATTATGGTATAGTTTTGTTTAGAGTGTATTTAGTAAATTGACTGAGACAAACATGCAATACATTCAAAATGACTAAATCGACGTTAAACTTGTATATTTACAAATTACAGATTTAATAGTCATTTAGGTTTCAACCTGATTTTAAAGAAATAAATAATTATTTATAAAAAAATGTTTATTATCACTATGGGATAGAAATGTGTAAAGGAGGTCACTTGACACACGGTTAAGTGGACCGGGCGATCTGCTAAACTTTATAGTTTCTGTTTTTGACGTATCGATCAATCTTATCTAACCATACAGATTGTAAAAAAATACAGACGTACTTAATTTAACCTGTGGAAAATACAACTTGGTTTTAATAAAAACACTGACATCGTCTACTCCAGATTAAATAAACGTTATATACCCGACATTATCTTCATTATTTTTATTTGTGCTCCTTAAGGAGCATGAAGTCACTACTGTAGTTAGTCCCGCAGGAAGCCTGTCTCAAGTCACAACTGTAGTTAGTCCCGTAGGAAGCCTGCACCAAGACACCACTGTAGTTTGTCCCGCAGGAAGCCTGCCCCAAGTCACCACTGTAGTTAGTCCCGCAGGAAGCTTGCACCAAGTCACCACTGTAGTTAGTCTCTCATGAAGCCTGCACCAAGTGTGACAAAACGTCATTGTGCATGTACATCTGTGCCCCTCTATCTCATCCATTCATCAACTTCGGCAGTTTCACTTCTTCGTTTTCTTCATCGTCCTAATATTTGGCAAATTTTTGCCCTTCATTCTTTTTGCTGTGACCACTCCCAGACGTATTTACGTTCCGCCTAGTGAACTGTGGTATTATTTACGTTAGTTACACCGGTCCGCCGTAATACGTTTATATCTTTGAGTCGGTCTTGCTACCTTGGACAGAGTCGATTTCTATTAACACAAGCTGGTCGTGCATGATCGATTCAATAGAATACCATATTGTCTGTCTTGGAAAGCTGTCTGAGATGGGCGAGGGCCCAGGCGATATGAGGTAATAGCTATCGGGACCATCACTGTATCAAGATAAGTACAGATCTGTATGGGGGCGGCAATATTGGAAGGTAGCATCTGGACATCAAATAAGTTCACATATTTGTTTGTGAGTTGGCGGAAGCATTACGACATATTGACAGAGGTCACGCGATGGAATTTTAAAATGTAATATTTTAAAACACGCGGAGGGAGAAATAAATTAAACTCCCCTAACCATATAGTCCAGATCTTTCGATTGGAGTGATTTGAGAAACGGGATAAACAATGGATTTAATTGGAAATTCGTCGGAAGAACAATCTGGGATGTGAACAGAGGAAGGGAAATATAATATCGCGAAATGGGGGCCTCAGATCAGACTGCATCGCCACGTCAAGCCAGCAAATCCCTAGAGCCAGAGAGTGAAGGATCGGATTAAGAATTCCTATATTAAAAGTGACAGATCGGAAGTATTTGGCCAACTTTAAACTTACAAGTAAACCCACATATTTTAAATACAAAGACTGAAGACTTGAAAGGACCCAGACAAAAGTATTTGGGCAACTTTAAAACAAAAAAAGTAAACCTGCATTTTAAATACGAAGTCTGGATACCTAAGGAATCAGATCACCCGTCATAAGAGGAATACAAAATATTTCCAGACCAAGGGATTCGCAGAATTCCAGCCTTAAGAGGATTACTAAAGTTTCCCAGTCCAAGTGATTCGCAGAACACCCGTCATAAGAGGATTACTACAATTTCCAAGACCAAGTGATTCGAAGCATCTAATAAAGTAATGTGTCCATTGTAAACTGTGCGAGGAGATTGTGTTCCCAAAAGTTACTTTGGGGTAAGTGTAAACATTTATTTTACAAATATGAATTTGGTATGTTTTTGTTGCTAAGTTGTTTTATGAGGGTGGCAACCTCAACATATGAAAATAGTATATTCATAAACCACTACAGCGAGCACTGGAGATTGTTTCTTCCTAGTCGTACAGAAAACCAGCAGCAGAGGTGACCCCAGTCTCCGACTGGAGAAGTGATGAGTGATGATTACAGCACGTGTGCATCAAGTGTATTATATCATATTGTGACATATATGTACTTTGTTAATTGTAACCCATGCAAATCATTATTCGCGCTGTCCAAGCACATATTTTCCTAGTTTAATAGCCAGAAGAATATTTGTGATTTTTAATCATCTTCCCTGAGCTACGCTGTGTATCAGGAATTTGATTCTTCTGAGAGATTAACATTGGTGGGTGCACAACGTGAAAGCAACGTATTAGCAAGACTAAGAGCCGCGCTGGTGTAATGGTTACCACGTTGCACTGGCGATCCGGTGTTTAGAGTTCAAGCTCGGGCGTCGGCATTTGAAGGAGTATCACCGACTAGGATTTAGACAGAATAACCTGAACGGCTCTGTGGATGGGAAGGAGCGAAGCTATTGACCGGGTTGGAAGGAAAGTCCACAGGTTCCCCAGCCTCGCAATGACATGTCATTGGGCCGAAGGCTGAAAGCCCAACTGCCGCTGGTTAAGAAAAAAAATGAGCAAGTCTCCTATTTTATATATATGTATACATAATTACACCAATAGAGCTTCTTCTTGTCAAAGGGAATTTCGCTGGATTTACACCAGCTGGGGGCTTGAACGGGCTAAAACCGTTGCTTAATTCTTCAGAAAAGGCAACGGACAGATATAAGTTAACAATTGCTCGGCCCTAAGCAGCATTGTTCTTGATTTCTGAGTTATCGTAAGGACACTACCTTGATACAGAAGCGTCATTACCCTTCTATCTACATCTCTGCCAAGAGTAATCTTGTGCGAAGGTAGACACCTTTGACGACCCACGTTTAGATACTCTTGAGTTTTTGCCACTGTTGGACCACTATTGCAAAGCAGGGGAGACAATCCGTGACACCAAGTCACCACTGTAGTTAGTTCCGCAGAAAGCCTACACCAAGTCTCCACTGTAGTAAGTCCACAAGAAGCGTGCACCATGTCACCACTTAGTTAGTCCATCAGGAAGCCTGTTCCAAGTCACCACTGTAGTTAGTCACACAGGAAGCCTGCGCCAAGTCACCACTGTAGTTAGTCCCGCTGAAAGGCTGTTCCAAGTCGCCACTGTTGTTAGTCACACAGGAAGCCTGCGCCAAGTCACCACTGTAGTTAGTCCTGCAGGAAGCCTGCACCAAGTCACCACTGTAGTTAGTCCCACAGGAAGCCTGCACGAAACAGTTACATGCTCTCACAGCAGCGGTTCATGTAGTAATTTGTTTTACAAGAGGAGGTTGCTATCCTCATTCATAACCTTGTATTAGGCGCATTGAACGACATGGATGAATGTACAATAGTCCTTTTTCTTTCTTGGTCTCTTCAAAGACACCCGGGAACTACACGACATCCTCTCTAGATAATTAGACACGTGATTATACAGGGTAACTGAAAAGTTACTTGCTTTTTTTACATTTGTATTTCTTCATTTATCCAATTACTTTATACGAAACAAACGTCACAATACAGAGAATTACCTGTTATTTTATTACATCAAATGATGTGACACATTCTGATGTCTGATCTGATTTTTGATATCTTATTTAATTTTTGATTTATTGTAAATAATATTGTAAAACTACAGCGTAGGGGGATATCAAGCACGTGACGTCATAGCGGGCAATAATTGTTAGTCTCTCTTGTAACGTTGACTTTATTAGCCATTTTAGAATTTAGTTTATTTTGTTTTGTTTCTGGTTAAAAAAAAAAAAATTACAACGTATTTGTCAAATGTCAAATTGCCTTAATTGCTCCTTGTTTTGATAACAGTCTCATGTTTAATAAGTAAGTTTAAGTGCTGAAATAAAAAAACTTTTGCAAAAGAAGAGATTCACTTGTTAGTCACTCTGTAGAAATATTATATCATGTACTGATCATCTGATCGTCCTTGACATGGCAGCAGTTCCGCTTGGGTCATTGCTCTCAAGTGGTATCCTTCTCTTGACTATTAGGTCTCCGATTCGAACTGAACACATTTCGTTAAGGGGCATCAATATCATGGCTATTTCCACCTGATGTTGTAAGAACATCTTTTCGCATAAACTTAGGGAACAACTCGACATCTCCGTCCTCCCATAATCCTGGACTTTACTCTTCATATATCTCTTGCGCATATCTTCAAACTTCAGCTGGGGTTGCCTTTTTGTTTTGGGATCAACATTAAATGTAATCCTGTTGAGTGATATTTAGCACTTTCTTACAACTCATGTACAACAAGCAGGTAAAGTCACTGACTTGTATCTAACTTTCTGTATTCCATAGACAGCCAGACCTTGACGCTGGGAACTCATATCAATTTTCCACCATCAGATTTTCACCCTCATACTGTTTCGTTAAGAAACAATTCAAGTGTAATCTAAGGGACGTAATTTGTGTTATCAAGGGACGCAATTTGTGTAAGAAGGAAAGTCATTACATTTAAAACATTAAGAAGTTACTGATTAAAGATATTTCCAAAAACGTTTGCAACAAAGACGGTAAAGGGAAAGAATTGTAAATTCCATAGAGAATTTTTTTTGGCATTTGTTATTATTATTAAAATTTGCATTTATATTTCGCAAGGGAAAAATAAATGTACACTATGCTAAATCTACGTCTGTAAATATGTTTTACACATTTTCTTTTAATGCACAATAAGTAATATTTATGTTTCATCTTTATTTTTGACCGGCACATAGTGCTGCCTAAACTAAAGTTGTCCCACTCATACCGCCATAAAACTTTACTACACTGCATTATTGGTGAATACTTTAGAAAGTGGATTGAAATTGTATACACAAAACCTGAAAGCAAGAGTTTGGTAAATCATTCATTTACTGGGGCTTTCAGGCTGACAAGATCTGTTAGGCAGGGATGTTCCCTTTCTCCTCTACTCTATGTACTCGCTCTAGAACCACTGCTAGAGAAAATTAGACAAGACAGTACCATCAGAGGCACTTTTATTCAGGGTAAAGGGGAACAAACGTTCCTTGCCTATGCCGACGATACTACCTTCTTCCCCATCCCCCCCCCTTCCGCAATGATAGGTCTTTACAAAATATTCTAGACACTTTCACGCTTTTTGGTAAAGGTAGTGGGTCAAAATTAAACGTCCAAAAGTCTCCAATTATGGGTATAGGCAGATGGTAAAACAAAGCAGATTTTCCGTTTGATTTAACTTCAACAACAAACATGAAACTGTACAGTATATACTTCTCATCTCACCCGAACCACACACTCACAGTCACATGGCAGAACTTATTCGCATATATCACAGACACACTTTACCGCTACAAATACAAAAATACATTTTTTCCAGAAGTGCAATAGTCAACTGTTTTATTATTCCAAAAATAATTTACATTGCTACAGTCTTTGACCCTCCATAACATACGGTGACAGATATAAACAAGGAGATTAGGCGTTTTGTTCTTGGGCAAACTTTATTTAGCATTAAACATCAAACACTCATGCAAGAGAAAAGATTCGGGGGAGTTGCCCTCCAGGATACTGGGACAAAAATGAAGGCACTTCGAATCAGACATGTAGGAAATATAATAAGAGACCCAGAACAACACACATTAGCCCATAACTACGTAGGGCTTAGAGTTGCTAGTCTGAGACCACTAAAGAACAATGCCCCACACCATTACGGCACACTACCACACTTTTACAGGACATGCATACAAGCCATCAGAGCACACAAAACTTTAAATAACCAGAAAACAAACAAAATTTACAAACACTTAGTCAGGTTACGAGCACCACCTTTACACCTTAGAATTAAAAGAGGTTACAATTACTTTATAACAGATTACACTTAGATTTTCACCGATCTTCACAACAAAAGCATAACACCAAAAGCCAGAGAAGACACATATCGACTTTTATATAACATGACAACAACCACAGAAAGAGCAGCACACAGATTAAAACGAAAATCACGATGCAAGATGTG
Source organism: Oreohelix idahoensis (assembly GCA_024509875.1). Taxonomy (NCBI): domain Eukaryota; kingdom Metazoa; phylum Mollusca; class Gastropoda; order Stylommatophora; family Oreohelicidae; genus Oreohelix; species Oreohelix idahoensis. Next base: position 137,807 of record JAMPIV010021451.1, read on the forward strand.
CCAGGCAAATGTACAAGAAAGTGAGGAACACATTTTCTATAAATGTAGTACAATTATACCAGCACAGAGAATCTTACAAGACATACGAGACAAAAAACAGACATTTTCAAAGCCATTATGCTTAATTCAATTCCCAAGACACTACCAGACATCCATTTTAAATTAATCCTTTTGCTGTCGGAATTTCGCCTTTTAAAATGGAAATGTCGCATTTAATCAGTATTTGAGTACAAAGTTATCCCCACGGCCTTTCTCCTAAATTTGTTCCTCCAGCGAGTGACGCTTAATTTAAAACCTGTCCACTATCACCAGCTACCTGTACCTCGACTTGCCAAATATTCTTAAATCCAAGCCTTTAGTTTTTACGAAGGTAACTGTCCTACAACCTCCCCTCCCCCACCCCACTGCCAATTACGTGGTATTCCATCACCTGTGTTTTTGTTTTTGCCTACCTTTCCACCTCCTTTAATACACATCATCTTCTCCCCTTCCTCTCCACACACAGAACGTTAAAGGTAAGGGACTCCATCACCCAATATTTTTATCTTAAGTACATGTGAGAGAGTGTGTGCATGTTTAAAATTGTTCATCCTCCTTTTTGTCATGTCCGCAGAGAGAAGCCTGCCTTTAAATTATTAATTTTTTTGTATGTATCTATTATTATTATTTTATTATTATTGTCATTATTATTTTTACATTTTGATGCATATGTACATGTGTAGTCTATTTATTTTATTATTTATTTTGCATTTATTTATTTTTTTTATTTTTTTTTTAAGACGGATGATGCTGAAGTAAGAGTTTTTATAGGACAATTTTGCTCAAGTTAGCAGCAGACCGTGTGGTCTTCGGTCAGAATATGTGGGAGTCCAAAAAAAAAAAAAACTGAGTTGGCAAAATGTTCTAAAAGAAACTTTAACGCTGACCCTGGGCGTTTTGCGCCAGTTTCTAAATCTATGGAGCGCTGTGACACGTTGAAGATTTACGACCAACGTTAATTATGGGGACCCAGACAGTCACGAATGCCAGCATTGGAAGTCGTCAACAGCGGTCGTTGAAATAGCGGCAGCTGGAAAATCGGTGTAAGTGTGCGTAAGTAACAAATAAAAAATACATCATAAATAATCCCCACAAAAAATAAAATAATAAATAAAATCAAAATAAAATTTTAGATTGGCAAAATTGATCTTACAATTTCAATAAATTGATTTTGGAAAAAAAAAATTCTATTTTTGAGCCAGCGTAGTCTGCGCAGTCTAAGCAGTGCATACGTGCATAGTAGGCCAGCACGTGACAACACGTCGACATTAAATTTAGTTCTACTACATCTCATGAGTCCAATTTCCCTTATTAACGGTGTCAGAATTTGGAGCTTGGATCAGATGAAATGGCTTCACGCAGCCGCGAAATCTATTCTTAGTGGTGCCTCCTGGGACAGAGAACAAAGTTTGGGTTCATCCAGTGCAAAGTAAAAAGAGCAGGACTGGGAAAATAAAATGGAATATGACATTAGAAAAGCAGAGTTACTTTATAAAACAAAAACGGGAAATGCAAAAAAAAAAAATAAATAAATAAATAAAATGTCTTCATGATAATTCTTAGCGGAAAGTTGTCTATTCAGAGGTTTCCTTCCTATTCATTGTCCTTTCACTGCTGTTTACATTCAGGTGTTATTTTTTTTTGTAACACTTTCATTGAAACGGATTCTATGGATTTTTTTCGTTTTATTCGTTTCAATCAATAATCATTACAAATAAATGTGAAATGTACAAGTTGTGTAATTTCAAAATGTAATTTCAAAATGAATACGAATAAAGATTGAATAAAACTAAACTAAAGTTGTGATGATGTGTTTGTCAAGTCCCCTTGTGAGCTCATTCACGACCATAAGTCCCTACCAACCGCATTCACCGTAAATTAATATATGATGTAACAAAAGGAGATTTCATTTTGCATAGTGGCATGTATGGACATTACAATACATCAAGTCCAACACAAATATAACAATCTCTCAACTCACACATTTAGTCTCATTATATGGCTCTGAGACATAAATAACAACAAAGACTTTAAAATCCGCAGTGGTTGAATCACACGTAACCGTACGTTTCCATTGATAAGCCGTCCAATTCGCTTTCACTGTGGCACGTTATAGCCAAAACATAAATTCTTACGTCGAATCCCTAACCATTATCACTGTAAATGTTTGTTTACTGTTTAAAAAAATATCAGTTCTGATAATACTCTTCAGTTTTACAAGAACAGCTTGTGACGTGAGAGACTTGAGTCTGTCACGGATTGCCTCCCCTGCTTTGCAGTAGTGGTCCAACAGGGGCCAAAACTCATGAGTATCTAAATGGGTGGTCAAATGTGTCTACCTTTGCACAAGATTACTCTTGGCAGAGATGTAGATAGAAGAGTAATGACGCTTCTACCTTAAGGGAGATTTCACAAGATAATTCAGAAGTCAAGAACGAACGAACGAACGAACTCTATTTTCAAAGGGTTGAGAATTGGGCACGCAGGCCTGTCTAACATTCTGCTCTTCCTTTCGCTCACCTTTCATACCGTATCCTTTCAATAGCACATGTATTTTTAGCATTATTTAAGCATACAACATTATCGAGGTAAAATAATAACATACATTTGTAACATCCAGACATAATCAAATTTAAGTAAGGGGAAGGGGGGAATTATTAATTAAAATACATTAACAAAAATTAATACCTTAAAAAAATAAAAATAAAAAAAATAAAAAAATAAAAAACTAACAAACACAATCTAAACCATTCATACAGTAAATAAGACATAATTTGAAACGTAATCAGATAATGGTGGCATATAATAAGAACTCGTGACATTTTGGAAATCTGCTGAATTAGCTGGGACTTCATGTATTGTCAGCGCATGCGGAAAATGTTCCCACAGGTGAGCAACTTTAAGTCCCAAGCAGATACTGCCATAGGGAGTGAATTGTCGACGCCTCCACTACACGAGATCCAGTTTTATGACCTATGCTCCTTATGGAGGTAAAGGGTATTGACTGATAGATGAGAATCGTACATATAGGCCCGTCTTGCATTTTGCCCTTCATCTTACTCATCTTTATTGCTAGGTATCCAGACATTCTCCAACATACTTAAGGTATTAGTTCAACGGCGATGCAACAATGTTGCTTAGCGTTGAACATTTGTTAACTTATATCTGTCCGTCGCATTATGTGAAGGATTTAAGCAATAGATTTTAGCCTGCTCAAGCCCCCAAGCTGAGTTAATTCAGCGAATTTCCTCCTATAATGGTATAGCTTTGTTTAGAGGTCAATATATATATATATATATATATATATATATATATATATATATATATATATATATATATATATATATATATATATATATATATATTAAATAGTAATGCTCATATGTTTGCTTTCATGCATGTCATAACTGAATAAAAAACTATTGTTTAGTTTTAAAACAACAGGTAACAAATTTAATAATCAATTAATATTAATAGTTTACAATAAATGAAATGCTGGAGAACTTTATATTGGAATCACATTTTTTCTTCACTGAGATTTAGGGTGAGGATATAGTTCAGGAAATTATGTCCGGTTGCTGGTGTGTTTTTATAAGCACAACTGATATAAGGGGGTCCTGCAGCCCTTTTCCGTCAGTTTTTTGGTGGTGATGGCTCTTCTCTACACAACTTGTCCGATTTAGGCGTTGATTCCCTGCATTTCACTCACGGCTAGCTTCGTTCCACGAAATTTTTTTAGACAAAATAGAAAAACAAATGCCTCTGCAAAGTACACTATGGGCTGCCAATTAACAGGCACATTCTCGCTGTCCATCAACCAATGTTATTCTCTCACAAGAATTAAATTCTCGAGTATACAGTGTAGCTCAGGGAAGATGATTAAAAATCACCAATATTCTTCCGGATATTAAACTGGGCAAATGTGTCTGGACGGGGCGAATAGTGAGTTGCCTGAGTTACAATTAACAAAGTGCATTTATCTCACAAAATATACTCAAGACCAAAAGAAACGCACATGGCATAAAATGTTATTTTCAAATATAAGCAACAAACTTAAAATAATGATATTTGCGCACATGAAGTGTCTGAATGTTTATTAACGTTTTCAAATCAATACACACAATTATCGCCCCCCCCCCCCCCCCCCCCCCCCCCCCCCCCCCCCCCCCCCTTCCCCACCCCCCCCCCAATGAGATCGCACTTCTGCATATTCTGAAGTACCAACAAAATTTCCAACTGCACTAAAGTTTGTTCAAAGCACAGCGTGAATGTCTTAATATCGGGTGTGTCCCTCCATAGCTCTGGCACATTCTTGAAGACGATAAGGCATCGATCTCATCAAGTGTTGAATGGTTTCCATCGGGATGGCATTCCAAGTTCTCTGTAGAGCGTCTCTCAGCTGCCGTTGATTATGAGGGGCCTGTCGTTGCACATGTCGTCCCAACACGTCCCAAAGATGTTCGATACAGTTTAGGTCAGGTGAAACGGCAGGCCACTGCATAACTGGAACTCCATTCTGCTGCAAAAATCCCTGAGTAACACGAGCGGAGTGTGGCCTTGCATTGTCCTGTTGAAACACCATTCTGGCGGCGCCTCCGTTTGCTGCCAACAGCGGAAGCAGGTGGGGTCTGAGTACTTCATCCACATACCGCTGGGCAGTTAAGGTGCCGTCGATAAAGATGAGTCTGGACCTGAATCTGTAATTGATGGCAGCCCATACCATCACAGATTGACCACATAGCGATCTCGTTCAATGACACAGTTGTCTTCGAATCGTTCTCCTGGTCGTCTGTAATTTCGAAATCGGCCGTCGTTGTGGTGGATGCTGAACCGACTTTCGTCGGAAAAGACCACGTCTCGCCAACTTTGACGCCCTTGATAGCAACGGTTGAGAGCCCAGTTCAATCGTGCCTGCCGGTGTTGAGCTGTGAGGATCTGTCCGGTGTAGGGTCTATGACATATGAACTGAGCTTCCCTTAACCTCCTGCGCACGGTTTGACCACTGATGGCGTTGGCCACATGAAGCGGAGTTCCAATGGCCTGGTATATTAAGGCGTGGTGGGAGTGCCAGACGCGGGTCTGTGGCATGAATCGCTCATGAATGCGCCGAATGGCCCTGTCTTGCCTGTATGTCGTAACGCGTGGAGTGCCAGACCGGGGTCTGTCGGCGATGGTCCCTGTTGTTTGGTTTCGATACAATAGACGATAAATCGAGGTATGGTGAACTTGAAATGCCTGGGATACCTCTCTAACTGATGCTCTACCTCTGAGCATTTCCACGGCTTGATTACGCTCGTCAATATTCAGTCTAGGCATCGTTTTGCTGTGTGAAATTTTTATGGGTTCCATGCGCATTTTATAGAGAATTGGGTTAACAACAGACAACCAAAAGTCGTGCATGAAAAATCATGAAATGCACGAACTGTAATGAATTTTTATTCTGAGCGTTTGCTCCTCCACGCCGTAAACAACTCACCGCAGCACACATTTTCCACGTGCAGTATCGTCTTGCATTGCTAAAGTTGTGTTTAAAGACGATTTAAACTTGATTGTTTTTATTTTATTTGTCTGAAAATCAGAACAATTAATATGTGCGTTTCTTTTGGTCTTGAGAATATTATACACTTTAGGCACATGTGATGTAATCATCCGTCATCACTGATTCGGAGTCTGGGGTCACCTCTGGTGTCGGTTTTCTGCATGACTAGCCAGAATAAATCACCAGCGCTTGCTGTAGTGGTTATGAATATACTATTTTCGTATGTTGAGGTTGCCAGCCTCATATATAACCATTTAGCAAGAAAAACATGTCAAATTCACATTTGTAAATGAAATGTTCACAACTTATCTCAATTTGGTAATACACAATCTCCTCGCACAGTTTAGAATAGACACGAGTAATTTAGGTTATATGCTCTCAAATCACTTGGTCTGGACATTTTGAGTCCATTTTATGACGGGTGAATTTGCGAAACACTTTTTCTGGGAAAGTTTCTCTTATGACGCGTGATCCAATTCCTTATGTATCCAGTCCTAATATTTAAAGTCGTGGTTCCTTAAGTTTTCAGAGTTCGTATTTCAAACTGCAGTTTTACTCTTAAGTTTTCAGAGTTACCCAAATACTCGATCTGTCACTTATAATTATGGAATTCTAGGTCTTATTCTTCTTTCTCTGGCTTTTGGGAGTTGCTAGTTTGAAGTTGCGAATCGGTCTGTGTTCTGTGTTTCTGATTTTGCTAGATTATTTCTCTCATTCTCAGTTCAAATCCCAGATTGTATTTCCCGACTAACTTGCCAAAGAGAACCAGTGCATATTCCGGCTCTCACTTCAATCCAATCGTAAGCTCTTTTGCACTATGTGGGTAGGGGTGTTTACATTCATAATCCCCCCACGTAAATATTACATTTAATATTCCAACGTGTGACCTCTTTCAAATCATGCGGTAAAATTTTCGCCACTCACAACAAATCTGAGAACCTATTTGATGTCCAGCTGGTACCTTCAAATGTTGACTCGCCAGACACATTGCCTGTGATAATCACACACAGGGAAAGTCCCGTGAAACGATTATCTCATTATCGTCTGTGATCGTGCGTTCTCCAGACAGTCAAACAAAAAAATTGCCATCCGCTCAGGCAAATATTGTGGTTTCCTCAGACAATACAGACCGCAAATCGGATGTTTCTCGCCTGATTGTCGCTGGCCTCAGAAATGAATTACGTTAAAGTCGCTATCTCTCATTACGTTTGCCGTCTGTATTAAAAGGTGGAAGCCGGCTTTTCATGATAAAAATATCACTCGCTGACCTTTTCAATAAACGTAGTATTACAGTTGGGTCATCTGGCGTAACGTAAACTGTCTGTAAGATGTCACTGAAAGAATATAACCGCAATAAATATGCCAAATAATAGGATGATGAATGAGAGAAATGTAGAAATGAAGAGATACTGCCGGAGTGAATGAGAGTTATAAAAATTGCACTACTGATTTCGTCACAGAGTCCTGGCAACAAGCCAATAGTATTACAAAGTACTTCGTTTTATGAAATTATTTTGCGTAAGGAAATAGTGGCAGACCCACACACACACACAAATAGAGACAGCCCCAAAAAAAAAATTGAGACAGACCAAAAAAAAACAACAAAATAGAGATAGACACCCCCCCCCCCCACCCACCCCCCCCCCCCCCCCCCCCCCCCCCCACAAAAAAAAAGTGAGACAGACTCCAAAAAAAAAAAAAAAAAAAAAAGGCAGACCAAAAAATAGAGATAAGCTATTAAAAAAAATTGGAAACAGTGTCTCAAAAACTAGAATCGCGCCCAAAATTAGCTGAGCGTCCTTTCCCGATGTACTGTCACAGAAGGGCGATGGCGCCGTTTTTTTTTTGGGTCCTAGGTTCGATTCCCGGTAAGCCTATCACTTATATTTTCTTTTCTGTTGTCTAATGTCATCCTTTATGTCCAACGAGGACTGAAAATAAGAATACCGGTAAGCCTAATCAAAAAGAATCAATATCATCTTTACCTACTAGCTCCCCAAGGTGCATAGGCGTTCAGCAAATTTATACCAAGCCTTCTTGTTGTTACGTGCAGTCTTTGATATCTTGCAATATTATACATAGGTAATTTTTTAGTGCTTAAGGGAAAGTCATTATTGAGTTACTTCCCTTGAAAGTTGTGTCGGCTCTTTCGATCAAACTCCGCGGATAAATCCATTTTACTGCGATTTATTCGTTGTTTGGGTAATAATAGATTGTTCTTGCTTCAGAATATCTATGGCCTGAATTTATGTGTATTGTTTGTCTGAGTAGGACGAGTCTGTCTTATATCTGTATATCTTTACATATCTAAGTCGAACTATATGTTCTGTTGTCTCTAGAGAGGTCGAAGGCTATTCGGCGGATGTGTCGCTAGAGTGTGGTGTGATTTGGCTTCGTCCTGATAGGGACTGTGTTTTCCTATGTCGGCCTGTCGCCGGGGAAAAAGTGATCTCAGTATTTGTGGGGAAAGTGATAGTCGTCTAGACCTATCGTGTATGCTTTACCCCAGTGTTATGCGTATTGCCAAGGAATGGCAGTTTCATATTTCTTATAACAAGGTAATCCAAGATACTTTTATGAACTCTCGTACGAAGCCACCATTTTCGATAAGAGAATATATTTGACTCGATGAAAACGACTTCGATTCCTAGCAGCACTATATTCTGTAGAATGCAGTCAATTGTTCATGATCAAATCTACAGAGCAATGCAATGTTTTATGAATGACTAACTTTAGGACAGATTCATTATCTGTATCCAAACGTGAGTGACAGCTCACGAGTGAAGCCATCTTGGATCCAAACATGTAGTGACTTTCAAGAAGAGAAAAGGGGATGCCCGTATTATCGCTTGTTTAGTCCAGAGATCACTGCTACACATGTGAACCCTTTATCAGCGGTTCAATATTATTATATGAAAAAAATATGTGCTGAACATTATGTTGAAGAATCGTCGCTAGACGAGATTAGGTTTAGAAGCCATCTGAAATATTGTTTATAAGCTGACGTGCTCAGTCAGTGAAGTCAGATGATTTATATGTATGGGCGATGCTGAGGGCTTGGCTACTGACAGTCCATTATAATATTAATCTACATGAGTGCCCATGTAACATAACATTGCAAGACCAGTTATCCACTGTACTATGATGTATTATGCCAACCTGTGATTTGTCACTATCTGTGCTGTCGAGTGTGTACGTCCAATTAAACTTTAGAAAAGGTACACAGTCGTTGGTGTCGATGACTTCCAGTCATACATGAGTGTGAGAAAAGAACATTTGTCAACAACACGAACCCTTATCATCATTCGCACATTGTACACTCAATCCATGTCTACACACCACTGCGTAGGTCAAGTTGACATTCCATACACTACAGTGGAGCAAACAACACCATAGAGATCTTATCAACTGATGATGATGATGATGTCTGCTTCCATCCACTTATATCTATCTTTGGTGGATATCATTAACGGGAATAAAAATTCAACATTATCAACTTTATCAACTGGTGGACCAGCTTTCTGGGTTTGACCTCGCAGAAGTTCAGAAGTCAACAGATTACCGATACCAGACCGTTTCCTGTGGCTGATACGACACACTTGCAGTATTGGTTTGCTCTTTGTCAACACTTCGTCACGTGACCTGTCAGGTGAATGCAGTATGTAGGTCAGCGTTGTTGACATTTTTTACATTAGACATTACAGAGTTTCACAGAACAGTTGGATCAATTCTTGTCAATGTTAACAGGAAGACAGTATTTGTGAACTAAGAAGTCCTATTTTCATCGATGGATCTTCTTGTTTTCCATATATGAACTTTAATATTTAAGGCCAGAATGTTTAATTGAATAAAGTGGCAGTTTGTTTATTTTCATAAAAATAACTTTGCCATTACTGTAAAACTGAGCCTATTTTGCAACACATACTATCATACACATAATTTATATATATTTATGTTTACATGTTATTTGTTTGTATAGTATGTTAGTTTCTATGTCAGCGGGTTGTGTTTAAGGTTGGGCGGCGTCCTCACAACAGAATATCCCACGTCATAGAGGGTCCGTTGTGGGCGTTTTCTATAGGTGCAATTTTCTTGATTGAAAATTTGCTGCGACAACTGTTGCTTTTGTGTTAGCTGTGAAGTCTGTAATTATTGTTATTTTTGTAATATTTCTTTGTTCTTTAGTTTTGTTTTGATTTGTTTGTAATTTGTTGGTCTAACCTTTTCTATCTTTCAGTTCTATTCACAATTTATATTCATATATTGTGACGTCATTTGTGTTGTTATTCTTTGCAGATTCAGTGATTATTTTCATTGCTTTCCCTATTTGATTTATTTTGATTTCTGCAAACGTTCTTGTATTGTCAGTCCTATTTGTACTTTATGTATTCTGTTGGTTGACATATGTTTTATATAGGTATATTTCATAAGACACAATTGCCTGTGCACTGCACTTGGATTATGGTATAAACCAGTACCTGATTATTATTACTATTATACAAGACCTTATTAAAGGCTTGTGACCCACAGATATTGGGATAGTATACTGATTAATCAAGTCATTGAGAACTTGTGGTATTATTATTGATTCAGGTGATTAGTATTATTGTTAGACATCATGTCTACTTTAGAATACTTCATTACACAAGGGAAAGCCCTTGATAAGACTGGTCAACAATTAGAACAATGGGCAGTTGCTCAATATGACAAAGCATTAGCTGCAGAAGAGTGAAGAGCTATGGCAGAAGAGAAAAGATTAGCTGCAGAAGAAAGAAAAGCTATGGCGGAAGAGAAAAGATTAGAAAGAGAAGCTGAGGCTGCTGCTGAACAAAAGAAATTGCAGATGCAGGTGGAGGAAAGGAGATTTGAAGCTGAACAAAAAAAAAATTAGAAAGAGAAGCTGCGGCTGAACAAAAAAGATTAGACAGTGAAGCTGAACAAAAAAGATTAGACAGGGAAGCTGAACAAAAAAGATTAGACAGTGAAGCTGAACAAAAAAGATTAGACAGGGAAGCTGAACAAAAAAGATTAGACAGGGAAGCTGAACAAAAAAGATTAGACAGGGAGGCTGAACAAAAAAGATTAGATGCTGAAGAGAAAAAAGCAATAAGAGAACATGAATTTGAGTTGGAGAAATTGAGATTGACAAGTATGAGTAATGTTAATCAGGCATCTAGTGGTAATGGTAAACCTTCTACTTACAAGGTTAAGGTTCCACCGTTCAATCAGTCCAGTGACGATATTACATTCTGGCTGGATAGATTTGAACGTTCTTGTCGTACACATAATGTGGATAAATCACAATACGCTAATCAATTATCAGAAAACTTGAAAGGTGAATCTTTGACTAGATTATGCCTTGTAGGAGAAGCAGATAAGGATAATTATGATGTCATTAGGGCGGCTTTGATAAAAAAATATCAGCTAAGTGAGGAAGGCTATCGCCTTTTATTTAAAACGATGGTACCTGAGACGGGTGTAGAATTCTCAGAATTCACTGCAAAGGCACGTCTCACAGTTGATCGTTGGATTGAGCTTTCCAAAACAGAAAAAACGTATGAAGGACTTATGGATTTGTTGCTCAGAGATAAGATTATGTCATGTGTGAACAAACCTTTCCTTGAATTTATACATGAGCGTAAACCCAAATCTCTAAAAGAAATGGAAGAATATTGTTCCCAATATGTCACTGCACACCCCGACGTGACTTTTGGCAACACTAAGATTAAGGAGAGTATGCCAGTTGCTTCAGCAACACCATACAATCCCAATTATTCACACAGATTTCAGGGACCTCAAAACAGATTTGATAAAAAAGGTAACCATAATAGTTATCAAAACCAAGGTAACCAATCATTTCAGGGTTCTTCTTCAAAGAACTGGAGACGACCTGATAGCTCTCGACACAGGGGTGGTCATAATTATAGGAATTTCCGTAGAGGAAGTAATTATAGAAACTATCAGGGTTATCCGTCTTGGAGTCAACAAGATCATAATTACAGAGATACTCATTATAATGAATATGATAATGGTAACCAAGGGAACTATGACTCAAACCCAAATAGGGGTTACAATAGAGGTAACAATAACTACAGAGGTGATAATAACCGAGGTAGATCTCAAAACAAAAGACATAAACCACATTTTCAGGCAAACTCTGTACAACAAGAGTCCCATGAAGCCTATAAACAGAGTAAAGATAATAATGATGCTAGTAATATGGCATGTGCCGCTTTTGATTTTGGGAGAGCATCTCAGTGCCCCCAATGCAAAACGTTATTTGAGCCAACCACAGTGTCTACTTTAAGCTGTGGCCATCCTCTTCCTGCTCTTCCAGCATCAGTCGCGCATGATGGAAGAGGTTCTCTTGTCTTACATAAGGGTTTAGTGAATAACAATCCAGTCTCTGTGCTATTTGATTCTGGATGCACCACAATTGGTGTTAGGCAGTCACTCGTAGATCCTTCCCGTGCCACTGGACAAGTAGTCAAATGTGTAACATTTGGCGGCACATTAGAGAAATACTCTACTGCTATCATTAGGATTGCTACTCCTTTCTTTACAGGAGATGTACACGCATGTCTTCTTCCGAATCCGATCGCTGACCTCATCATCGGTCGCATTCATGGAGTCAAGGAATGCACTCCGCAACAAATTTCCACGTGGGAAAGGCAAAACATGCAGATTGCTAACGCTGTAGTCACTAGAGCTCAGGCTCTTAATGTGCCTCAAACTTCATCTATTGAAGATAATGAAGTGCATAACCAAGATAATCCCTTGGTAATTTCTCGTGACTCGTTTATAAAACAGCAAGAAGATGATCCCACTCTGAAGAAATTCTTCATTCTTGCAACTAAAGGTGATCCGAATAAGGACACAAGTCGTAAATCGTGGATTACAAAGAAGAATGGCGTACTTGTACGTATGGTTCAAGACTCCATTACGTCAAGTCATTCTCAAATCCTGGTTCCCAAGAATTTGAGAGTTAAAATTTTGCAGCACGCTCACGACTCTCAGTGTGCTGGACACATGGGTTTTTCCCGTACTAAGTCAAGAGTCCTTGCGGCTTTCTTTTGGCCATTGGTAAACAAGGACATACGTATTTATTGTCGATCTTGTAAAGTATGTCAGGAAGTTAAATCCAAAGGTCCACGGCATGCTGCACCCATTCAGGCGGCGGACATTCCTATTCGGCCGTTTCAAAAAATGGCCATAGACATAATTGGTCCATTTAAGATCAAGTCTGCCAGAGGACATCAGTTTATCTTGACGTGTGTTGATATGTGCACACGTTGGCCAGAGGCTATTCCTCTGAAGAGCATTACTACTGCTGATATTGCAGATGCTCTTTGGCTTATATTTTCTCGTCTGGGGTTCCCCGGAGAGATATTGTCAGACCATGGCACCCAACTAATATCAGATACCATGTCTCAAGTAATGTCTACTCTGCAGATAGATAGATCTTTAAGTAGTATCTACCATCCAATGTCTAATGGTATGGTCGAACGCCTTAATAGAACACTTAAAAACTTACTGGGGAAGATAACTGAGGATCATCCTCAAGACTGGGACAGAGTTTTACCTGCGGCCCTCTTCGCTTACAGAGAGGTACCCAATGAACATACGGGATTTTCTCCCTTTGAACTCGTCTTTGGCGCGCGTCCGCGTGGCCCTATGTCGTTGCTTCACGATCTCATAACATCTGACAATATTGACGATGACACAAAGTCATCCTACGAATATGTCATCGCGTTGAGACAAAAAATTATCGAAGCATGCAAATTAGCAACTTCTTCTTCTGAATTTGCGAAACAGAAGGCAAGGCAATTTGCCAATAAGAAGAGATGCTTACGACAACTTTGTCCTGGTGACAAAGCATTTGTATTACTACCTTGTAGGGAAAACAGATTACTTATTTCTTGGAAAGGTCCGTACGATATAATATCGAAAATTTCCGATGTCGACTATATTGTCGATATTGATGGGAAGCATAAAACCTTCCACATCAATATGCTTACTGAATTCCATGAACGTCCGGATTATTTGCAACCCATTTTCCAAGCAACGGACAATTCTCCAGTACAACATGGTCATTACTCATCACTGTCCGTGATACAGGATGAGGAAACAAGTTTTTCAGATGTAAATCTTCCTCTTCCAATGATCCCACTTCATTCCAGTGAATCATGGAAGAACGTTACTGTCTCTCCTGATTTGTCTCTAGGAGAACAGCGACAAGTTTCAACTATGTTGCAAACATTTCAGGATGTACTCACTGACATCCCTGGACAAACGAATGTCATTCAACATGACATTGTTCTAACTGACCATACTCCTATTAGGGTTAGACCTTATCCTATACCTATACATTTTCAAGCACAGGTCGAGAAAGAGTTGGATGAGATGATAGATTTGAAAATAATCGAACCATCCACCTCTGCATATTCTTCGCCGATGGTTATTGTGCGTAAAAAAGACAATAACATACGTCTTTGCGTTGACTATCGAAAATTGAATCAAGTAACGAAGTTCGATGCCGAACCTATGCCTTTACTGGAAGAGCTACTTACTCGACTCTCCAAATCTCATTTTTTCACTAAACTTGATTTGTCTAAAGGATATTGGCAAGTTCCTTTATCTGAACGCGCCAAACCTCTCACGGCTTTTTCAACACCTAGAGGTTTGTTCCAATGGAATTTTATGCCTTTCGGTCTTATGAACGCACCAGCTACGTTCGTACGCATGATGCGCCGAATCCTATCTTATCGGTCAGATGTCATTGCATATCTAGACGACATCTGTCTTTTCAGCGATACTTGGGAAGATCACTATTCAGGGTTAGATGAATTGCTGTCTACTTTGCGTGAGCACAACCTGACAGCGAAACCCTCTAAAGCCTATATTGGTTTTAGCGAAATTTCTTTCCTAGGCCACCGAGTTGGTCATGGTTTCCTAAAGACAGAGGACCATAATACTAGTAAGATACTTAACATCTCAATCCCTAAGACTAAAAAAAAACAGGTGAGAAGTCTGTTAGGTCTTATTCAATTTTATGGCAGATTCATTCAGAATCTATCCTCTATCATGGCACCTCTCTCAACACTTCTAAAGAAAGGTTCGCCTAATGTGGTCCACTGGTCTCAGGAATGCCAATGCTCTCTGGATAAGATTAAAACACTGTTTTCAACACCACCTATTTTAGTGCTACCCACTAAAGATAAGACATTCGTTCTTCGTAGTGACGCTTCATCCACTGGGATTGGAGCGGCACTAATGCAAGAGTACTCTGGAACTCTGCATCCTGTAATGTATATTTCCAGAAAACTTAATGCGGCAGAAAGGAATTATTCGGTTTTAGACCGTGAGCTATTAGCTATGGTTTGGTCGATCCTCAAACTACAGAGATTCCTTCTAGGCGCACATTTCATAGTAGAAACCGACCAAAAAGCTCTTACTGCTATACAGAGTAAGAATTTGAAGAGCTCGAGGTCTACTCGATATGCA
This sequence comes from Oreohelix idahoensis, assembly GCA_024509875.1. Lineage (NCBI taxonomy): Eukaryota > Metazoa > Mollusca > Gastropoda > Stylommatophora > Oreohelicidae > Oreohelix > Oreohelix idahoensis. Next base: position 152,889 of record JAMPIV010021451.1, read on the forward strand.
ATTGCTCTTCAACCTTTTCATTTCTCTGTGCGAGCTATTCGTGGATCAGATAATGTGATGGCAGACATTCTGTCAAGATGCCCACATGATTCCACATAACTATTAGGGCTTAGACTTCTTGATATGTCTAGTTCTATAGTAGTTCCTTTTCTATATCATGATAGATACACATTTGTAATTTAATAATATAATGATTGTATCACTACATAGCGGTTCATGGATGTTTATTCACCGCTGTGCTTTGATGATTTTTTTTCTTCATAAATCATAAATTTAAGATATCTAATACGAAATGATGATATGAATTTTTTAGGCATTGTGTAATTGCCAGAATTGTATTATACTTTGATGACACCTTCCTGGAAAAATATACTTGTAGAGAAATAATTTCTCTCAGTTTATGAGACACATTCTCACCAGTCGCTCCATAAGTCGACTTAGCCTCATATTAGGCGTTATAGGTATTCCTGATATTTTCATCTGCGCATTATTCATGCGTTGTGAGCCTATTGTACGTTGCTCCTAGATGTATTTCAAAAAAAAAAAAGTTCCATTTTTTTTTTTCCCGGGAGGTGTGGTAAGACTGTTACGTGCAGTCTTTGATATCTTACAATATTATACATAGGTAATTTTTTAGTGCTTAAGGGAAAGTCATTATTGAGTTACTTCCCTTGAAAGTTGTGTCGGCTCTTTCGATCAACTCCGCGGATAAATCCATTTTACTGCGATTTATTCGTTGTTTGGGTAATAATAGATTGTTCTTGCTTCAGAATATCTATGGCCTGAATTTATGTGTATTGTTTGTCTGAGTAGGACGAGTCTGTCTTATATCTGTATATCTTTACATATCTAAGTCGAACTATATGTTCTGTTGTCTCTAGAGAGGTCGAAGGCTATTCGGCGGATGTGTCGCTAGAGTGTGGTGTGATTTGGCTTCGTCCTGATAGGGACTGTGTTTCCTATGTCGGCCTGTCGCCGGGGAAAAAGTGATCTCAGTATTTGTGGGGAAAGTGATAGTCGTCTAGACCTATCGTGTATGCTTTACCCCAGTGTTTATGCGTATTGCCAAGGAATGGCAGTTTCATATTTCTTATAACAAGGTAATCCAAGATACTTTTATGAACTCTCGTACGAAGCCACCATTTTCGATAAGAGAATATATTTGACTCGATGAAAACGACTTCGATTCCTAGCAGCACTATATTCTGTAGAATGCAGTCAATTGTTCATGATCAAATCTACAGAGCAATGCAATGTTTTATGAATGACTAACTTTAGGACAGATTCATTATCTGTATCCAAACGTGAGTGACAGCTCACGAGTGAAGCCATCTTGGATCCAAACATGTAGTGACTTTCAAGAAGAGAAAAGGGGATGCCCGTATTATCGCTTGTTTAGTCCAGAGATCACTGCTACACATGAGAACCCTTTATCAGCGGTTCAATATTATTATATGAAAAAAATATGTGCTGAACATTATGTTGAAGAATCGTCGCTAGACGAGATTAGGTTTAGAAGCCATCTGAAATATTGTTTATAAGCTGACGTGCTCAGTCAGTGAAGTCAGATGATTTATATGTATGGGCGATGCTGAGGGCTTGGCTACTGACAGTCCATTATAATATTAATCTACATGAGTGCCCATGTAACATAACATTGCAAGACCAGTTATCCACTGTACTATGATGTATTATGCCAACCTGTGATTTGTCACTATCTGTGCTGTCGAGTGTGTACGTCCAATTAAACTTTAGAAAAGGTACACAGTCGTTGGTGTCGATGACTTCCAGTCATACATGAGTGTGAGAAAAGAACATTTGTCAACAACACGAACCCTTATCATCATTCGCACATTGTACACTCAATCCATGTCTACACACCACTGCGTAGGTCAAGTTGACATTCCATACACTACAGTGGAGCAAACAACACCATAGAGATCTTATCAACTGATGATGATGATGATGTCTGCTTCCATCCACTTATATCTATCTTTGGTGGATATCATTAACGGGAATAAAAATCCAACATTATCAACTTTATCACTTGTCCAGTGACATCCGTTCGAGGTCATTTCATTTCTTCTTTATTCATTTCATATATGTCTCCAGTTCTCTTCTCCGTAAGTTTTTTGGGTCTCCCTTTAACTTTGTGCTTCCTCATAAGTGAACAGCTACACTCAAGGATCCATCGGGAGTGAACGGTAACATGATGTTGTTGAGGATACACGATTACTGGCAAACTCATCAAGTAAAACCAATTATTACATAAACTAATACTGTAAGGGTCATGGCTTCTTTAGCGCAGGTTTCCTGGAGAATAGCTGCAGTGTTGGCTCTATGCACTATTGTGAGCAACAAGGGACATAATAACGATGATATACTGTCATAACACGGGCAAGGCACTCTGGGATTGCCACGTAAACTAGTGTCTTTATGATAAATTATGAATTGCACAACATAAATTCTGCTATAAATTTATGGTTAATGCCCTGAACAGGATATTTCTTGTGGGATTTGAACTACAACTACAAATACATGTAATTATAGTAGTGGGAAATCATTATCTTTGGTATTTGACGAGGAAAAGACGATTTTGTCGGTAAATTCGAACAACAACATTGAAATCCCACGAAAGTTTACCAGAGGAAAAGTGAACCCAGGCACGGACCTCTGAGAAAGCAAGGGTTAGACCTGAGATTATGTATTAAGACCGGTCTCAGACACAGTTCCTTACTTCTTGAAATCATTTCAAGATCTGACAGAGCTGAGAAGTTATCCAGAGGGCCGACTCTTATAGTTAGAAGCCTTAACATAGAACACAACAAGATAACTGAGAAGGAGCCTCAACTTAACTTTATGGTAAGCGATTTGTATAGATCGGAGCTTCAAACAGCCGCAGACTTGAGGGTACAGCTCCCCATCGAGGCCAGCTCTTTGACGTGGAGATGGGGCTCAAGTACAGCCATAAGCGGCTGAAAAACCAAGACTGGCCAGGCCCTCCTACACTCGAGCAAGACCACAGTCTGCCCTAGCAAGTCAAGGTGCTGAAGACGGAGGTAACCAGCCAAAAGGCGCACCACAGCAATCAGGATGCCACGCACATGCGCTATGGAAGTATGCCTATATCTGCAAAACGTTATGGCACTCGCCCTGTGACGGACACCCAGGCAGGCGCAGTGCCGGGCCCTCTGCCTCGGAAGGGCCCAACCCCTACTACTGGGGGTCCTTCTCAATTGCCCCGTGGAGCCAGGAGGCATGAGAATAGAGCTACTGGCCAAGCAAAGAAAAGACCATTTAAATTAATGCACTGGAATGCTGAAGGCGTCAATAGTAAAAAAGACGGCTACAGCAAAAAATTAGAGCTCGAAAATATCTTGAATGAAGAGCAAGTAAATGTATGTTGCTTGCAAGAAACCCACCTCAACAAGGACATAGCCTTCAAAATCAGAGGCTACCAGTGCTACCGATCTGACCAAATAGACAGGCGAAAGGGTGGAATACTGACACTCGTGAGGAATAACATCAGTGCATGTCAGCTTGAAACATATATGGAGGGGGCGGAATACCAGATGCTTCATCTCAGGACAGAAAGTTCAGAACTCCACCTGCTCAACTACTACTGTCCGAGCGACCGCCCACTGGCACTAGATACAATCCCAGCAAAAGAAAGACTGATTGTATGCTGAGACTTCAACAGCCACTCATAGAGCTGGGGCTATGATCACATGGACAGGAGAGGTGAGGAGCTTGAAAACTGGCAGGATGACAATGGGCTTATCCTGATTAACCAGCCAATCGACCCACCAACCTTCTACTCGAGATCATGGCACACCACCTCTGCACCAGACCTTGCATTCCACTCACCCGGCCTGGAGTGGAACACCACACGCATTGTAGGGAAACAACTTGGAGGCAGCGACCACCGGCCAGTCTTTCTAATTGTGGAAAATGAACTTGTCAAGGAGAGCAGCACTCTCTCTAGGTGGAACTACAAGAAGGCAGAATGGACAATGTACCAGCACCGTACTAGTATACTGGCTAGAGATCTGACTGTAGACAAAAACATCAATAAGCTAGTCGATGAATTCAGCAGATGCATATTACAGGCTGCTCGTGAAACAATACCTAGAGGGGCTCGTAAGCACTACAAACCATATTGGAGTAGTGAACTAGAGCAGCTGCACAACGACGTGGAAACAGCTCGAAAGCAGGCAGAGACCAGTCGATGCCAAGAACACCACAATAACTACCAGCAAGCCAAGGCCAAATTTCAAAGGGCCAAGTTGCAGGCCAGGCGAAGAAGCTGGAAGGAGAAAACAGAGTCCTTGAACTTCGAAAGAGATACGAGGAAACTGTGGAAGCTGGTAAAACAACTTAACGATGAAGGTACAGAGAGAAACTCAAGGATTGTTCTGTACAAAGATGGAAACATCCTCATGGGAAAACAGGCAGCTGATCACTTTGCAGACTCCTTTGCTAAAGACAACAACATCGAAGTTAGCCCAGAGAAGCAACAGGAGACTCGTGAGAAACAACAATACGCAGGACGAGATGGAACCATACCTGAAGTTATGGAGGCACCAATCACAATCAGAGAACTGGAGCTTGCAATATCCAAATTAAAAATGAGAAAGTCGCCAGGAGTTGATGGAGTGTCCAATGAAATGATTAAGAACTTGGGAACCGCAGCAAAAACAAAGCTGCTGCAGATCTTCAATATCTGTTGGAACTCAGGCAGAGTTCCACAGACCTGGAGGGAAGAAATCATGATACCACTCCTAAAACCAGGAAAAGACAGTTCCACTGCCTCCAGCTACAGACCAATCAGCCTTACAAGCTGCCTCTGCAAAACAATGGAATGTATCATCAACCTCAGGCTACAGTGGTACCTTGAAAGTGAAAACCTTCTTGTACCACAGCAGGCGGGCTTTAGGCAGTGTTATTCCACCGAAGATCAGGCAACTTACCTTTCCCAAGAGATTGAGGATGCGTTCCAAGATAAGAAACTGGTACTAGCAGCATGGATAGATCTAAGGAAAGCATTTGACAAGGTTTGGAAAGAAGGGCTTCTGAAGAAACTGAGAAATTGTAGAGTGAATGGTAAGATGTACAAATGGATGAAAGCATACCTGCATAACAGAAGAGCCCGAGTACAACTAGATGGCCTCAAGAGTAAGAAAATTCTACTGCGTCATGACGTCCCTCAGGGAGGGGTTCTGTCCCCCACACTTTTCCTAGTCTACATCAATGACCTGGTTGCTGAACTACCATATGGAATGAAAGGGGCGATGTACACTGATGGCCTGGTAATATGGTGCACAGATGAGCATGCAACAGTGGCCACTAAACTGCTACAAAGAGCTATAGATGCCTTAACCTCATGGGCAAATAGATGGTGTGTCAGCATCAACACAGACAAGTGCAGCACTACGCTCTTCACCCTCTATCCCAAACAAAAAGCTGGTGTCATCAAGATAAACGAAGAGCTCCTGAGAGAAGATAAACAACCCACCTATCTCGGAGTTACATTCGATCATAGGCTGACATGGAAGCAGCACATCAACAAGGCAGCAACAAAGGCCAGGAGGAAGTTAGCCATTCTGAGACAACTAAGTGGAACCACATGGGGAGCCAGTGGGAAAATACTTAGTAAAGTTTACCAGCAGGGCATACGACCACACCTGGAATATGGGTCAGCTGCATGGTGTCCAGCATCAAACACCACATTACAAGAGCTAGATAAGGTGCAAAATCAGGCACTTAGGGTCATCACGGGGGCAATGAAATCAACGCCTATAGTGGAGATGGAGAAAATGGGGAGGATACAAGCACTGAGAAAACGCAGAGACACGAAAGTGCTAACACAGGCAAAAAAGTTCCGCTGTATGCCGAGCCATCCAATGAAGGACAGATTCCAAAACCTAGCAATGGGGCGACTGAAAAGAAGCAGCTTTATCCACCAGGCCAAACGATTACGTAGACAAACCTCAGACCTGCCTGAAGTTAACAGCCCCCTAAAGTCTGTGCCAGAACAAACCCCTTGGAGAGAGGAGCATGGACTACCAGTACACATCCACACAAAAGTGAAAGGAATATTCGACAGGGATGAACAGAACAGCGTGCAACGTAGGACAGTCACTCTCAGTTTCCTGGATGATGAATACCCACAGGACCTCTGGGTCCGAGTATACACGGATGGGTCAGCACAGAATGCAGTAAAGAATGGAGGAGCAGGAGTGTACATAGAATACCCAAACAACACTAGGGATACGGTCAGAGCACCAACGGGGAAATTCTGTAACAACTATGATGCAGAAGTCCAGGCAATCAAGGTGGCAACTGAGAAACTACTGAACACCAATCTCGGTCCACAGCCTGTAGTATTCCTGACAGATGCAAGATCAGCACTCCAAGCACTTCAGTCCAGAAAATTGCCAGGCATACAAGCCCTACTTTCTGAATTGTGCAACCAGCGCAGGGTCACCATGCAGTGGATACCGTCTCATTGTGGAATACCAGGAAACGAGAGAGCAGACGAACTGGCTAAAGAAGGTGCTGCAGACAAGCAACCGGATGTACCAGTTACATACCATCAGAAGAAAAAGATGATCAAATCTATCAGAAAGCCACCAACACCAACGCAGGATGACTACCAAGCTATGAACAGATCAGAACAAATAGTCATCCTGCGCCTCAGAACAGGACACAACCGCCTCCGCAGCCACATGTATACAAAATTCAAGATTGGCAATTCAGCCATGTGTACATGTGGACAGGCACCCCAGACTGCGGAGCACGTACTTCAAGATTGCCCCGAATATGATATATTGAGGCAAACCCACTGGCCCAGAGAAACAACACTGGAAGCAAAACTATATGGACCTCTGTATGAACTACAAAAGACAGTGAAGTTTATACAAGAAACAACATTGCAGATATAGACAATATAGTTCAAGCGAACGAAAAAAGAAGAAGAAGAGGGTACAGCTGTGACTTGAGGGTTGTCTATAAGCTCACGAAATAATTTAGTGAATTAATGTGCATTTAAAATTAATGAATATTTAAAATTAATGTTACGCTTAACGTAAATCCTCATGTCTTTATCTTGCCTTGTGCCCGAAGAAAGATGGCTTCCATCACTATATAACCTCAATTTTGGACAGCAATGGCGCAGCTAGAAGTCCTTGTTAGGACTGACAAACGCTAGCAATAAAAGCTTACAGTTCCTTTTAGGGTCTTGCTTTTTGGTGCCGTGCTCAAAGAGTTCGTCATCTCTTTTTCTTTCTTAACTTTTATTTCGGTACATTTTGTCGATGTATTATAAGGAAAACAATTTTGCTAACTTTGGCAAAATGCTAAGCCAAAGGGAAGTAGTCATGGCTGGGTTTAGAAAATGTCTTTAACTGATGTCAAAACTCTTAAATGTATTGAAAGGTTGTACGCCATACCCCCCTTTTGACTGATTTAACCACAGCCTCAAGACGGTGTTGTAGAAATTGATCAACAGTGGCCAGTCAGCATCACAGGGCCATCTTGGTTATAAACCACAGATGCCATAACCTGGTCCTATTTTGCAGGTTCAGCTAGTGGTGAAAAACGTGGCACAATTTTGGACATTGTGAACTGTTTAACAGTGGACCAACACTGTTCCTGACATAAGCATAGCATCTTCAGTGTCCAGATGTTTTAACGACCGAAGAAAGTCAGATACTGCAACGTGTCAAGCAAGTTATGTACAACTTATCGTGAAAACACAAACCAAGGCACCCAAGCCAATAACATGATGAAAATGATTAAACAGTGACAATATACGTTGCGTAAATTGTGTGAAATCTTGTAAGATATTGATATCATCTCATCAAAACTCATAAACCGTCACGGGTCGTAGGTGTGCCATGGTGGAATCATCAGCAGACAGGGTCCTCCACTGCTCTCTATCCTCAGCAATGCGTACAAGTGTGGAAAAACCGTGCCCTGCTTATTCTTTGATGTTATCAGCCCAGGATTTTCTTTGCCTTCCTCTTCTCCGTTTACCTTCGACTGTTCCCTGGAGGATCGTTTTCACCCATACCTGAATTACAACCCTTTTTAACGCCCATCCCTCTAATGGGAAATAAGCTCATGCAGTGTTTAACGAGCCAAAGCAAATCTGAAATTGAATTTGGCAGTAGTGGTTTCCTACTCGCATCTTGATCACCAGTCAGAGCATTTCGGTTTCCTTTACGCAAGATAATTTCATAAAACGAAGTACTTTGTAATACTATTATCTTGTTTCCACGGCTCAAGTCTCTCAAGTCACTCGCTGTCCTTGTAAAGCTGAAGAGTATTATCAGAACTGATAATTTTTTTAAACAGTAAACAAAAATTTGCCGTGATAACGGTTAGGGATTCGACGTAAGAATTTATGGTTTGGCTATAACGTGACACAGTGAGATCAATGGATAAGTACGGTTACGTGTGGTTCAACCACTGCGGATTTTAAAGTCTTTGTTGTTATTTATGTCTCAGAACCATACAATGTGACTAAATGTGTGAGTTGAGAGATTGTTATATTTGTGTTGGACTCGATGTATTGTAATGTCCATACATGCCACTATGCAATATGGAAGCTCCTTTTGTTACATCACATATTAATGTGTGGTGGAGGCAGTGGGTAGGGAGTTATGGTCATGATTGAGCTCACAAGGAGCCTTGTCAAACACATCATCACAACTTTAGTTTAGGCAGCACTATGTGCCGGTCAAAAATACACATTTTAGAATTTAGGTCTTAGCTCTGCATTTAAAGAAACTTTGTGATATACATATTTACAGGCGCGGATGTGAGCCTAGTGTACATTTATTTATCCCTTAAAAAATATAAATGCAAATTTCTATAATAATAACAATATCCAGAAACATTCTCTACGGAATTTAAAATTCTTTGTCGTTTCTGTCTTTGTGACAAGTGCTTTTAGAAATATCTTTATTCAATAACTACTTAATGTTTTAATTGTTATGACTTTTTTTCTCACAAAAACTGCGTCCCTTGATAATAAAAATTACGTCCCTTAGATTATACTCATAATTGTTTCTTAACGAAACAGTATGAGGGTGAATATGTGATGGTGGAAAATTGATATGAGTTCCCAGCGTCAAGGTCTGGCTGTCAGTGGAATACAGCAAGTTAGATAAAAGTCAGTGACGTTACCTGCTTGTTGTACATGAGTTGTAAGAAAGTGCTAAATATCACTCAACAGGATTATATTTAATGTTGATCCTAAGACTGCGCCCTTGCCAAAACAAAAAGGCAACCCCAGCTGAAGTTTGAAGATGTGCGCAAGAGATACATGAAGAGTAAAGTCTAGGATTATGGGTGGACGGAGATGTCGAGTTGCTAGCTAAGTTTATGCGAAAAGATGTTCTTACAACATCAGATGGAAATAGCTATGATATTGATGCCCCCTAACGAAATGGGTTCAGTTCGAATCGGAGGCCTAATAGTGAAGAGAAGGATACCACTTGAGAGCCATGACCCAAGCGGGACTGCTGCCATAAAATGTCAAGGACGATCAGATGATCAGTATAAGATATAATATTTCTACAGAGTGATTGACAAGTGAATCTCTTCTTTTCCAAATGTTATTATCCGCAGTTAAACTTACTTAATAAACATGAGACATGTATAATTCAAGGAGCAATTAAGGCAATTTGAAGTTTGACAAATACGTTGTAATTTTTTTTTTTTACCAGAAACAAATCAAAATAAACTAAATTCTAAAATGGCCAATAAAATCAATGTAACAAGAGAGACTAAAATTATTGCCTGCTATGACGTCACGTGCCTGATTTCCCCCCTGCGCTGTAGTTTTACAATATTATTTACAATAAATCAAAAATTAAATAAGATATAAAAAATCAGATCAGACATCAACATGTGAATCATCATTTGATGTAATAAAATAACAGATAATTCTCGGTATTGTGACGTTTGTTTCGTATAAAGTAAGTGGATAAATGAAGAAATACAAATGTAAAAATAGCACGTACCTTTTTAGTCACCCTGTATAATCACGTGTCTAATTATCTAGGTCACATGTCGTATAGTTCACGGGTGTCTTTGAAGAGACCAAGAAAGAAATAGGACTATTGTACATTCAGCCATGTCGTTCAATGCGCCTAATACAAGGTCATGAATGGAGATAGCAAACTCCTCATGTAAAACAAATTACTACATGAACCGCTGCTATGAGAGCATGTAACTGCTTCGTGCAGACTTCCTGCAGGACTAACTACAGTGGTGACTTGGTGCAGGCTTCCTGCAGGACTAACAACAGTGGTGACTTGTTGTAGCCTTCCTGCGGGACTAACTACAGTGGTGACTTGGTGCAGGTTTCCTGCGGGAATAACTACAGCGTGACTTGGTGCAAGCTTCCAGCGGGACTAACAACAGGGGTGACTTGGTGCAGGCTTCCAGCAGGACTATTTACAGTGGTGACTTGGTGCAGGTTTCTTGTGGGACTAACTACAGTGGTGACTTGGTGTAGGCTTCCTGCAGGACTAACTACAGTGGTGACTTGGAACAGGCTTCCTGCGGGACTAACTACAGTGGTGACTTGGTGTAGGCTTCCTGCAGGACTAACAACAGTGGTGACTTGGTGCAGGCTTCCAGCAGGACTAAGTACAGTGGTGACTTGGTGCAGGTTTCTTGTGGGACTAACTACAGCGGTGACTTGTTGCAGGCTTAGTGCAAGACTAACTACAGTAGTGGCTTGTTGCAGGCTTCCTGCAGGAGTATCTACAGCGGTGACTTGGTGTAGGCTTCCTGTGTGACTAACTACAGTGTGACTTAATGTAGGCGTCCTGCTGGACTAACTACAGTGGTGATTGGTGTAGGCTTCCTGCAGGATTAACTACAGTGGTGACTTGGTGTAGGCTTCCTGTGTGACTAACTACAGTGTGACGTGATGTAGGCGTCCTGCTGGACTAACTACAGTGGTGATTGGTGTAGGCTTCCTGCAGGACTAACTACAGCGATGATTTGGTGTAGGCTTCCTGTGGGACTAACTACAGTGGTGACTTTGTGTAGGCTTCCTGTGTGACTAACTACAGTGTGACTTGATGTAGGCGTCCTGCTGGACTAACTACAGTGGTGATTGGTGTAGGCTTCCTGCAGGACTAACTACAGCGGTGATTTGGTGTAGGCTTCCTGTGGGACTAACTACAGTGGTGACTTGGTGTAGGCTTCCTGTGTGACTAACTACAGTGTGACTTGATGTAGGCGTCCTGCGGGACTAACTACAGTGGTGACGTGGTGCAGGCTTCCTGTGGGACTAACTACAGCGGTGATTTGGTGTAGGCTTCCTCTGGGACTAACTACAGTGGTAACTTGGTGTATGCTTTGTGTGGGACTAACTACCATGTGACTTGATGTAGGCGTCCTGTGGGACTAACTACAATGGTGACTTGGTGAAGGCTTCCTGCAGGACTAACTACAGTGGTGATTTGGTGCAGGCTTTCTGCGGGACTAACTACAATGGTGACGTGGTTCAGGCTTCCTGCGGGACTAACTACAGTGGTGATTTGGAGTAGGCTTGCAGCGGGACTACAAAAATAGTGGTGACTTGGTTCAGGCTTCCTGCAAATCTAACTACAGTCGTGTCTTGATGTAGGCTTCCTGTGGGACAAACTACAGTGGTGACTTGGTGTAGGCTTCCTGCGGGACTAACTACAGTGGTGACTTGATGATGGCTTCCTGCGGGACTAACTACAGTGGTGACTTGGTGCAGGCTTCGTGTGGGACTAACTACACTGGTGACTTGATGTAGGCTTCCTGCTGGACTAACTACAGTTGTGACATGGTGTAGGCTTCCTGCGGGACTAACTGCAGTTTTGACTCCATGATTGTCACAGAATGGATTGGTACGACCCCTTTTTCTTCATAATCTCTGTTTACTACGGCAGTAATCGGTACATTTGTGGTTGTAACGACTGTTGTTTGTTTCTATTTGTAGTAGGTCTACTAATTTGAGTACATCGTACTGACAACACGAATGCATAAGGGCATTGTCACCACAGGACATGAAAACTGGCAGAAGAACATAAGTCGCCTGGTAATGGGTCCACGATACAAGTGGTACAAATTTTGTTTAGTTCTTCACAAATTTCAAACAATGGCAAAAAATGGAGAATCTTGAACATCTATCTCCTCAAATAAAATGCATGGTCAGTCCATATATATGTAAGTATGCATGTTGATATATCATAAATATATTCGTTTCATCTATTCAGTTCTGGCTGTTGTACTAGTAGGTGCGTGTCAACCACGGACACCAAAGTAATGCAAAACCGAAACGTGAATTTATATTTTCTTGAATAAAATACTTCTATATAAGGTGCGGAACTTCTTCATAAGTTCGGGACCATCTTAACGATTGTTGAAAAAATAAGTGGTAGCCTTTGAAAAAATTTTAATGTCACATAAAGGTAAAAAATTCCTCCACAACTCCTGGAGCTCGAAAAATACGACTAGCTTGGATGAATGAAGTATACGAAATGCCCAGCATATTAGCCGTTAGAATAAATTAATTAAACAGCGTTACGTCATTGACAACCGGTGACGTATCAAAGTATAAGGCGTTCAATACAAGTTTAAAAAAAAAACATGCATTACCACAAATAGAAATATCTCCTCATATAATAATGGATATATGCCTGCGTTTGGCAATATACCTTGACTTATTAACTTTATACCTTAACAGTGGTACAGATTTTATTGCGTGCTTCGAATTGTCGCACTTTCTTTCTTTCTTTCTCTGCTAAGTAGCAGATATTTTGTATCTACATTCTTTCGCTACGTTCAGTATATTGTGTCTTGTCTGTTTATCTAACACTCATTGTGGATGATAATACTAAACATTTGCAGGAGCGACGGAGTAAACATTATCGACAACCAAGCTGGTCAATCGCAGGCGCGGCATATATCAGTACACAGATTAATACGTACATCGAACCAGCGCAATCTGCTTAATCGCTGATTAGGCACGGGTGCGTCTCCGCCAAGGTTGTAAAGAGGCGGATTTTGTATATGCTCAAGCAAGAGATAAGACATTTAGCGAAAGTAATAAGTGTTACATCTGACACACGTTGTCAAATGAGGTTAACGACATGTTCGCGAGTCTGTACGAAGGACATCATATGTCTTATTGCCATATATGGTAATACGTGACCTTTTGCTTTACGCACCTTATTTCAAGTGGAATATTTTGAAAGTACTACACCCTAACCCGCCTATTTGAAAATGATTGAAGCTTTTGGTTAGACAGCATAACAAACAGATGCGTGGGAAGGCAGTGAATATAACATGCCGCTTTTGTCAGTCAAAACTACTGTGAAGATCGCTTGCCAAAATATCAGAACTTGCTAAAGTGAAGCCTAGAAGTCAGAATACCATTTTATCATACCGGACACCTTTTATTTGAGTATTTATCAGGACCTTCAAAAACAGCACAGGAAATCTATCATTTTTAATAAGAAATGCGCTGTCTGAGGAAACTGAAGGAAATACACAAAGTCAGAGAGGGAACTTATTAAATTAACGACACCCCAGACGCGTGTAAGAGGCCGATTCAAGTCTCTTTTATTCATCTGAGCAAAACGTCTGTGAGCCAGGATTGGCGTAAGTTGTGATTTTACATTCTATATTTCTCATTACTAACATGTGAACTAACATATATACGTATATTGCCATGTGAATTTTAATATTTGAAAATCGCTAGTGAATGTCACAGTCAGTTGAGGCTGGCAACCTCAGCGTATAGAATTGTCGTGGAATATTCTAATCCACATATATAAATTATTAGGTAAATATGAAGCCTAACAAATAAAATTAATAAAGAAAAGATCAATGGTAAAATAACAGTGCTGTCACAAAGAAGGTACTCGAAATCCCCCTTGTTTTCTGCTTCGTCTGCAAATTGTAACGCTTTCACGTTGATAGTAAAAGCTTACTGTATTATACCCGCTTTCTTCAATGAAACGTGTGCTGTATTTCTTGGAAAAAACATTGAGAGGCACCCTGCGTAATGACCTAAATTAATCCTAACATTAATTATATTACGTTACCAAAACGAACGAACAGATGGACTCAAATAGAAAGAGAGAGGGGCGAATAAAGCCGAACGCATGCAAAATTAAACACGCGTCTCGCTATTAATGCCACCCCCAACACGCGTCGCGCGATACACAATTACTACTATCACGCGTGTTAGGCTACAAGCACTAACTTTTTCGGACGGACAGTGATAAATTCACTACCCTTCCCAGAGTTAGGTTTTAAAATCATAAAAAACGCTTATTAGGAAAGATAACAATAGATGGGTTTACGTTTGAAAACATTACAGTACCCAGACAGCACATCTTCGAAACAGGAGGTAGAAGTAATTACATATTTTGAACGCAGCCACGTAGCTCCTTTAAATTTGGATATTTGGGTTCCTTAGGGCTTGCTGACAAAGAATATGTAAAACGTTACGCAAATAGTCCAGGAATTAATAAATTATAACCAAAATAAAATAGTGGGGATGCCTGACAAAATGGAATCATTTCTGCTCATAAAATTTTTTTATAACGTGTTTGAAAAAACCTTACGTTACAGAAATAGCCTACCATGTAAACTCCAAATTGATTGGAGCGCAACAAATGAAAGACTAACCACGATTGGTCGGGCTATAAATACTATCTTGGTTGTTAGGGAGACGTAGGAAGGTAACATTTTTTTCAAACACTTGTCGAAACGTGGCTCGATTGGCCAGACTCGCTGATATAATCACTTAGGAGCGTTAGTTCGAAACCACTTGTTTAAATAAGCTTGATAAAGCAACAGTGCGTTGAAGCCAGCTCATATTTTGCTAAATAAAAGCCTGGAACATAAGCAGATGGGAATTTGTGCCAGTAAATGTGCCAGAATTCATTGCTAATCAACGTATCTGTGTTTATTCTATGAATTGTGGTAAGCTTGAACCATTCAGTATCTTTTAATGAAAATTGAATGTGAATTGTTAATTTATGCCTGTATATATATGTGTAGTTCAGTGGCAAACAGGAGATAAAGCCTATAATGCTCCAGCCTGAACAGAGGGTGTCGGAGGGAAGTAAAACGGCATGGAATGGCCAAATAGTACACTGACACCTGGATGATTGACTAGAAAGAAATAATGCTGGAAGTGCAGAGGCGTGGTAACCATTAAGGAGGTAATACTGGTATAAAGTATTTCAGATGAAGCTGACAGTTGGCCTAACGCTCTGAACTCAATGTTTGTGATGTATTGTGATCAGTGTAAAAAGAGAGTATAAGTTAGTTATGAAGTAGAAGGTACATCCTTCTTGTTTACAGGGACCGTGGTCTTGATGGTACTGAGCAGCACCTGGTCAGAGCTTTGCTGAATCCAGAGTCGGACAGCATACTCCTTGGTCTTTTTAGCTATCAGTGAGGTGTCTCCAGAGCCCAGGGGAGAATTCGAGCAGAGGAGTCCTTTCCTGCCGCCATCACGCAAGATAAGCTGATTTGGCCAGCTGAGCTCAACATTATGTCCCCTCATCTTGAAATGACTTTGTAAAAATAACATTCAGAGGGGAATTTAATTGTCTTAATATCAGAAACTGAGAACATCTCCAATACTAGTCCCAAAAGACAAACTATTGAAGTCATGATGACAAATACCAACAGAGCTTGAACAAAACAAAACCAGTATTACCTCATATTACTACTACACAACTGACACACATAGGATATTTTTAATAATATATGTCACTACAATATTCATATTGATAAAGTCTGTACATATACTTGTAATTAAAATTGATTGTGATTCCTGGTTCCTTTGTATTTGAATCAGGACACATATACCTTTATGACAACAATGAATACATATTGTTATTTGAAAAGTTATCAGTGACTCCTTAAGATATTCTCATAGAGTGTTATATGTATGTGAGTGTCACAGTGTTGTCAAGAGTAGTGGATTAAATTAATTTGTTTATCTGTCTGTTGTTGTGACTTACACTTCATCATACACATACCCTAGACACATAACGTAGTCATCACACTATTCCAGTCCACTGATTCATGAACCACCACTACACAGGCTGGTGATTGCTTTATTGCTAGTTTCTTAAAGAGAACTAAAAGCAAAAGGTAATCTCGGGTTCCATACGGAGCATTGATGGAAAGATGAAGAAATGATGTACATTTTAATTATAATACTTACAGTTTCAAACCAGTGTAAATGTCGGTGTTAACATATACACTTTAAAATTAATGGAAGTTTCAAACTTTTCAATCAATGAAAACATAAATGAAAACATATTCAATTTATACTTTGAACACTTTTCAATCAGTGGAAATGTAAATGTAAACATATTCTATCTGAGCTATTAACCTTTTCATTTAAATGTAATGTAAAGCTAATCGACAAATAAGAGAAGACTCTAGGCAGAAATATGTCTCCAACTATATAAGGAAAAGACGATGGTCATATATCGGTCATGTCCTACGAATGCAAAACAACAGAATACCATTGCAGGTACTCACTTGGGTTCCTGAGGGTAAGAGGAAAAAAGGAAGACCAAAAGAAACACTCAGAAGAACAATAATAAGAGAAGGAAGAACGTTGGGATTAAACAATGTGCAAGAGCTAAGAGGAGTGGCGTCACAACGAACAACCTGGAGAGCAATGGTTTCTGCCTTATGCGCCGGGTTTGGTGCTTAAAGAATTTATTATTATTATTAAAGCTAAAGCTACTTAATGTAAATGTAAAGAAAGTTTTATCCCGAGGGATTAAATTTAATTCTTATCGAGGGTAAATTGTGAGATAAATGGGATGGTAGAATAGAAGAGGTGGGGGGGGAGGGAGGGGGGGCAAATAAGTATGTGTCGGGAAACGCAATACTGAGGAGAGCGTTTCGTTTCTATTCTTTATCATAGTTATTGGTGGTACCAGCAGAAATTACTATCTCTGGAACAAGAAGGAAACAGTGGCCTTAGCTTTAAGACGAGGGACCAAATTTGTACACTCTCCTTGACCTTTCTGGTAAACGAGATATACCCTACAACCTTGACCAGCAACGAGCGAGAGCAGTGTAAACAGAACCCATCTGCGGGAGCAGAAACTACTATTCGCAGCGAAGTGAAAAATACACGCCAAAGTGAACTTTTTTTCATCATCAATATTACCAATCAATGATGAGACTTTTCTTCATAACTATTCAAATTATTTTCAACCTGTTAAAACACAAGTGATTATTAAATTTTGTTATTTGTAAATTTACAAATTTAGCTTCGATTTAATCATTTTAAAGTTACTGCATGTTTGTCTCAGTCAAATTTACTATACACACTCTAAACTGAGCTATAATAATAATAAATTCTTTAAGCGCCAAACACGGCGCATAAGGCAGAAACCAGTGCTCTCCAGGTTGTTCGTTGTGACGCCACTCCTCTTAGCTCTTGCACATTGTTTAATCCCAACGTTCTTCCTTCTCTTATTATTGTTCTTCTGAGTGTTTCTTTTGGTCTTCCTTTTTCCTGTTACCCTCAGGAACCCAAGTGAGTACCTGCAATGGTATTCTGTTGTTTTACATTCGTAGGACATGACCGATATATGACCATCGTCTTTTCCTTATATAGTTGGAGACATATTTCTGCTTAGAGTCTTCTCTTATTTGTCGATTAGTCTTGAATTCTTTCCAACTGATGTTCATGATTTTTCTAAGACATTTGTTCTCGAATGTATTCAGCTTGTTCTCCAATGATTTTGTTATTTTCCAACTCTCACAGCCGTATGTTAACACTGAGATAACATTTGAATTAAACAGACGAAGCTTGGTATGTATATTCAATGATCGTAATTTCCAAATGTTAGATAATCTATTGAAGACGCTAGCTGCCAAAGCAATTCTAGTATGAATTTCTCTTGTTGTGTCACCATCCTGAGTCATTTTACTGCCTAAATAATTGAAACTTTCAACTTTCTGTAGTTTTTCCCCGTTCAGGATGATATCGAAGGTCTCGTTAGAAAAGTTCATAACTTTAGTTTTAAAGGCATTTATTTGGAGACCTATTTTAACCGAAAGATGACACAAATTATTCACTGCTTCTTGGGATTGTCTGGGTGTTGAACTCAAGAATGCTAAATCATCTGCGAAATCCCGGTCCCCCAGGAATTTTCCATTTGTCCATTTTATACCTAATTGTTCATTGTAGGTATAGTTTCTCATAACCCAATCAATAGCTATTCCAAAAAGTAGTGGTGACATAATACAGCCTTGTTTCACCCCTGTTTCTACTGTAAACCATTCTGTATTCCCTTTATTTGTTCTAACACAACATCTGCATTGTCATATAGCGCTTTGATTATATTCACATATTTTGTTGGAAAACCATAGATTGTAAGTATCTTCCACAATGATGGGCGGTGTAGACTATCAAAGGCTTTTTGAAAATCGACGAAGGTGATAATAAGTGGCGATTGCATTTCCACTGATTCTTCTATAATTGTTCTTAGTGTGAATATTTGATCAATACATGATCGTTTCGGCCTGAAACCCGCTTGTTCTTCTCTGATCTTTTCGTCAGCATGCAATTTAAGTCTTTCTAACATCATGCAACATAATAATTTTCCAGGTACTGATAATAGAGATATACCACGCCAGTTATTACAGTCTGATAGATCACCTTTCTTCTGTAACTTTACAATAATACTGTCTTTCCACTGTTGTGGTGGGTATTCTTCTCTTCATACTTCATTTATAATATCTAAAATTCTCAAGAGGTTGTTGTCATTAACTGCTTTAATCATTTCGCCTGAAATTTCGTCAACTCCAGCAGCTTTAACATTTTTAAATCTTTTAACGGCTTGTTTGATCTCGTCCAGCGTGAATTCATCGCAAGTTATTGGCAAGGTGGTTGTGGGTGTTTCATTATTAAAATCAGGTGTTACTGTTGGTGGTGGTCTGTTTAGCACCTCCATGAAGTGCTCAGCCCATCTGTTCATTTGTTCTTTTTCTGTTGGTATTGGATTCCCTAATTTATCTTTAACAGGTGTTTCCATATCAGTAGGCTGGTGACATAGTTGTTTTGTAATTTGATAAAGGCACCTACTATTACCAGTTCTTGCAGCATTTTCAGCTTCTACGGCCAGTTCATTGATGAAATGTCTTTTATCTCTTCGAGTTTTTGTCTTCACTTCTTTATTTAACAAGTTATAAGTTAGTTTGCAAGATTCAACTGCATTATGTGTACTTGCGGCTAGTAGTTTAAGTTTTGCTGTTTTCCTTTCTTGTATTTTATCCCAAGTATCTTCTCTCATCCATTTTTTCTTTTTATGTACTAGGTATCCGGTGGTCGCTACAGCTGCTTCTGTCATTGCTGTTCTTAGTTGTTCCCATTTAGTATCGATTGTCTTGGTGGTGACATCGTTGTCAATTTTGCCTAAAGCATCGAAATAGTTGTTCATTTTGACATTATATTCCTCCTTTATATCATTTGATTGCAGTCTGTGTACATCTATTCTTCTGTTTTTATTTAGTTGGTATAATTTCTTCAGTTTAATTCTCAGTTTAGCTATGCAGAGGTTATGATCGCTTCCGATCTCTGCACCTCTGTATGCTCTGACGTCTTGAACTGATGAACGAAATTTTGTGCTTATGCAGAAGTGATCTATCTGGTTCTTAGTTCTGCCATCAGGTGAATTCCATGTTATCTTGTGGATATTCTTATGTGGAAAGATGGTGTCCGCCACAACGAGGTTTGCTATTTCACAAAGTTCTAGAAGTCTTTTACCATTTTGATTCATACAGCCTATGCCATGAGTACCGAGATATCTTTGTACTCCATCGTTGTTGTCACCTACTTTGGCGTTAAAATCGCCCATGACTACTATTATGTCATGCTTGGGTATTGTGTTGATGGTACTTAGAAGTGCTTCATAGAAGTCATCTTTTGTGGTATCAAGAGCGTCGTTTGTTGGTGCATAGCATTGTACAGTTGAGAGCTTGAAAAATCTTGTCTGAAATCTAGCTAATATTAGCCTCTCATTAATAGGTACCCAGCTGATGAGCGATGCTGCTGCTTTCTGTGTCATTAAGATGGCTACTCCCTCTGTGTGACGATTATCATTACTACCAGAGTATATAATTTGCTTTTTTTCTTCTGAAATATATTTTATGCCCTTCCCCGTCCATCTACACTCGCTGACACCCAATATGTCCAACTTATAACTATCCATTTCTCTAATTATTTCTTCCATTTTTCCGTCTTGATACATAGTTCTTACATTCCAGTATCCAATTTTAAAAATCTCCTTAGCCCCCAAGATATTAGAATGAGTCATGTTCACTGTCGAGCCTGGTTCTGTTTCGATAACAATCGCTTGTTTTACGATAGTGACTTGTTAATTCTCTGATCAACCCTCCTATCCAACCGACCGATTCGAGGGTTTCGAGGTCGGTTATAGGAAAATATCTACACCACTAAATACTCTGATGTATCTTTTATTCTATAATTTAACACATCATGGTACTATCCATCGAAATATACACATTCCTGATGTTTTTCTTTCGGCGTCTAAGGTGAGAAAAGAATTTCACCTCCATCTTGGAAGGGTAGATAACTCTCTGAGCTATACCAGAATAATAAAAATTCCATTGAGTAATAAGGGTTGGGGGCTTAAACGAGCTAACATAACCATTGCTTAATCTTTCACAAAAGCTGACGTCAGATTCTAGAATTAACGTGCTCAGCCATATTGCAGCATTGTTTTCGCTTATCTGAATATCTTGTGAAAAATCATTTGTGGTAGAAGCGTCATTAACCTTCTATCTACATATCTGCCAAGAGAAATCTTGATCCAACAGTGGCCCAAAACTCAAGAGTATCTAATATGGATCTTCAGAGGTGTCTACCTTCGCACAAGATTACTCTTGGCAGAGTTGTAGATAAAAGGATAATGATGCTCCTATCTCAAGGGAATTTATCTAATATTTCCGAAGTCAAGAACAATGCTGCATTGGCAGGGCAATTGTTAACTGATATCGGTCCGCCGCCTTTTATAAAGAATTAAGCAATTATTAATTTCAGCTCTTTCAACCCTCCACCCTGATTTACTTAGGGGCATTCTTATTAATATGGTATAGTTTTGTTTAGAGTGTATTTAGTAAATTGACTGAGACAAACATGCAGTACATTCAAAATGATTAAATCGACGTTAAATTTGTATATTTGCAAACTACAGATTTAATAGTCATTTAGGTTTCAACCTGAATTTAAAGAAATAAATAATTTTTTATAAAAAAAGTTTATTATCACTATGGGATAGAAATGTGTAAAGGAGGTCACTTGACACACAGTTAAGTGGACCGGGCGATCTGTCAAACTTTATAGTTTCTGTTTTTGATGTGTCGATCAATCTTATATAAATATGCAGATTGTAAAAACATACAGATGTACTTAATTCAACCTGTGGAAAATACACCTTGGTTTTAATAATAACACTGACATCGTCTACTCCTTATTAAATAAATGTTATATACTCGACACTATCTTCATTATTTTTATTTGTGCTCCTTATGGAGCATGAAGTAACTACTGTAGTAAGTCCCGCAGGAAGCCTGCACCAAGTCACCACTGCAGTTAGTCCTGCAGGAAGCCTGCCAAAAGTCACCACTGTAGATAGCCCGCATGAAGCCTGCACCAAGTGTGACAAAACACCATTGTGCATGTACATTTGTGCCCCTTTATCTCATCCATTCATCCACTCCGGCAGTTTCGTTTTCTTCATCGTCCTACTATTTGGCATATAATCTGTCTGGGGGCGGCAATATTAAAAGGTAGAATCTGGTCATCAAATAAGTTCACAGATTTGTTTGTGAGTTGGCTGAAGCATTACAACATATTGAAAGAGGTCACGCGATGGAATTTTAAAATGTAATATTTTAAAGCACGCGGGGGCAGAATTAAATTAAACACCCCTAACCATATAGTCCAGAGCTTTCGATTGGAGTGATCTGAGAGACGGGATAATTAATTGATTTCATTGGAAATTCGTCAGAAGCACAATCTGGGATGTGAACAGAGGAAGGGAAATATAATATCGCGAAATCGGGGCCTCAGATCAGAATGCATCGCCACGTTAAGCCAGCAAATCCTTAGAGCCAGAGATAGGAAGATCGGATTAAGAATTCCTATATTTAAAGTGACAGATCGGAAGTATTTAGGGAACTTTAAACTTACAAGTAAACCCGCATATTTTAAATACAAAGACTGGAAACTTAAAATGACCCACACAAAAGTATTTGGGCAACTATAAAACCAAATCCCAAGTTGACATAAAAAGTAAGCAAACTCGACAGAAGGGACCATAGATATGTTACGCCACAGTCATTTATGGACGCTTTTGCGATACCAAGCCTTTGATTTGAATTCAGCGGCAGAACGCGGATGTTTGGAATATTACAAAAATTAAAAAGGTTCTGTTGCTTGATATTAATGTTAGGAATATAAAAATTAGCTGGCCGGATGGCCTATTCTGATCAGATGGAACTAATATTTGTTTTTCTTATTTTACATCGAC